>CAUYUJ010010570.1:0-27723 GCA_963575745.1 Prorocentrum cordatum
CTGCAGTCTGCGACGGTGGAGATCCGTCGGCGAGTTCAAGCTGCGGCCGAAGCTCACTAACCCTGAACCCACGAGAATAAACCCCCAGGGATAGTAAAGTTCGGGGTTTTCGGGGAGATAGTAAAAGTTGCCCGCCAGAGCCAGCATAAAGAGATATCAAGAGGGAAAAGCCAAAGATATCTTGAGGATTGTCTCGGTTGAGACATCTTCAACGAATTCCTTGTTTCGCTTGAGACATCCTCGAAACATTTGTCTGTTTCGCTTGAGACATCTTCGAATTATTGCTTATTTCGCTCGAGACATCCTTGAGGGAGGAGGAGGAGAAAGAGCAAGAGGATGAGAGGAGAAGGAGATAGCAAACATCCAAAGTTTACAACTTATTATATTTAATTTGTAAGCGCTTGATGAAAATTAAAATTTTCATCTGCTCGTGTAGGGTAGCTCACGTGCTTCGTTTTCCCAGGATAATCAACCCCAGCGATAAACAAGCTCAGGGCGCCAGGGGGAGGAGGAGGAGGATGAGAAAGAGATAGAGAGACAGCGAGAGAGAGAGAGAGAGAGAGAGAGAGACAGAGAGGCCATGAAGGAGAAAGAGATAGAGAGACAGAGAGAGAGAGAGAGAGAGAGAGACAGAGAAAGAAAGAAAGAGAGACATAAAAAACTACAAAGAGACAGAAGGACATTGGTTTCGCTTGAGACATCCTGAAACAACGCGTTCGCTTCGCTTGATGTTGTTATCGCAACATAAGAAGGAAGTAACCTCGATGGCGAACTTTTCCCGTGATAATGAAGTTCGGCCTCCGCGCCCCCGCGCCCCCGACCAAACTCTTATTGGTCGACGATAAAGAACTCTAACGACTTAAGGGGGGGGTGCATTATTATCGTGGCTTCGGGGTTATTCCCTAGGGCAGGTTTGGCCCCTCGATGTACCGCGCCGCCGGGAGCAGACACTCTTCCTCAGCTTTGTTCAGAATGCCGCGCTGGCTGGACTAGAACCAATGCTACTCACTAAACGTCGTTATCGTGAACTCGAGTCGTTAATGGCTAGGTGCGGGGGGCTGGCAATGCAGGGGAAGACGGTGGCGAAGGTAGGGGGCGGTCAGACTCGTTCGTGGTCGAGTCGTCGGGTGTTGCAGCATCAGCGTCTGACAAGTTCAGACGCGGAGATGGATGCCAGTGCGCAGACTCGGCTGGCGCAGAAGCCGGGCACTAGCATCCGACGACCGCAGACAGAAGTTATTTTTGATGTTTGGCATCCGAGGCCTGGGCGGGATCGGGGCGCCGCTGGCAGGAGATCTCGTCATGCCGTCTTTGGCTTCGCAGTGGCTCGGTCGCATGCAAGAGGACTTCAGCGTGCGGTAGAGCAGCTCGACGACGCAGAATTCTGCGCCCACCTGGCCCGCCTCCCGGCGACCTCATCGCGGACGAAGCTCGAGGGGTGCTTGGTCGCATCGACTTCGTGGGAGTGCGTGCCGGGGAGCTGCCAGTCACCTCTCCGCTAGTGGGATCTCGGGATCCGGAGGCCACCGGGGCACCCAGGGAGGCCCCGGAGCACCACTGGAGGTGCGGCCGGGAGAGCATTGCAAACAGGGCGGTGTCGTACGGACCGCATGTGTGGGATGCACAATGTTCATAACCTGCGTGCTACGGCTGCGCCAACACATGCGTGCACAGTGTGCAGAGGAGTCTGTTCATGTCTGTCTCACGCCTACACGCACCTCCAGAGGGCCCTCGCGAGTGTAAATGTCCAGCAGGAGGTTCTGTTGCATTCTCGGGGGTACGGCCGCCACCGTCCCTAGAGGTCGCCAGCGAAGCCGACGATACCTGCAGCCGTCTTGTTAAGAATTACCTTTCAGCCGAGGTGGGTCCATCTTTGCCATCAGAAGCAGTGGACTCACTACCTGGGGCTGGCGCCGCACAGAGAGGGCGGACATGTCGCAAAAGGTGGGCCTGAACAGGAAAGAGGACGGGCTCTCCAGGCCAGTTTGGACGACGGCCCAAGCTGCCGACCGCAAGGCACAGGCGGCTCGCGCAGGCATGGCAAGGGCGGAGGCTCGAAAGGCAGCCAGAGGCGCCAGCGCTCTGCAGCAGCTCGCGCGCATCCTGGCCAAGCTCGTGGCCGACAGCCGCGCGAAAGGCGAGATACGCGGCGTGATCTACCGCGCTTGCGACATGAGCGCGGGCGCGGATCTGGCGGTGGAGACCGCGGGCCAGGACTACGACGACACATCGTTTGCGTTGAAGGCGCGCCAAAAGCAAGGAGAACACGTCGACTTTGCAGCTCGCGGCCTGCCAAGCGTCCAGGCACTCATGGCAACCATGCCGTGGGCAGCGGAGCAGGCAGGCAGGTGTGGTCCAGGAAGTGGATGGAGAGCGTGAAGCAGCTGTGGGCCGACAAGCTAACCTCGATGACGGCGGTGGAGATCGGGTCGCTGGTGCCCCACTGGCAGTGGAAGAAACACAAAGGCAAGATGAGCGCAGACAGAGGGCAGAACGCGGCAGGCTCATCTTTGCGATCGACACCGTGAACCCTCTGTGCCTCTGGTCGAGCTGGTGGGGGCCATGCTCAAGACGCCGAACGTCCAGGCCGAGAGGCGTGTCGGACCATCCCCGAGGGGGCCGCTGGAGAGGGATGTGGGCAAACTCCTAGCGGAGATGGTAGGCAAGAAGGGGGCAGCATGAGTAGCAGCATACAGTCAGCAGTTACACAATCGAGATCTCATAGTCTTCAGCGTGGAGTGAGAAACCAGCCAAAACCTTCGGGAGAGCTCGAAGCTTGCGGCTCCAACTCAAGCGGGTCTTGCTCCAGCGAGTCTCTTAGAGCCTCGGCCCCCCCTGTTCCCACCTCCAGAGGCACCTCCAGAGGCCCAGAAGTCCCCCTTGCCCCGACGATGCAGAGGGAAGGGAGGTTTTCGCGGCAAGGGTGGGGGGTCCCAGGGTCGGTGGCAGAATCCGTTGGTCCCCACCCGCGGGCACCCCATGTGCGGCGTGCCTTTCTGGAGGTGCTCGCCTGGGTGGTGCGGCGTCCGTCGTGTGCCACGGGCTGCATCTGAATTTTGGTGGATTTCAGCGTTCGGCCCCTGGAGTTCCCTCTGCGACGGTCTTGGTAGGCAGTGGCTTGCAGGACATGTGCAGCAGCAGCAGACGAACGCCCACGGGCCCGATACCGCTCCCGATCCCATGCCCGCGGCTGCCAGTCCAGCTGGCAGAGCACATGCCATACAGAGGAGACGATGCGTCCAGCATGCACCCTGGCGGACCCTGGCAAGACAGCCAGGTGGTCGTCGGGGTGGTGCGCCGAGGGGCTTCGCCTTCAAAATGAACCCCAGGAGAGCCCCGGACGAAGCCGCGAAGAACTCTCCACGGGCCTTTCGCTAAGCCTCCATTCCTTCTTCTTGAAGAGGAGCAACTGGCATAAACATACACTTTTGGCGCTTTGCGCGGATTTCTTGGATCCGCGCGGGGCCCGCCCCGGCGGCGCCTCCGGCGCCGCCCCTGGCGCGCGGAGCGCGCCAGGGAGGGGAGCCCGGCGCAGATCCAAGAAATCCGCTCGGACCGTCGAAAGTTACTGTTCATGCGGTTTTTTCTTCCATCCTGGGTCCTTCGTCCTTCTGCTGCCCCCTCCTGGCCCCACTGCCTTCTCCTGCCCCGTGCCTCCCGGCCCACGGCCTGCGTCCTGCCTCCTGCCTCCCCTGCCTGCCCGGAGAGAGGCTCGCCGCAGCGGTGCTCCGCGCCGGGCAGAGGCGGGGACCCCCCGCGGAGGGTGGTCTGTTCCGTAGTGTGCTGGGCAGGGGGGGGGCGCCAACGTACCATAGCTTAAGGACGGTCGCTCACTCCTTCTCTCCTCCTCCTCCTCCTCCTCCTCCTCCTCCTCTCCTCCTCCTCGTCCTCCTTCTCCTCCTCCTCCTTGTCCTCCTTTTCCTCCTCCTGCGCTCCTCCTCCTCCTCCTCCTCATCCTACTCCTCCTCCTCCTCCGCGTCCTCGTCTTCTTCTTCTCCTCTTCCTCCTCCTCCTCCTCCGAGGATCAGGGCGAGGACGAGTATGATGGTTGTCTTGATGATGCTGATGCTGCTGCGGCTGCTGATGTTGATGACGATTGATGGTTGTGATGCGGATGGTGATGCTGATGCTGGTGCTGATAATGCTGATGAGGATGCTGCTGCTGATGCTGACTGTGATGCGGATGATGGCGATGATGTGGATGATAATGTGATGATGGAGGTGGTGGTGATGACGCTGATGGTGACGGTGATGGTGATGCTGTTGATGATGGTGGTGGTTGTGTGATGTAGCTAATGCTGACGGTGATTAGGATGGTGTCCTTTGGATGATAAGGACAAGGGGGAGGAGGGAGGATTGTGGAGGGGGGAGAGGGACAGATCATGCTGCTGCTGATGACGATGACGATGACGATGACGATGATGATGCTGCTGATGAGGATGATGATTCTGACAAAGATGATGCTGATTATTATGATGATGCTGATTCTGATGATCATGAGGATGATGATGACGATGCTGATGATCATGCTGGTGATGATGATGCTGATGACGGTGGTGATGAAGATATGCTGGTGAGGATGCTGCTGATGCTGCTGCTGATGATGATGCTGATGATTATGATGATGATATTGCTGCTGCTGATGATGATGGTGGTGGTGGTGATGATGATGATGGTGATGATGATGGTGATGATGATGATGATGATGATGATGATGATGATGATGATGATGATGATGATGATGATGTAGAGGAGGAGGAGGAGGAAGAGGAGGAGGAGGCGGAGGATAATGAGGATGGTGGGCGAGACGGAGGAGGGATGAAGAGGAGCTTATTAAGAATCCGGTGGTGCTGATGGAAAACGGTCGCACTCAACACAGGATCCCTCACCGATGCTGCACTACACCCTCCCATCACAAGCCCCTTCTCATGCACCCCTGTTGGTCTTCGGTTGCGCTGCTGGATGCGCCCTCTTCAGTGACGATGGCCCTGTGGGCCTGCCACCCACGCCGGGCCCCGCTGTTCCAGCGCGCCGCCTTCCACATTTCAGAGCTCACAGGGACGCAACGGGGTACGGCCACACCGTCCAAGCAGGTGTCCCAGCGACAGCCCCGTGTTGACAGATCCGAGGCATCGACCCGTGTGGGTGCTGCTCCACTTCCAAGTCCTGGTCTTCAGCGTTGTGAACGTCCCCTTTTTTGACAAGGGGCCGCCTTCCATCCTTGGAGGTGCTGCACACTTTGGGTCGCAGGGCCATTTCTCTGAGGACGTTCTACACGAGAGCCAGCTTCGAATACGGGCCAACCTTCATCCTTGTAGCTGCTGTGAAATCATATACAGAATTTGCGAGGCGCTCAGACGAGACCTGCATTTTGGACACCACGGGCCCTCCATCAGTGTAGCTGCTGGAAAATCTTGAGATGGAAGTGCGCGGCGCTGAGGCGGAAACCGCTTTTTCGAGATCACTGGCCCTCCATCCTCGTAGCCGCCTGAAACTTGAAGACGGAAGTGCGCGACGCTGAGGCGGAAGCCGCATTTGGAAAACGACTGGCCTCTTACTGTACCTGTTCCCTAATTAGCCTGTCTGCCAGCACATCTATACTTTATATGTCTATGTGTGTATATACATTTTCCCCAACCAGTGCTGGCCCTTAGGGTTCTTGCCCGTTTGCTAAGGAACTGGACTCGTTTGTCGGGTCCGCCGTCTTGTTGCCGCCGTCGCGCCCCGTCTCCGCCTCGTCGCCGCCCGTCGTCTGGGCTCGTTTGCCGGGTCCGCCGCCCTGTTGCCGCCGTCGCAGCCCCGTCGCCGCCTCGTCGCCGCTCGCGGCAGAAATGAATTGCACCACCTAAGTTCTTCTTTCTAAAAGAGTATCAGGATCTCCCCCCCAGAAGTAACGGTACCCCTATTGGTATTGCAGTTTACGTGTGATTCTGCCCCATTGTCCATACTAATCTTGACTTCGTACTATCGCAGGCAGGCTGGCATCGGTACCCCCTCATTTTCGGGAGAAAAACATTATGCACGCGCACTCGTGCATAACACATCTTCAGTTTCCAAACGTCCTTTGCACAAAAAGAGACGCACTGCGAACGCGCGCGTCGTCGCGCGCACATGCCAGAACCTTTCAATGATTTTAGGAGTCGTGAGGGTTTCAAGATCGAATGTCCCGGCAACACATAAACAGCATGGTTTCGCAACAAGAATTGTCAAACAATTTTGCGCTCGGGCTCTGCCGAAATCTGAAAACATCATGGGTCTGTACGCATCTCCATAACTTGCTACCAAACTGGCTTCTCCCGCGCGCATGTTGGAATCGCTCGAACGCCCTTGCGCGCGTGTTGCCGCAATAATCCCGTGTAGAAGGCGGGACGAAGTGCCCACGCGCGCGTCGTCGCGCGCGCATGCCAAAGTCCGACAACAAAATCCATACGTTTCGTAAGGTCGTCAAAATCGAGTGTCCCGAGAACATATTAGAAACGCATGGGTTTGCAACACCAGTTTTTCAATCATGCTTGCGCTCGCGCTCCTGCGAATTTTTAAGAAAGCAATTCGTTTTGTGTTTTGATCGTCTCTCGACATATTCATTCAGTTCGACCAAACGGGCCTCTCGTGCCGCGCGTCGAAATCATTCAAGCCCTTGCGCGCGTGCTGGGGGGACGATCCGTGTCAGATAATTCCATGCGGGCCACTCTCGCGCGTCGGCCGCGCGCGCGTGTCGAACTCCCTCCAAAACCTTCATCACCGACGCGAAGGCGCCGTCATTGTCGTCGGCGTGATGTGCCTTTCCGAAGGTCCAAGGCCGAGGCCCAAGAAATTCGTCCGACGGCCCAATATGTCTCCAGGGAGACTCAAGAAACCTTTCGGGAGACTCGGGAGACTCCCTCCAACATTTGCATCGCCGACTTGCAGGTGCCGTCATCGTCGTCGGCGTGATCAGCATCGGCGCCGTCACTGGCCTTGCCGTCGTCGTTGTCATCATCGTCACGAGCATCGCTACTGCCATCATCGCGTCTACCTTTGTCGACGTTGCCATGATACCGCGCCCGCCCACGTCGACGACTCCCACTGGAGTTCCCGCGGGAAAGTGCTCAGCGGTCAGAGCCACCGTTGCCGTGTCGGTCGCGCTAAACTGTTTGGCTGCTGCGCGCGCGAGCATGGGCGGGCTAGCGCGGCTGCAGAGATGCGTCAGCCAACACTAAACACTCATCGCAATCGCCGCTGCGTGGGTTTTGCGAACACAGTTGCAGGTGGGTGGGTGGGATGAATGCGCGAGCAGTGCAGTGGACAACTCACTGCGAACAGGCATGTCATCTCTCTCTTCGATAAAAATTCGGATCCACCGCCCTCCCGAGACTGGACTTATCGGTACCCCCTGGAGATGGATGTGCAGTGCACCTGTTTTTTTACCCCATCGCCCATCGTAAATCAGAGTTCGTACCTTCGCAGCCAGGGCGGAGTTCCCTCCCCCCCCCCGTTCCCCTTCACCTTACGGAAAATATGATGCGCGCGCGTTTGTCTATCAAAACAAATCAATCTCCATGGCAACAGAAGCGGGGCGAAGTGTACGCGCGCGCGCGTCGTCGCGCGCGCAAGCCGCAATCTTTCAAACACCTTGGGCTTCGCCAGGATTTCAAAATCGAGTGACCCGGATACATACAAAACGCATGGTTTTTACAACATTGGTTTTCAAAAAAATGCCTGCGCGCGCGCTTTGGCGAGTTCTTTAATAAAGCCTCTGGGTTTTCACATGTTCGTAACATGCTACGAAACGGGCCTTTTCGCGCGCGCATGTCGAAATCGTTTTGAACGCTGTGTCGCGCGTGCTGTCGCATGATTCCCTTGCTGAAGACGGGACGAAGTGCGCGCGCGCGTCCTTGCGCACGCATGCCGGAATCTTTCAAACAATTTGGGTTTGTAGGCGGTTTCAAAGACGAGTGTTCCGAACATATAGAACACACATTGTTTTACAATGCCAGTTTTCAAAACATACTTGCGCGAGCGCTCTGGCGAATTCCTCAGAAAACAATCGTTTTTGTTGTTGTTGTGTTTCTCCCCAAGTTTCTCTATCCACATTTTCATTCAATTCGGCCAAACGGGCCTTTTGTGCCGCACCGTCGAAGTAAGGCGGACGCCTTTGCGCACGTGCTGGGGTGGTGGTGGATTTGTGTTAAATAATTCCATGCGGGCCACACTCGCGCGTCGGCCGCGCGCGCATGGCGAACTTCCTCCACAAGTTGCGTCGCCGACGCGCATGCGCCGTCATCGTCGTCGGCGTGATCAGCATCGGCGCCGTTAGTGCCGTGACGTCGTCGTTGTCATCATCGTCATCACCATCGCTACCATCATCATGCCGTCTACCGTTGTCGACGTTACCATGATACCGCGCCCACCCAAGTCGATGACTCGTACTGAAGTTCCCGCTGGGAAGTGCCCAGCGGTCAGCGCCATCGTGGCCGCGTCGGTCTCGCCGCACTAGCTGGTCGCTGCGCGCGCTAGCATGGGCGGGCTATCGCGGCCGCAGAGATGCGCCAGCCAACTCCGAGCACTCATCGCAATCGCCGTTGCATGGGCTTCGCAAGCCAAGTTGCGGGTGGGTTGGTGGGATGTTTGCGCGAGCAGTGGAATTGTCAACTTCAAGCTCGGCAAGTTGAGTTACACCGCGTAGATTTTCCTTTTAAGCGGGTATTAGGATCCACCCCGCCCACCCGGGAATTAACGGTAACCCTGTTCGTTTTGTAATTTACATGCGATTTTGCCCCATCGTCCGTCCTAAACATGAGTTCGAACCGTCCCAGACAGGTCGGTACCAGTACCCCTTCATTTTTTTCAAGAAATTGTATGCGCGCGCACTCGTTAATCACAAATCATCGGTTGCCAAAAACCCCTTGCAACAAAAAACGAGACGACATGCACGCGCGCGCGTCGACGCGGGCGGATGCCTGAATCTTTCACAAACCTGGGAGGTCGTGGGGATTTCGAAATCGAGTGTCCCGAACATATTAAAAATACACACACATACATGGCTTCGCAACAACAAGTGTAAACAAACAACTTGCGCTCGGGCTCTTGCGGAATCTAGAGGAAAAACATTGTTTTCCAATATTTTCATAGCTTGCTACCAACCGGCCTCTCCCGCGCGCGTGTCGGAGTCGCTCGAACGCCCTTGCGCGCGTACTGTCGCAAGAATCCCGGTCAAAAAAAAACGAAGTGCACGTGCGCGCGTTTTCGCGCGCGCATGCCGACATCCGAAATACAAACCTATTTCGTTTCGTTGGAAATTCGAAATCGAGTTTCCCGAAAACGTGTCTATATATATATATATATATATATATATATATTTATATATATATACATAAACATGCGGTTTTGCAATCTCAGTTATCAAAATGCCTGCGCTCGCGCTCCTGGGAAGTCGTAAAACATCCATAGTTTTCCTCAACCATCCTGTGGTGTTGGGTCCTCGTTTTGAAGAGACAGCCCCCCGCGTTCACTCCCTTTGCCCCTTCCCTCTTTCTCCTCCCTCATCCCATCCCTGCCTCTGCCCTCCGCATGTCCACCAATTCGGTGCACCCCTCACACGTTTCGTGGCCCTATAGGGAGCTCCACCGAAGACCCCAGTTGCAGCGCTCGCATGCAGTTCCCCCCCCATCTTGGCGCACCCCTCACACGTTTCGTGGCCCCATAGGGAGCTCCACCGAAGGCCCCAGCGGCAGCGCCCGCATGCAGTTCCACCCCTATCTTGGCGCACCCCTCGCACATTTCGTGGCCCCACAGGGAGCCCCACCGAAGGCCCCAGTGGCAGCGCCCTCATGCAGTTCCACCCCTATCTTGGCGCACCCCTCACATGTTTCGTGGCCCTATATGGAGCTCCACCGAAGGCCCCAGTGGCAGCGCCCGCATGGAGTTCCACTCCCATCTTGGCACACCCCTCACACGTTTCGTGGCCCCATACATAAGGAACTCCACCGAAGGCCCCGGTGGCAGCGCCCGTATGCAGTTCCACCCCTATCTTGGCGCACCCCTCACACGTTTCGTGGCCCTACAGGGAACCCCACCGAAGGCCCCAGTGGCCAGCGCCGGCATGCAGTTCCACCCTCCATCTTGGCGCACCCCTCACACGTTTCGTGGCCCCATATGAAGCACACTCGCACGTTTCGAGGTCCCATCGGGGGCTCAGCCGAATGCCCCAGTGGCAGCGCCCGCATGCAGTTCCCCCCCCACCTTGGTGCACCCCTCACGCGTTTCGTGGCCGCCATTTGCACTGCCCCGCGCGCCATCCTTGTCGCGGCGCGCTACCTGTGAGGAAAAGGTCGCACCCTGCATTATTCTCAGCTGCATATGGTTGGGTCCTTCGCCAGGCTAATCTTCAACAGTTCCATTAAATTCGGCCAAACGGGCCCTTCGCGCCGCGTGTCGAAATCATTCGGACGCCCTTGCGTGCGTGCTTGGGGGGGACGGGGGGCATGATCCGTGCCAAATAACACCATGCGGGCCGCTCTCGCGCGTCGGCCGCGCTCGCATGTTGAATTCCCTCCAAAACCTTCATCAACGACGCGAAGGCGTCGTCATTGTCGTCGGCGTGATGTGCCTTTCCGAAGGTCCGAGGCGAGGCCCAAGAGATTCGTCCGACGGCCCAATATGCCTCTCGGGAGACTCAAGAAGCCTTTTCGGGAAGGCCTCTCGGAAAGTCCACAAGGCTTCTCGGCACGCCCAAACGGTCTCTCGGAAGGCGCAAGAAATCTTTTGGACGGCCCAAAGAGCCTCTCTGAAGGCCCAAGAGGCCAGATGGAAGGCCCAAGAGGGCTGTCGGAAGGTCCAAGAGGTTTCTCGGAAGGCCCACGAGGCCTCTCGGAAGGCCCAAGAAATGTCTCGGAAGGCCCAAGGCCCAAGAAGCTTTTCGGATGGCCCAAGAGGCCTCTCGGGAGGCTCAATATGTTTCGTGGGAGATTCAAGAGGCTTCTCGGAAGGCTCAAGAGGCCCCCTGGGAAGGCTCAAGAGGCCTCTCGGAAGGCCCAAGGTGCCTCTCGGGGGGCCCAAGCGGCCTCTCGGAAAGGCTCGAGAGGCTTCTCGGAAGGCCTGAGATGCTTTTCGGGGGGCCCAAGAGACCTCTCGGAAGGCCCAAGAGTCCTTTTGGGAGGCCCAAGAGGCCTTTCCAGAGGCCCAGGAAGCATACCACAACAATTCTTCACATCAGCACTGAGGACATTGAGTGTGGCTTCCCAGGATGGAACCCCTCTGCCAGGGATTACAATCCTTCTGCCCGGGATTGCCTTTTTCTCGGGAGGTTGGCGGTCAAAGCGCCGCCCAGCTGGCACCCAGCCATCGCCAGGTGGCACCTTGGCAAGCGGCGGGGCGGCCCGAGTGGACTTCTGGCTGAGAGATCGCGAACCCCACCGAGCGTGCCCATGTCGATATGGTCATGTTTTGGTCGGCATCTTCTTGGAATTTGACGACAACCATGTTGATGTGGTCAGCGTTGTTGACGTTGGTTGATGTTGTTGACGTCGGCGTGAGAAAAGGGGGCCACGCTTTGTTTGCGCGTGGGGGGGGTCATCCCGACCAGGGGTGGTTCTGGTGCTCGCGACTTTTTGCGCCCTTGCTCTGCTCCGTCTGCTGCCCATGGTGGCAGCCGTTGCCTCCGTGTGTTCACCGCCTTCTCTATGGAGACCTTCCTCTTCAGAGGCAGGCCAATCCATGACCCACTACAGTTTAACCTGCATAGAAAGGATGGGCAACCTTCCCAAAGGTACCCTTGCATCCTTGCCTCCTCGGTCCATCCTGCGCCACCTTCGTTGGCCGCGCCCCGCTCGAAAAGCTTCGAAGTGGGCGTCCTGGGCACTTGCATCCTCATCGCGCATCCCTGCCATACGGGTTGACTGTGTCCGGTACCCTCACGCCTCCTGGACGGCCCGAGCGCGGGTCGGGAGCTTTGGGCACGGGGGGCCTTCGGGTGGCCTCCATCCCCCTTGTCTTCTCTTGCTCCTCCCGCCACGGGCCCGCCGCCAGTTGGCGGTGGCCGCCGTTCCGTGGCCTCCATGGCGCCCCCCCCCCCCGCAGCGAAGGGCGGTCCGGTGGAGCGCCTGCTGACCACCTCTCCCCGATCTCCTGGGCGCTCCCCCCCCCCCCCGCCGCGAGAGAGCGGCCTCGGGAGGGGCCCCGGGCGTGTGAGGGCCGCGCGCAGCCGCGGTTGGCCCACCCCGCGGGCCGCTCTTGTCGCCTGGCGTTCGCCCTCTCGCCGCTGGGGCGACTCGGTGCCCCGGTGCCGTGGGGCACTGCCTTTCCTCATCCACTGAGCTTGCGATATCGGTTGGTGAGTGCCTGCGCCCATTCCAGCACAGACCGCCCTGGCGGCATGCTAGTGTTACCCCTTCTTGTCTCGTGGTTGTGTCCTGTTTTGTTTTCCTGTCCCTTTCTTGCTTCCGCCTCGCGTGCGGTTAACATTTGGGCGGGAGTTGTATGAGCCGCATAGCCGTCTGGGCTTTAACTTGCTTGTGTGAATTGTACGCTGTTCTTGCGACTGTTGAGGTGTGTTGCCAAGGTATATGAATGACTGGTTGGACCATGTGGACATGCACACACTGCGCCATTGCCAGTCTCCCTCGCCTCGCTTCTCCTTCTCCTTCTCCTCCTCCTCCTCCTCCTCCTCCTCGTCTTTCCTCTTTCCCCCTCGTGGCCGGTGCCTTTTTTATTTCTGGTGCCAGGTTGAAGTCTCGTGTGCAGCATCGGCTGTTGCCCCTCTCGGGTGAGGCTGCGGTTCTGCATCGCGATCTC
The DNA here is from genome assembly GCA_963575745.1 of Prorocentrum cordatum. NCBI lineage: Eukaryota > Dinophyceae > Prorocentrales > Prorocentraceae > Prorocentrum > Prorocentrum cordatum. The sequence continues at coordinate 12,772 of CAUYUJ010010570.1, forward strand.
TTTTCACTTGGGTCTTGGTGAGGGCGGCACTCGCGCGAGCTAGCACCATGCTGAGGTGATTGTTTTCGTGGAGAAGCAAAATCAGACGGCGGCCGCGGGGGGGTCGCTCTGGAAAATTGGATTGTCGACTCCGTCCAGTTCACGCGCCAATGAGCGTCCAGCGCTTTCCTGTAGGACCCCTGCAGGGCACCTGGAGCCCACAGGGAGCGTTGCGAGGTGATCCCAGGGGGCGGGGGGGGCGGGTTGGGGTGGGCACTCTTCCCCCCAAGCAACAGAGGGGGGAATGTCAGTCTGGGTAGTAAGGTGGAGGGACACGATAACTATGCAGGAGAAGGGAAAGGGAGACTCAGGTAAAGCATGGGAGCAGTAATAGGAGCTGGAATCAAGTTAGCCAGGCCGAGCGACCCAGAGGGCCCCGCCAATTCCCACCTCCCTCCACTAAGCTTCAATTGCGGCACGCGTTCTCGTTATCCTCTTCGACGACTTGGCGAAGGGAAACTTGCGCGGGCCGCCCATGAGCGGGAGCGACAACACTCTCGATGGGTTCGGCGAGGACGAAGCATGCGCCGCGCTGAAACAGCACTGCCACGTTCACTCACGAGCTGCGCGGCGCCTGGGCGAGGCTGGCATTTCGCCTGCTCTCGCGCGGCCCCGCTGCCGCTGTCGTCCTCGTGCGATTCGGCAGGCGAGCCATCCGCCGCGCCCGCGCGGGCCCGCCCCCTCCGGAGCGAAGCGCGCCACGGAGCCGGGGCGAGAGCGACAAAAGTCGCCCTCGCGCGCCCCCCCCCCGGCAGACGTTGGCGCCCTGCAGGTGACACCTGCGCGGCGCCGGGGCGAGGGCAGCACTTGCGCCCGCCCGCGCGCCGACGGAGCCGCGTGCGACGAAGGTCGCAGGCCCAGAGGTGGACACCAACACTCCAGGACTGGCGGTGTGCCTCCACCGAGGGAAGACGATCCCGATCTCGGTGGTGGTGATCAGATTCCGGCTTCCAGGGTGACCGACGTATCACCAACCAACGCCGAAATCTAGGATCATCTTCCCCATGTGGAGGCAACCCCCTGTGCTGGTGCTGGTGCCAACTTCCAGGCCTCCAAAGAGATGCACGCCGCGCCCAAGCGGGGGCTCCACAGTCTCTCTAGAGACGTGGGCGCGGCGCCGGGGCGAGAGCGGCATTTCTGCCTCTCGCGCGGGATGTTCGCCCCGTCCCGTTCCCGCCGCGCACTTGCCAACATGGACAGCAGAGCGTCCATGGTGAAAGCGAACATGCAGACTCTAGCTTTTTTTCTTTTTTTTTTTACTCTGCAGGTGGGGTGGGAGAACCCAGATTGGGCGGCAATCGGCCGGTCTTGTGACATACTAGGAGAAAGCACCAGTAAAAAAATGAGGGTCGGATGATGGACGTGCTTTGGAATCTAAGGTTAAGGTTGCGCGCTGCGAGGCCCATGTTGAGGCCCAGGACTGATCGTTTTCCGAGCTCAGATCCTGGCCTTCGTTGCGACCTGATGCGGCCCAAGCTGGGCTTCCCAGGAATGATTGCTAGACTCCTCCACGAGTGCATGTGCAATTTGAGCTCAGTAGGATTTCCCAGGACAGCATCAGGACGCCCTCTTCCCACGAGTGGCCGTGACGACGTGCTTCGAGCCCCCCCCCCCTAAGAAAGGGGCGTTGACGTATGGAGGGTGCGTTCATCAGAATATGAGGGCGAGCTTGTTGAAACATGTTCCTGGGCTGCCCTGGAACCTAACTGTGCGCGGAGCGCGCGTGCGTGGTTCTAGTTACCACTCATGCGTATGTACACGTAGACGCGATGACATATGACAGATACGTATCGTGTGTGAGAGGGTGAGGGAGAGAGAGAGAGAGAGGGAGTACGTAGACACGATCACATATACATATACATAAACATCTGCATATCGTGTGTGAGAGGGAGAGGGAAAGAGAGAGAGAGAGAGAGGGAGAGGGAGAGAGAGAGAGAGCGAGACAGAGCGAGTGAGTGACAGAGAGAAAGAGAGAAACAGAGAGAGAGAGAGAGAGACAGAGATAACGATAACATATACATACACATATATACATATGCATGACGTGTGTGAGAAGGAATGGGAAAGAGAGAGAGAGAGAGAGAGAGAGGGAGAGAGAGAGCGAGTGAGTGACAGGGAGCAACAGAGAGAGAGAGAGAGAGAAAGCGAGACAGAGTGAGTGAGTGACAGAGATATATATAGAGAGAGAGAGAAACAAAGAGAGAGAGAGAGAGAGACAGAGAGAACGAGAGAGAACGAGAGAAAGAGAGAGCAACAAAAAAACAAAGCTGCATCCCACCCGTTCTCCGACAGGCAGGCCACCTGCGACCTCGCTGCCGTGGCCAACCGCCAGCGCGCTCTCGCGTGCGGGGTGCTCAGCCATGGCCCCGCCGGCGGCCAGCAGCTCGCCGCCGCAATCCACCCGGACTTCCAAAGCAGCCATTACACCAGAGAAAAAACCCAATCAGTGGATGGTTTTCGCTGAGGAGATCGACCGGGCACCCGGGAGCCCGCGAACCCAGAACCCACCGAGATCGGCCCAGAACCAATCAATAACCGGGAACCTGGGAACCGGGAACCGGGAACCCAGGAACCCAGCCTGCTACCAAAATCGGCGGGAAACTTTCGCCAAATCTTTCAACCTCCGCTAGGACCCCTTCAGTGCAAGCACTGATTGGGGAGATACAAACATGTTTTCTTGTGTTTCCCACCGGTTGGGGTCGTGAGATTCCAAGGGCAGACCTCCCTGGCCGCCCACCCTGCAGCCGCGGCCGCCAGATCCCTGGGTCGACCGAGCATCCCCCGAGACCCCCGCCTCGCGCCGACCCGCCCACTCTGCACACCGCGGCCGCCAGATCCCCAGGTCCCTCGAGAATCCCTCGAGACCCCCGCCTCGTCCCTTCGACGAACATGACAGAACCTGACAGAAATTAGCATAGCACCGCACAGCATAGTATAACATATCCTAGCACAGCAGCACATTACATAACATAGCTGAGCATAACATTACATACGAACGCATCGCATATCATATCAAAACACGATACCACACAGCGTATCATTGCATGTAATGGCAACGCATACCATGTCATAGCGCGATATACCAAAATATGAGTTATCAGAGCAGAGCATAACATCATACCACACGATGACAAATCATGACCTACCATGGCAACACATGTCATACGGGAACGCTGCATAGCAACGCATGCTATGACAGCACGGGGCGGACATGACATAACATAGCACCACACACAATCACCTGACGTCACATACCACGACAGGGTAGCTCATGCCAGAACACAGTAGCCCATCACCGATCATTATATGTCCAGGCATCGCACCTCATGACATAGCGTGGCATAACATATTTTAGCATGTCGGAACATAGCATAAGACAATGTCATACCATAACAGAGCATGTCGTACCATACCGTGGCAGATCGTACAATACTAAAACTCATCATAACATCGCATACGTTGGCATATCGGAGTATACATTACATACCATGACACACCATAACACCCGATACCATACCATGGCGTAACAGACCACATTATAAGCACAACACTACATTCCATATCATACCATAACAAAACCGCAACACATATCACCCCAACCGATGACACAGCATGTCATGGCAACGCACGGCACACAACATTGTGGACTACCACATCACATATCATAGCATGTAGTTGCAAGTCATGGCGGAACAGGTCATGATAGAGCACAGCGTCGAACATACCGTAACATGACAACGCATGCCATGCCATAGCAGAGCATGGAAGAGCACATCATACCATATCATCATGCACTATGCCATAAGTGGCTTACTAGTGCTACCGCTACGGCAACGCATTTACCAGAACACCACATACTTTAACTAATTGCAGTGTGAAGCCATGACATAACAACACATAGTAGATCACATCACATGAGCAGATCACATCACAACCATCATATCACATAGTATGTATTTCGCGATTGCTGTCATCACGGCATCGGGATTGATATATCATCATCGGCAATAACTTCATGTACGATGTATGTCATACCATTGCAACATATACCATGTTATAATGAGCCGACCTTCGCGTAACCAGCATCACTGAACATATCATTGTATACCATATCCTGGCATACCATATCATGTCGTAACATGGTGTCCAGGGCAGAGCAGCGCATACCATATCACAGCATATTCAGACTGTGTACTTTGACACAATGCAAACCATACGTGTGAATATAGACATGACAACACACTAGACCGTACTTATCATATAATTAAGCGCGACGATCACGCCGATGCCAGGCTCGTTCCAGGAACCAAGAGGCGCAGCAACGACCGATTGGACGACGTATCTAACGTGACAGGCGTCACGACGTCACGCTTGCCCGTCGAAAACATACCAGGACATACTAGAGCATAACATAATATCATTTCTGCACTTATCGTTGGTGATTACGGTTGAATGCAGCAGCGGCATTTACCATTATGAGTATCACAGCATAACATAACATATTATAACACAGCAAAACGTACCATGATATATTCCAATGAATTGGGCATAACGGTGACAGCGTTACTTAACATATCATAGTCCAGCATCGCCTGGCACGACATATCCTGTCATGACGTGGCGCCACGGAGCATACCATAACATACCATATCATATCACACTTAGGCATATGCATGACAGAGCATACGTCAACATACAGGGAAGCCAGAGCGAAGACGAATTCCTGCTCCTGCTGCTGCTGCTGCTGCTGCTTCTCCCCTTCAGCAGGCTGCATGTTCTCTCCGACCAAGTATTGGGGTCTCGCACCGCACGTTTTTGGGGGTGTTTTTCGCCCCAGGGCTTGTTTCGCTTTCTTTTGTCCAGGGGCTCTGGGGTTGTAAACATTTAGGGAAGCGGCAACCTGCGATCTGCCCGACCGCCGCGCTGGCCGAGACGACCGGACCCCGAGCGCATCGTTCCAGCAGGCGCGCGCGCATCGTTTGGCACAACCGGTCGAAGCAAAACAGCTCTGCCTTCTTTCTCTTCTCCCTCGTCTGCTTTGGGCCTCCCGGGGGCCCTCGCCCGGCCCCGGGGCCGCCAGCAAGAACGGCTCAGGAGCAAGAGCCCGACCTCGGGGAGCAGTCGGGCCTTCGCCCGCGTGGGGCACAGACGATACCTCGATTTCTGGGCACCTGTGATGGCGTCAGCTGCCTGCATACAACCACCATCGGCGACTTGGATCTGAGGAGGAGGTAGGTGGAGGCTGAGGAGGAGGAGACAGGGGAGGAGGAGGAGGATCAGGTGGGGGGGAGGGACCTTCGCATCACGGGACGAAGTCCCTCTGTCTACACCAGGCTTGCCCCTGACAGGGCCCATTTCGAGCCGATCGACCGGACTCGACGTGGGTTCTGCCCGGCCCGAACCCCGCTCGGTTTTCCGGTTCTGCGTCGATCTCCGCGACGGTCCAGCGCCTGCACAGCGCTGCCGTGTGCACCGGCGCGGCCGACCTCCGACCCGATTCCCGACTCCATGCCGCTGCGGCTTTGTTCTCGTGGCAGACGATCAATGGAGAGGAGGCGTGTTGTCAAGTCGTTTCCAGATGAGCAACACATGCTTACCACATGTTTCAAGCATGGAACAAGCCAGTTCTAAAGCACGAGATGCGCATTGTAAATCCGCTGATCGGGCTGTTGAGGTGTCAATTGTCATGGCATCCGCAACCCTATTCGACGCGCATTCTGATCCGATTCGGTTTCTCGATTCGATGCTGACAGCTCCTGGCGGCGAGGTTCAGGCACCCTCAGGCGTAGACTCCATAGAGGCACCCTCGGCGTAGCTGCCCTGATGCGCCTGTGCTGGCATGTGACACGCACCGTGTTCAGAACGTCCGTGGCAACTCGTTGCGTAGTGGCTCGTCATGTGTTTGTGCACCTGTGGCGCACGTATCGCGCCAGACCTACGCTTTCAGTCTACGGGCTGAGCTCCGTGTCAAAACGCTGCGTGCTGCGTGTTGCGTACCGGTGCGTCACAGACCCTCAGGGGTCGAAGCCCCTCTCTTGCTGGGCCGCGCCCTCCAGGGCAGGCCAGCGTGGCCATGTCCATGTCCAGCGAGGCAGGGCCTGCCAGGAGAGGGGCTTCGAGCGCTTTCCCATGGGCAGGCCCCCGGGCGCTTTTCTGCCCGCAGTTGGCCACGGCGCCGTTCGCGCGGAGCTGGTGGAGGTCCACCAGCTCCCTCGGACCCCAGGGCGGCCAGGGCGGGGATCTGCAGCTTTCTCTCTCTCTCTCTCTCTTTCTCTCTCTCTGGAGGGGGGGCCCCTCGGAGGCCTGCCGGAGCTCTCTCGAGGGTCTCCTGGAGGTCCTTAGGGTGCCTCCTGGAGGTCTCCGAGGAGGGCCTCATGGAGGTCCAGGCAGTTCTGAGGGCGTGTCCTCGTCGATCCTCCCTTGCTTCAACCCGGGACAGAAGCTTGGGGGGAATTGCGTGCAGATTCCTCCTTTGCCTCCTCCTCCTCCTCCTCCTCCTCCTCCTTCCTCACTCCTCTTTATCCTCCTCCATCCCCCCCCTCTCTTCCTCCGCCTCCTCCTCCTCCTCCTCCTCCTCAACCTCCTTCTCCTCCTGCTTCTCCTCCTCCTCCCTCCTCACACCTCCCTCCTCTTTCTCCTCCTCGATCCCCCTCTCCTCCTCCTCCTTCCTCTCTCCTCCTCCTCCTCCTCCTCCTCCTCCTCCTCCTCCTCCTCCTCCTCCTCCTCCTCCTCTTGTTGCTGCTGCTACAGCTGCTCCTCTTCCCTCCTCCTTCTCCTCCTCCTCCTCCTGCTTCTCCTCCTCCTCCTCGTCCTCCTCCTCCTCCTCCCTCCTCCCCTCCTCCTCCTCCTCCTCCTCCTCCTCCTCCACCTCCTTCTCGTCCTCCTGCTTCTCTTCCTCCTCCTCCTCCTCCTCCTTCTCCCTCGTCCTCTTCCTCCTCCTCGCCGTCCTCCTCCTCCTCCTCCTCCTCCTCCTCCTTGTCCTCCGGCTTCTCCTCCTCCTGCTGCTGCTCCTCCTCTCCTCCTCCTCCTCCGCCTCCTCCTCCTCCTCCTACCTCCTCCTCCTCCTCCTCCTCGTCCTCTCCTCCTCCTCCCTCCTCCTCCTCCTCCCTCCTGCTTCTCTTCCTCCTCTTCCTCCTCCTGCATCTCTTCCTCCTCCCTTCTCCCCTCCTCCTCCTCCTCCTCCTCCTACTCCTCCTCCTGCTTCTCTTCCTCCTCCTCCTCCTCCTCCTCCTCCTCCTCCTCGTCCTCCTCCTGCTTCTCCTGCTTCTCCTCCTCCTCCTCCTCCTCTCCTCGTCCCCCTCCTCCTCCTCCTGCTCCTGCTGCTCCTCCTCCATTACCTGGTGGGACCTGGCGGCGGTTCACAGCAGTGGCAGTCAGCGGCGCGACCGACGCGATGCACATCAACCGAGACAAGGCGCCCAAGCAAGTGCGAAAGGAAATGCAGGCTAAAATATTGTTGTCATCCCTTCAACGGCATTTTCCAGACAGAGACTGGCGGCTTCTTCGAGCACGTGGTCTCATTCGTGCTGACATTGTCCCCATTGTTGAGGTCCTGCCCCAAGGCGCAAACGAAGCTACAAAACTGGCATGGTTCTCAACAGGAGCGGCACAATTTGGTATCACTATCCAGCAGATGGCAGATGATTTCAGGCAGCAGTTCTCGGGTGTGGACACTGCAGCTTGGACTCTATCCTAGCAGGCGCTGGCTTCCATGGGAGGTCGAACAGCATGGGTCGCAAGAGCTTCGTGTGGTCAGCTGGAACGCTAGGGGCCTGTGCTGCTACAATCACAAACATCGTCGACAGAAGTTCGCCAAACTCAAACATCTTCCCTTATCTCGTCATATCATTTTGCTTCGAGAAGTGCATGGTGATCAGCTCACCCTGGAGGCCCTGTTAAATCAATTCAATAACAGATACAAGCTCTTCTACTCTGGCTGCTTGGGTAGCTCTGATGAGAATGACATCCGTGCCAGCCGAGGCGGAATTGCGATCATTGTTCCCAGGCATGATGAAGGAACACTGGCTCAGCTATCCCCCGCTATTGTGCCCGAGTTCGACCATCATATTCACGTCTCCTGTCGCATTCAACACCTTGCTGTGCGAAACCCTGTTTCTGGCAAAGAGGTGCGGATCCTGAATGTTCATAATTACAAGATTTCCCGAGATCAACGCACCGCAGTCCGACAACGTTGGTGCTTAATCGTTACATGGGCCCAACACGATGAATTATCTCGTCTCTTTATCGCTGCTGGAGATTTTAATGTGAGTGATGCGGTCAATCAGTCGCTGCTCTTCCCCCAGAGTCGCCAAGCTCGTCACTCGCAGGATGGTCGGGCCTCCCAGGGTGAACCATTTTGGCGCGACCGCTTCTCGAGGGGCATGCTGGAGTTGGAGAGCCCGCTTCCGACGCACTACAGCCGCGACGCCGAGACGCTGAGCACCATCGACCGCATCTTCTCCCTGAGCACGCATGTCGTCACTGACTGCGACGCCACGCTCGACGTTGTTCACGAAGCTCCTCGGCTGTCTGACTGGGCCCTCTCGGACCGCGCGATCATCCGCATGTTGGCCCCCAAGAGGCCCCCGCCGCAAGACATGTGCTCCATCCCGTCGGGCATCTTCAAGTTGCCGCGCTTTCGGGAGCTTCTGCAGAGCTGTATCGACGCGGCCCACCTCGACCAGCTGGAGACAGGCCCCAAGTTTGCCAGGCTGAAGGAGCTCATGCATCTGGCTGCTGCAATCACGCGTGATGAGATGCAGGAAGGGCTCTTGCCGCATGCTGGCACTGGGGCGGCGGATCTGACGTGCATGACACTGCGGGCGATTGATCGGACGGTCTGGCGGCAAGACGTGCGCCTCGCTCACCGGCTGCGCGGCTCGTCGCCGTTGGCCGAAAAGTGCCCCCAGATCGGCCCCGACAACCTGGTATACCTGGCGCACCCGTCGGAGTACCGCGAGCTGGTGATGCGGACCAACCAGGAGCGCTTCGACGAGATGGCGCAGCAAGCAGCGAGGTCCGCAGCGAGGCGGCCCCGCCATGGACAGGATGATGATCACCCCGCTGGCCCCACGGACGAGGTCAAGCTCCAGCAGACTTCGATGCGCCAGGCGCTAGCGTGGGACCCGACCAGGCGACGTCTCATCCTTCACGGCTTGAAGCACATGCAGGACGGGAACATTGAGGTTGAGCGCGACGCGACCGCCATGGCTGGCTTGATCAAGCAGCACTGGGAGCCCATCTTCGCGGAGGCTACGCGTTCTGAGGTTGCGATTTCTGAATGCCCCGACACCCATCTCCCACCTGTCCCTTTTAATGATCTCCCTCTGCCAAGTCTTGATGATCTCGCGAATGCTTTAAAACGCGGGCGGGCCTCCTCCCCTGGCCCTGATCGGCTCCCGTGCGACGCGTGGAGGGCCGTTCCAGCAGCTGCCGAGATCTTATATGAGGTGATGTTACGGATTTTTGCGGGTGGGGGCCCTGTCGAGGGTTTAAACCATTTTAACTTTGCTTTTATCCCAAAAGGTGAGGACCCCGCTGACCTCGCTGAGTGCGTGCGTGACGCAGGCTGCCTAAGGCCTCTTAATTTAAAGAACACCGACAGCGAGGCCCTCGCCCAAACCGTCAACATTCACCTGGCCCGAGTAGCCAAGAAACATGTCTATGAAATTCAGCAAGGCTTCGTAAACGGCCGTGACTTCGGGTCTCACATTATTAATATTGATGCTGAGGCACGTCTAGGGAGCATTGGTGATGATGCTCCCGCTCGTCGCCCATGCTTCCTCTCGTTCGATATTCGCGCAGCGTTCCCCTCGATGTCACAGCAATGGCTCCGAATGGTTTTGGTTCGCTTTAACATTTCCCAGGGGTATTTGAATGCCATCCAGGCCCTGGGAATGGAAGCCGTAGGATACCTGAAGGTTGGGTCTGAGAGGCACCGTCTCTTCGAGATCTCCAGAGGTGTGCCCCAGGGGTGCCCTCTGAGTGGCACATTATGGGCCCTGGGTATGGACCCGATGTGTAGGCACCTGGCCGCAGCATGTGAGCGAGGCTCGCAGATCCTGGAGCCCGTCCCCTGGCCAGCTGGCTCGAGAGAAGAGCGAATCGAGCAGATAGTCCCCTCCCCTCCCCTCCGCCTCAATGCTGGTGCTTGTGCTGACGATGTTGGTGTGTCCCTCTCTGATCTCTCTGTCATGCCGCTCCTCCACCCCCCATCTCAAGCTGCTTCTGATCTAGCTTGCCTGGATCTCCGGCCCAAGAAATGTTGTCTTGTCCCAACCTGGGCGATTCTGTCTGTGGCGGAGATAACCGAGCTTCGAGCTGCCGTGTCGGCCCTGGTCCCCGAATGGACCGAATGTGAGATCTGTAGTTTCTGCCGATACCTCGGGATTCAAGTTGGCCCAGGAGCAACGGTGCATGACCAGTTCGCCTCTGGTGGGCAGAAGTGGTGGGCCCGCTGCCGAATGGTAGCAGGCGCGCGTGCCCCTACTGATGCATGCTTGCGCCTCTATCGTGTCCTCGTCCCTCCCTGTCTCTCGTACGTCGCCCAGTTCCCCCCCCCCCCCCCCTCTCATCCTTCAAAAAGAGGCGCATGCCTTGCATAAGCTGCTTCGGTTGCCACCGTCGTCCTTCGGATTAAAGGAGCTGCACTCGCTTCGATGGCTCCGCGCTCCCGAGCCCATGCAGTATCTAAACTTCGCGTGTGTCTGGCGTGCCGCAGGGCACACGTATAGGGGCTGGCGGAATGCACTGCGGCGTCTCCAGCTCAGAGCAACGGCCGAGGGTCCCTTTCGGCGTGCGCCGGCAGGAATGTGGTGCGCTTCGTGCTGGATGATCCAGGAGGGCATAGTACAGCGCTTCTCTACCTTTCCCCCCCCCCCCCCGTCCTCTGACCCTGGCCCCCTCACCTGTCTCCCCCTCGCTCGCTCCATCCTCCTAAAAGCGCATGCCGATGCGAATGCAGAAGCGGGGTTGGCCCTCTCGCGCCACGAACCTCCGCGGCTCCAAGTTCAACGCTCTCGGAGCCTCCAGTTGCAATGCGTCCCTGATGGCATGCCTCAGCTTATCTTGCGTCGCATGTCCAAGTGGTTTCCTCAGCTCCCCCCCCCCGCTCCTCGAGGTCGGTCGTCGTTGGCGTCTTCTCCGCCCCGTCCTCGCCCGATCTTTGCCCTCCAGGTCCTGGCCTCGTATCAAAACCATTTCGGGGGCCTGGGTCGCTAGCGGGGGGGTAAAACTTTTACCTCGGAGCACGTGTCGACTCGGATGCCCGTGTTCGGACGATATTGCTCATTACATAATTTGCCCACCCTTGTGGGCTGCGGCCTCCCCCGCCCCCAAGCCTCGTCATTCCTTCCCCCCGATCCTTGGGGTCGTCTCGGGTTGGGGGGTGAGTCCGACTATGGCGGCTTGGAGGGTGGCAGACAGCGGGTCCACGAGATGATGTCCGTCTCCTTCCACATTTACCACAAGCTGCGGAGCGCTCTGCAGCCGCTGTCCGCCGCCACGGCCGCGCAGGTCGCCCAGGCGCGCGCCGCGGCCCGAGCTGCTCTCTCATTGTAATCACAGCACAGACCTCCCCAAGGTACGTACGCTCCTGCTGTTCCTCCTCCTGCTCCTCTTGTTGCTGCTGCTGCCCCTCCTCCTCCTGCTCGTCCTCCTGCTCCTCCTGCTCCTCCTCCTGCTCCCCCTCCTCCTCTTCCTCCTCCTGCTTCCCCTTCTCCTCCTCCTCCTCTTCCTCCTCCTCCTCCTCATCCTCCTCCTCCTCAGCCTCCTCCTCCTCCCCCTCCCTCCTCCTCCTCCTCCTCCTCCTCCTCCTCCCTCCTCCTTCCCTCCCTCCCTCCCTCCTCCGCACTCCTGCTTCTCATCTCCTGCTTCTCCTCTTTTGCTTATCCTTCTCCTCCTTCTCCTCCCTCGTCTCGTCCTTCCTCGTCGTCCCTCCTCCTCCTCCCCCTCCTCCTCCTCCTCCTTCTCCTCCTCCTCTTCCTCTCCACCTCTTCCTACTCCTTCTCCTCCTCCTTCTTCTCCTCCTCCTCCTCCTTCCTCTTCCTCCTCCTCCTCCTTCTCCCCCTCCTCGTGCCCCCTCCTTGTCCTCCTCCCTCCTCTCCTCCTTCTTCCCTTCTCGTCATCCTCCGCCCCTCCTCCTTCCGGGTTCTACCTCTCCTCCTCTTCCTCCTCCTCCTCGCCTCCCCTCCTGCCTCCCCCTCCCTCCTCTTTCGCCTCCTCCTCCTCCTTCTCTCCTCCTCCTCCCCCTCCCTCCTCCTTCTCTCTCCCTCCTTCCTCCCTCCTCTTCCTCCTCCTCCTCCCTCCTCCCTCGCTCATCCTCCTCCTCCTCCTCCTCCTCCTCCCTCCTCGTCCTCCTCGTCGTCGTTCGTCCTCCTCCTACGCTCCTCCTCCTCCTCCTCTTCCCCCCCCCCTCCTCCTCCTCCTCCTCCTCCTCCTCCTCCTCCGCCCTCCTCCTCCTCGTCCCCCTCCTCCTCCTTCTTCCTTCTCGTACCTCCTCCTCCCCTGCTTCTCCTCTTCATTTCTCCTCCTCCTCCTCTCGTCCTCCTCCGGCTTCCCTAGCCTTCTCTTCCTCCTCCTCCTCCCTCCTCCTCCTCTCTCCTCCTCCTCCTCCTCCTGCTGCCCCTCCTCCTCCTCCTCCTCGTCCTCCTCCTCCTCCTCCTCCTGCCTCTCCTCCTCCTCCCCCTTCCTCCTCCTCCTCCTCCTCCTCCTCCTCCGCCTCCTGCGTGGCCATTTTGTCTCAATATGTCTGCTTTGCGTGAGCAGGGCATGGATGCCGCTAGTCCGCGGCCAGTCCAAGCTTTCCAGCGACAGCCACGGGTGAGTTGGCACCCCTCCATATTCCCTGTTCGCGGTCCCCCCCGCCGAGCGGTCGACTCCTGCCCGCAGGGCAAAAGTGCGCTCGCGTGGCAGCGGAGGATGGCTCTGGTCGTGGCTCTGGGCGCGCTGGTGGCGGTCATCGCGGACCAGGTGCTGCTGCCCCTGCTGGGCGACAACGTCGTGAGCCTGCCTCCCCTGCTTCTGGGCGGTCTCTCTCTCTCTCTCTCTCTCTCTCTCTCTCTCTCGAAGCGCGGGGGAACGGGGCGCCCGCTCGCGACGGAGAGCTGCCGAGAAGGACGACGTGTTGGCGGTCCCTGGCCCCCGACGCGACGGCAAGCGAGACCCGCGTCCCCCTCCGAGCGAGCACGACGTGTTGGCCTGACAGCACGACAACGGATCCGTGTTCGGTGTGCTGCGCGAACCTCAGGCTGCTGCCGCCCCCTCAGTCCCAGATCGACCTCACGCTGCTTCACCTCGACCTGCCGATGAACCTGATCCTTGGCAAGTACCTGGCGGTGGACCATGGCCAACTCGCACATCGCTCCCTGGCACCCCTGTGGGGGGGTGCCCCACCCCGACGGGGGTCTCGGGCGACCTCCAGGCCATGCTGGACAGCTGCATGCAGCAGGCCACCGTGGCGCTGGCGGAGACGTCGCGTGTCCAGCTCGCCTCCTGCCAGCAGCAGCTGGTGGGCATGTTCCAGGCCCAGCAGGATCTCGTCGCCAAGTCGCTCGCTGTCCACGCCCGAGATGTTGCCAACGTTGGTGAGCGAGCGGGCGCTCTGGCCGAAGAGCAGCGGCGGATGCAGGCCCAGATCGATGACATCGAGAAGACCCTCGCCATGGCAGAGAAGGGGGTCCCGATCATCGACTTCCAGGCGCTCGAGGCGTGGTCCAGGCTCCCCGGCGCGAGGATCTTCTCCGTGGGCGCTCCCGTACTGGTCGGCCCTGCCCAAGTGCGTGCTGGTACCTCCGACTGGCTCTCAGCTGCTGGCCTCGACAATAGCATGGTCCGCCTCGACTCCAACGTCCCCAGCAAGCGCTTCAACGTTGTCGTGGAGGGCGGACTGGATATCGCCATCCCGCGGGCTCAAGCGCTCGCCCGTCATCTGCGTAACCCTGCTGCTCCCAATGGGTGGCGCTCCTTCCAGTGCCGAGCGGTCGGCGGTGGCACCGCCCCGCTCTACGTTTCCCCTGGCAGGTCTCCACAGCAAGTTCGAATGGAAATTGTTGTCGCTTCGCGAATCCCCACCAGCCCATCCAGAAACGATGCCCAGAGGAATTGCCTCGATCAGAGAAGTGGGCAGCACACAGAGGAAGCCATTATGAGACATCTTGGGATATCTTGAGCCATCTTGGAGGTCATTTTGGGCTCTCCCAGACGCTCTTGGAGTCATCTTAATCCGTGCCCCCCCCCAAGAAGCCTCCATGTGGCTAAAACCTGTGTAGAATCAATGATTAGGCATTCTCGCCGAGGCCTCTTGGAGCATCTTGGGTGCATCTGGGGGGGCTCTTGGGGCCTCTTGGGGGTCTCTTGGGGGCCTCCGGGGGGGCCTCTTGGGGGCCTCTTGGGGCCATTTTGGGGCCATCTTGGGACCTCTTGGGGCTTCCTGGGCGCTTCTTGGGGCCATCTTGGAGGAGATCGATCAAACAAGAGGGGGGGTTTTATTAGCGTCCCCCCTCGGAAGCCCCTAAAATCGCCTCTTGGACCCCTCTTGGAACGCTCTTGGAGTGCTCTTGGGCGCTCTTGGGGCCGTCTTGGGGCTCTTTTGGGGCTCTCTTGGGGCCCTCTTGGGACATCTTGGAACCATCTCCAGGCCTCGGATGGCCATCGGAAGCGAAAAGGCGAGAAAGCAAAAATCATTGATTTTCCTTAGGTTTTGGGACGATTTTGGCCTCTTCGGGGCCTCCTTGGGGAGCTGTTTGGCACTTGGAGTTATCTTGGGGCCGTCTTTGGGCTTCTTGGAACCATCTTAGGAGCCATCTCGAGCGATCTTGCGCTATCTTGAGCCATCTTGGAGCTCATCTTGGGTTCTCTGAGGCGCTCTTGGAGCCGTCTTGGGCCATCTTGAACGCTCTAACTACCCGCGGCCCC
>CAUYUJ010010571.1:0-2500 GCA_963575745.1 Prorocentrum cordatum
GGGGGAGGAGGAGGATTGGAGGCATGGAAATTCGCACCAACACCAACACAAGGGGTTGCCTCCTCCTCCTCCGAGGAGGAGGGGGAGGGGGAGGAGGAGGATTGGAGGCATGGAAATTCGCACCAACACCAACACAAGGGGTTGCCTCCTCCTCCTCCTCCTCCTCCTCCTCCTCCTCGGACACGGTCGCAGGAACGAGAATGGGACGCCGCGATCGCTGGCAACAGCTGCTTGAGGGAGGCACTACGGCGCCGAATCACAGACGAGTGCGCGGACGCCTTCGACATGACGGAGTCCATCTTGCTCGCGGGCATCGGGAAATTCTACGACAGCCTGCGGACCGACAAGACCGTGCCAGCCGCCCTCCGAATGCAGTTCCCAGCACGCCCGCTCTACCTGATGATGCTCCAACACTCGGCCACACGAGTGCTACGGCGGCAGAGCTCCTACTCCATGCCGATGTATACAAACATATCGACCCTGGCGGGGTCGAGGCACGCAAACAATATCGCGCGTACAGTCGTCTACGCCGCCATGATACAGCTCACTAGCACCAACCACATCCCTCGGCCCCTCCCACGCGCCTGGTTCGATGACATCAGCGTGCGCATCGTGGGCAGCCGCGAGCAGGTCACCAACTCCACCATCATCATCACGCAGGAGCTGTTCCACGCACTGGCGGACCAGGGCCTCCGCCTGGCCGACAAGACGACGCTCATGACCACCCGCTTCGAGGACACCAAGTATATCCACGCCCAGCTGGCCAGCCATGATATCCACCTCAAGGCCGCCACCGAGGGGCGAGACCTCGGCGACGACAGGGCCGCTCGCGGCACCACCAGGCGAGCCACACACGCCACGCGACTCAGTGCAGCACGACGGAGGCTGGGAGCAGTGGGACGCAAGCTACGCAGACTGCGGATACGCAACAAGGCGAAGCTACTGCAGAAAGGTGCGATGGCATCGCTCAAGTACGGTCCCGCCTTCCACCGCATGGCACCCACGGCGCTCCTCCATGCGCGACGGAAGTACGCCCAGGCACTACGACGACCGTGGCCAGGCAGATGCTTGACGACATTCCTCGACCTCGAGGGTGACGGCCCAGCATACACCATAGTCAAGACGCAGTTCACCAACTGGCTCAACTGTTGGCAGCACAGCCCAGACCTTAGAGCCCAAGTACGACGAGCATGGCCGAAGATCTACTTCCGCATGCTCAGGGTCCCTGAAGGCCGACGATGGACGCAGCGACGAGGGCCAATCGCCGCCATCATGCTGACGCTCTGGCAACTCGGCTGGGACTCACGAGGGCCAGAGCACTGGATCGACCGCGACAAGAACGACTGGAAGTTCCCACCCGACGGCGAGCTTGGGGACAATACCGACATCCTCGACGCGATCCTCGCCGACACCCGTTTACAGCCTTGGCAACGGACAGCAGAACATTACAACGGAGGCGGACTACAGCACCACGGTGCCGACGCGACCGACCTACGACGACATCTGGAGTACTTCCGCAAGCGGGGCAACTTCCGCGAGTATGGCGGACTCCTCGCCGCAGCGTGCGCAGGCACATGGACTAGAGCACGGAAGCGCACGGTATTCGGACATGGCTGCGACAGCTGCGAATGTGGACAACCCGACAGCGACTACCACCGCATCTGGGGCCAGTGCACGCATCGTGGCGACCACCCCACCTTCGAGAAGACCGACCGCATCATACGACAGGCCGAAGCAGGACACGGCAGCACCCCAATATTCTGGTTGCGAGGGGTCACTCCGCGGGCGTGGTCGGTCCCACCCGAGTGCACTACAGACGAGACAGCGGCAATCGACAACATCGGCGAAATGATCCACAACACTATGCTAGAGGCGCCAGCGGACACACCACTGGTCATCTACGGCGACGGCTCAGGATGCAAGCGCAGCACCGCCTGGGGGCACCGACGTAGTGCATGGGCATGGGCGCGGCTTACCACAACAACGGAGGGCAGCTACCAGCTGGCTGCTGCGCGATACGGGCCATTACCATCCAGGAGACAGACAAACCATCGAGCATAACTCTGGGCACAACTCGATTGCCTACGACACACGCGAGGGCCGCTACACATCTGGACCGACAGCGAGCTGGTGTTCAGGGGCTGGAGAGACCGCCGTTTCCAGCGAGCAGCAGAAGTCAGCACCAACGGTGACCTCTGGACGCGCATCGGGCACACCATCGCACAGCGAGAACACGGAGCGGACATCGTGAACGTCTTACACATCAACAGCCACCCCACCTGGGAGGAGGCCCAAGCCAGGGGCTTCCCACACGACGCGTGGCTCGGCAACCAGCATGCCGATCGACTGGCAGAGCAAGCAGCCCACGACCACGACATCGACGACAACCAGATGGACCTATACGACTGGGTCAACGCCACTGGCAGCCCTCGTCAGACGGCGCATCGCAGCTGCCACAGTCGACGCCACCGACCGTCGCCCCTCCGACGACAGGGCGATC
>CAUYUJ010010571.1:7500-27722 GCA_963575745.1 Prorocentrum cordatum
CGAACCCTTCGGTCCGTCTCCGGCCCAGGCTCACTTCAACCCCCGACGGACCCAGGACCTGGGCGTCCTCAGCATCCGCAGGGGCAAGCGCTTCGCGGGAGCCGGGGCCTGACAGGGAGAGCGAGGCCCGCATCCCTCCCACGCGGGCCCCCACTTCCAGAGGCACCCGGAACGCAAGCACCACGAGGCGGCGCCGAGGAGACCTCACCGTCAGCAGAGACCTCAGCGGGATCCGACCCGCGAGGGTCCTCATGCCGGCGAGCAGGGCAAGACAACTGGGAGACAGGCTTTCTCCGCTTGTCGCTTTCGACCCCTTTCTTGCAACAGTTGCACCGCCAGGGCCCTTCGCGCTCCAACGTGAAAACATGGTTCAGCGACTGGTCCAGGAAAGGCACAGGTGGGGGCAGGAGCCTTAGTCGTGCGAAACTTCCGTGGTCGTTTAAAAGTGTGCACGCGCCCATACGACAAGTGATGCGTGTGCGCACGCACGAGCCACTGCAGCACACCACGCACCGATGTATGCGCAATTCGCATGGCATCAACCGAAGACTTGGGGGGCTGTGCACGTCTCTTCCAGCACAGGCGGCAAAGTCCGCCCAACGATTAGAACGGGCTTCTAGTGAGTCTCCGCTCTGATGACCACGAACATGACAAACCTGCAAGGCCTCTCCAAGGCCTCCGTGATCGTCTATGTTGCGCCAGATGGCTTCCCAGAGATCAGCGTTTGGCGGACGTGGGCCGCATGTGAACATCGGGCCGAGATCCAGGCCTTCAACGAGGCCCAGGGAATCAGTGAAAACACGGATGGGAAGGCGACAAACTTCAAAAACTTGCAGGAAGGCAAAGAGCTCAGCACGCGGGGAGTTCTGAACAGGTCCTGGAAGGGCTCCATACACCACCAGCCGGATTGACCGCACCTGATGTTTGATGAAACCCCAGCCTGCTCTGGAAGCCTCTGGCCAATACCACATTTTTCTGCAAGCTCCGTCAGTGTAGGTGTCCCCCGTGACTAGGTCAAGGGAGCCGCACAAGATGTGCCAACGGTTGTTGTCGTCCCGAGGCGGCAGCGGCGAAAAACATGACCGCGGTGCCGGCCCACGGTTCCAAAACCCTGGGCTTGTCGTCCGAGGCGGCGTGCCACGCATAGCAATGTCGGCCAATGCATTCTCTTGTTGATCCTGCCTGGCGGAGCACTCCCAAGCGATGCGATAGCTTGTACACACTTCGCACGAGCACCCAGGACGACATGGTGCACGTGCATACCCGTGCGTGCAGAGACGATGTGGGGACCACAGGCCACCCCGACGATGGCCCTCAGAAGGCCTGCCTCCAAGGTGGTGGGTTTCCAAGCCCTTGGGCGTACGTCCCCTTGTTCATCCAAGACAGGGTCTTGAGGGTCATGATGGTGTCCACGTAGGAGGCCTATGATGGGTTCCATCCAGTAACCTAGGGGCTCCTTGGGATACATGCCTTCGTCGGCTTGGTTGGGCCTGGAGGCCCACAGAATCCACATCTGTCTGGTACCAGCAGCGCGGGCAAGATCGCGGACACTTAGTGGAGCAGCCATTCGGAGATCAAGGCGCTCACCCCTATCTGTGATAACAAGGAATGCTGATGTTGATCTCCATCCAAGAGACCTCAAAGATAGCAACATGGCACCTGTGGTGCCGCACACTTTTTGCCACTGCTTGTCAGCTCGGAGAACGCGAAACACCTGCCGATGCCATGTCTTTTGAAGGGTATCATGCGATATACGTCCACCCTTGCATAGCAATACCCATTGGAAAACAGGCTGTGTCCAGCAAGAAATCTGGGGGTCTCCAAACATAGATCCCTGAAGGCATGATGTTCGCCAGGCCGATGTGGTAGCGCCTGGCGTGTACCATGCGTCCCTCATGATACCTCTTATTCTCTGCGCAAGTTGCGGGGGAGCGCCGTGCACTCCTACGCCATGCTGCATAGCCGAAGGTAGGGTCTGCTTCGCAAACATGGAGCAAAGATGCCCTGCCGACCGAACACGCTGCAAACGAGGGAGACGCCTGCCAGTCTTCTGACCGCGTGATCGTAAACGGGTATATGTTAGGGGCCTCCCAGAGCACACCCCAATACCCAGGACTTCCAGTGCCGACGCATATTGGTACCCGTGATGTTGAAGTTGCTTAGCTACCTGGCGCCCAAGACGTGGGTGATTGCTAGTGGTAGTCATCTTATGTCTAGCTGGTGGGAGCCCCACCTGTTCCAAGATGTGAACCAGCAACTTAAGCAGCCTGCATGTAGCTTTGACGATGCTACGAACAGCACCAGTAATAGCAATAGTAGTGTCATCAGCATATATGTCTAGCGATCGGGTGAGGTAATCCGTGCTGTGAAAAAAAGGGCGTCGAACGGTGTAAGCATAACGCACTGCAGGCAGACCATGGCGAAAGGGCAGCCAGGCAACACTCCCTGAGTAGCCCATATAAGCATAGCGTAGCAGGCGTCCCAGGCCAATCGGCGCGGAGCCATATACATGCGTAGGGCAAGTATGCATATGCGCGCTGGAAATCCGTGCACCCTACACGCCTCGGCAAGCCGTCTCCACGGCACTCGATCAACGCATTTCTCGATATCCACTATGCTGTGCATCGAAACATCCGAATCCGCCTCCTCCGTAGAGGTCGCTTCAGACTGTACGAGCAGGCGTGCCGCAACATCTGTGGTGCTCTTCTGCGTGCCCAGCGCTAATTATGATCTGCCAAGTTGTCCCGCCCACCGCCTCACCCAGTCCAAACGTGCCCTTCCCCATACACGATAAAGGGAGGTAAGTATGGCGATGGGGCGGTAACCCCCATTTGGCTTAGCTAGGGGGGTGGTGTGGACGTGGCTAATGATGGACGGCCAGAGACCCCAAGACTCGCACAGGAAGAGCAGGTAGCCCATCATGGACATGCAGCCGTTGGTCACGAGAGACCAATGTCTCGGACGAAACCCATCGGCGCCGACAGCGGTGCCGAGCGGGAACTTCTTCGCAGCACTTCGAAGCTCGGAAATCTTCAGCGGCGGCAAACGCGGGCCCGATTCCAAGAGGCCCTTTAAGTCCCCATAGATGTCGCCCCCTTCGCAATCCTGGTAGAGGCTCCTCGTCGGGTCTCCCAAGGGAGTGTCGGTGCCCTGCCAGATCTTGCCCCCAGACGACCGCTGCGAATGGACGATGTCCCGTGGAAACGACGAGGGCCCCAGGGCGGTGTCGACCTGAGATAGCTGCCATCCCCTGGGTTTCGTCCAGCGATGAACTGCCCCTGGCTTGCTTCGAAGTGTCTGCTTTAACCGGTTGCTGAAAGACTTGGCGCGCGCCGATCCAAGCCGACGTTCCTCGATTTCGGCAAGGCGGCCAAGATAATTTCCGACGAATTGTAGCATGAATGGCGTGTAATATACATAGACAATTCCATGACAGTCGTCAGCAACTGTGTGATGATATGCACCAGCGCGGTAGGCAGGAAACCTCTCAAACGTCCGCCCTGCCCACTGCTACCCATGAAATCGATCAGGTGACACCGTGCACGCGACGCAAGATCGTGCTGTCTACGTTCATGCGCATGCCTAAGATCATGTACACGTAGTTGTAGCGTGCGCAAGGCTCGTGATAACTGCGTACCAGATGGTTGCATGCGCGCTAGTGCTCCACCTGCTGTACTATAAGTGTATGTGGGCCCAGCATCCCGACCACGATACAGTTCTTCGGGCGAGCGCAGTTCACACATGGGGATGAGCTCGTCTTCTGCACCCGCGATACAAAACAGCAGCCAGAGATTCGATCCTCTGTAGGTGGTCAGGTCCTGCACCAAAGCCCTGAACTGAGTCAGCCTGCATGGCATGCGGCCAATCAACGGATGAGGCGCCTCGAGAAGGGTAGGCATGCCCATCGTCATCATCATCCTGGTTCCTGTTAGGCTCTTCGCTGGGCTTGGCAGGCAAGGTGCAGGGCCCTACCTGCCGACAGACTTGTTGAGCCCTAGCTTTGGGCCAACCGAGACTTGTATAGGATAATGAATTCTTTACGCTTCGCGTATCCCCACCAGCCCATCTCACAACAGCAACTCATGCAAAGCATGCCGACAGTCGTGTTTTTCAGGCGTGTGTCCGTTTGGCCCCGCATATCTCCCCTGTTCCTCCTTCCTCCCGCCTCCTTGTACATCCTCCTTGTGGGGGGAGCGGGAGAAGGACGAGGCGGAGGAGGAGGGAGAGAAAGCGCTCCTCGTGATTTGAGTCGTTTGGGGTTTCTCGTCCTGGTGTGAGTCGTTCGGGCCCTTCTTCCTGGTGTGAGTCGTTCGGGCTCTTCGTGGTGTGAGTCGTTTGGGCTCTTCGTCCTGGTGTGAGTCGTTCGGGCTTCTCGTGGTGTGAGTTGTTCGGGCCCCTCATCCTGGTGTGACTCGTTCGGGCCCCTCCTCCTGGTGTGACTCGTTCGGGCTCCTCGTGGTGTGAGTCGTTCGGGGCCCGCGTCGTGGTGTGAGTCGTTCGGGCTCCTCGTGGTGTGAGTCGTTCGGGGGCCTCGTCCTGGTGTGAGTCGTTCGGGCCCCTCCTTGTGGTGTGAGTCGTTCGGGCTCTTCGTGGTGTGAGTCGTTCGGGCCCCTCGTCCTGGTGTGAGTCGTTCGGGCTCCTCGTGGGGCCTCTTGGGGGCCTCTTGGAGCCTCTTGGCCTCTTGGGGCTCTGGGGGCTTCTTGGGGGCCCTCTTTGGGGCCTCCCTGGGAGACTCTGGGGCCTCTTGGGGGCCTCTTGGGGGCCTCTTGGGGCCTCTTGGGGGCCTCTTGGTGGCCTCTTGGAGGCCTCTTGGGAGGCTCCTGGGGGCCTCTGGGGGCAATCTTGGGGCCTCTTGCGACCTCCTCAGAAGCGCAAAGAAGCGCTGCCCCCTGAGAAGGACAAAATGAGCCCAAAACCTTCGTAAAATCAATGATTTTGCTATGAAGGAAGATGAGCGCGGCCCCCTCGGGAGGCCAAAATGGGGCCAAAACCATCGTAAAAGCAAGGGTTTTGGCTTCACAGAAGAGGAGAGGGTCCCAAGTGCGTCCCCCCGTCGGGGCCAGAATCCTCGTGAGGGTCGTCGTTTTTTTGGCCCTCCCAGGAGTCGAAAAAGACCCCTCTGACCACCCGCGGCCCGCCCTCTCCAGACCCAGGGGGAGGGGGTAGGGGGAGGGGTAAACCCCTCCCCGAAGGGGAAGAAGGGGGGGTGAGGACAGAGGGGGCTCGCTAAACCACTCACGCCCTAAAGGGCTGGTGGGACTCGTGGCGGGAACCCGCCTACAATATCTGGGTCAGTCATCACCCCGCCAGCGAGTCATTGGCCAGCCAGTAGTCGATCGTCGAACATCGGCCTGTCGTGGGGTCCCTGCAGGTCCCCTCAGGGGTAGTGATAATCCTAGCGCCCAGCCGCTCAGCCATAGCAGATGCTGCAAGGACTCCAGGCCCCACGTTCCAGTCACCTCCGGCAATGAAAGGCAGCGCGTAGAAACGTAAGCATGTCCCAAGCCTGGCGAGCCTCCCAGTGTTGGCACCTCCCAGCTTGAGTCCCTGTTCGAGGTAGATCGATGCTGCAAGAAATCCACTCCTGGTACCTGTCTGAACAAGTACTGCAACACAGTTGGCTGGGACGAGGACGTGCGTGGGCATTAAAGCGGTGAGGTCGACGACGCCTATGTTGTGCCTGACGAAGAGGCCCACTCCAACCGATGGCTTGCCTGCGTCTGTGATCACGGCATCGGTAATGGAAGCTTTCCAACCTCTCTTCTGACACCATTCCTCAGCCTGCAGACGAGCGTTGTCTGTCAGGTGAAGCTCTTGCCCTGCCACGATACTGACATGTCGTATTCGTTCGAGAAAGTCACGAACTTGGGGCCATCCTGAGCCATTGAACGTCACCATTCTCATGTCCTGCCGCTTCCCACCTTTCAGGCCCCGCCGCTGCCGTTGAGCACCAGTCGTCGAGGTAGGGGGAGTGGCCCAGGAAGAGGACGTGAGCCCAGGTAGCGATGGCCTCATACCACTCAACACCCGAGCAACATCACCAGGAGCCGCGCTTGGCACAACCTGCGACGAATAAACTTGCCGCTGCGGTGAGCGCACAGGATTTGGTCGAGCTGCGGTGTCCAGCGAAATCCGTGGCGACTGAACCTGCCGCCCCTGGGAGCATACAGGATTTGGTCGAGCTGCAGTGTCCGACGAAAATCGTGGCGACTGAACCTGCCGCTCCTGGGAGCATACCGCATTTAATGAAGATGATGTACGTGTGGGCGCCGAAGATGCAGGAACCCACCTCGCGGCTGTAGTATTCAGCGCATGTCCAGGTCGAGAGCCTCGCGCCGCTCAGAGCCTGTGCCTGCGCTGGAATTGATTGAGCAGGGCCTGCCAGCAGTCCGCCCCCGCTTGACTGGCCGCCAGTAGCAGGAGGTCGCACACCAGAGGTAGTGGGGGTGTGCGGCCTGATCGTTGACAGCAGGTCCACCAGGCTAAGGTCGTCGATCGAGCGAACCTGGCCATGGACCAACCGGGGCATATCGAATGGGAAGTTGCCACTAAATGGCAGGCGTGCTTGGGGCTGCAGCTCCTGGATCTTCCCAGTCCATGCCACCACCGTGCCCACCAAGAGAAACTTGAGATACTTGCAGGTTGATTTGAGCCTGCTGTTGTTGACCTTGCAGGGCATACCAGGCTTCTTGAAACTGTGTGAAGTGCGCCGTGAGGGAGGTCAACGCCGCCTGCGAGTTGCCGCCCTGCTGCACCGCTGCTGGGATCCCATGGGACACCCATGACGACCTGCTGAAGCCTGTCCATAGCGTCACCAACGGAGGAACCATCAGAAGAAGGCGCTCGAGCCATGCCCATGACTGCTGCGCGCGCTGTGGCCACCTCCAACTTGATAGCGTTGAGCTCCCCCATAGCTGTGGTGAGCTCGTCATTCTTGGACTCATACTGCGACTTGAGTTTGGATACGGCCTCTGTAAGCTGTTCCACCTCGCGGGTCTTAGTGCTCTGCCGATCCAAAGCAGCCCGCAACATGTCGTCTGGTGTGCGCTTGGCCCTCTCAGCAGCCTCTGCTGAAGTAAGTGCTGCTCGGGCACGCATGACGAGGTCGTTGTCATCAGCCAAGCCGCACCTTCGTAGCGAAGCCAGCGCCTTGCGTGCCTGTGCGACCTCATCTGATTCATTCTTGGCGTCGCCGTCGTTGCGCCGCCTGGGAGTAGACGGTACTCGTTCACGTGTCCGATCTCGATCAGGCGGCCCTTTAGGATCAGGTTGCCCATTCTTGTCTCGGCCGCATATGTAGCACCTCTGATTGTATGCGAAAGTACGAGTAACACCACACGCGCGAGTTGCCCTGCAACTCCACCGAGGGTCCTTGGATTCATGCTCACGTCCTGACTTGGGTACCTTCCCCATGCACTGTCCAGAACCGTGATGGTTGGATAGCAGCCTCTGCGCCGCGTGGACTCTCAGCACACTTTTTGCCCAGCCTCTTTGTCTTCTGAGACGTCGATGTCAGGATGGTGAACTCGGTCTGGGCGCCGTGCTGACTGTCTCTGTAGCTGTAACCATTTGTTGACGCTTCGCGTATCCCCACCAGCCCATCCAGAAACGACGCCCAGGGGAGTTGAGGTGATCAGGGAAGTCGGGGAGCATGCAGAATAACAGAGGGCGGGGGAAGCTGTCACGTACCCCAACAGGGGGAGGATGGAGAAGGAATCCTCGTCGGAGGGGGAGGGGGAGGAAGAGGAGGAGGAGGAGGAGGAGGAGGAGGAGGAGGAGGAGGAGGAGGAGGAGGAGAATGAGGAGGAGGATGTGGAGTAGGGAGAGGACGAGGAGGACGAGAAGGAGGAGAAGGAGCAGAGGGAGGAGAAGGAGGAGAAGGAGGAGAAGGAGGAGGAGGAAGAGGGGGATGAGAAATTGAAGAGGACGGGGAACCGAAGAGCCAGAAGCGTCTTAAATGCATTTCGGAGATCCTCTTGAGGCTTCTTGGGGGTCTCTTGGGAGCCTCTTGGAGGCCTCTTGGGCGCCTCTTGGGGCCGTCTGGGCGCCTCTTGGGGCGCTCTTGGAGCGCTCTTGGGGGCTGTAGGGGCGCTCTTGGGGCCATCTTGGAGGAGATCGATCAACGAAGGGGGGTTCCCTAATTAGCCTCCCCCCTCAGGAGCTCCAAACATCGCCTCTTGGGGCGCTCTTGGGGCGCTCTTGAGGCGCTCTAGGGCGCTCTTGGGGCCGTCTTGGGGCTCTCTTGGGCCTCTTGTGGGGCCCTCTTGGGCCATCTTGGAGCCATCTTGAGGCCTTGGATGGCCATCGGAAGCGAAACGGGGAGAAAGCCAAAAACATTGATTTTCTTAAGGTTTTGGGACGATTTTGGCCTCCTTGGGGAGCTCTTTGGCCACTTGGAGCCGTCTTGGGGTCGTCTTTGGGCCTCTTGGAACCATCTTGGGAGCCATCTCGAGCGATCTTGCGCTATCTTGAGCCATCTTGGAGCTCATCTTGGGCTCGCTGAGGCGCTCTTGGAGCCATCTTGGGGCCAAAAGAGCCGTCCGACCGCTCGCGAAACCCTCCGTCCAGGTCCAGGGGAGGGGGTAGGGGAGGGGTAAACCCCTCGCCAAGGGGGAAGAGGGAGGGGTGGAAGAGGATCTGTTCTAGACCACCTACGCCCAGAGGGCTGGTGGGACTCCTATGAGACAGTGACGATTCAAAACTGCACCAGATGCTGAGGCGGCTGAGCTTCCTCAGTAGGTCTGGCGGTCGCTCCTGCCAATCGCGCGCGGCGGGCGAGGAGCTGGGCGCGGGCGACGTGGCCAAAAGGCAAAACGCACCGACGGGAAAAGCCTCCGTCGGCTCAAGCCCACGCCTAAGAGGAGCCGGAGGAGGAGGAGGAGGAAGAGGAGGAGGAGGAGGAGGAGGAGGAGGAGGAGGAGGAGGAGGAGGTCGCGCTGGAGTGCGTGCCGAGGGCCGTGCCGGCAGGTGCGGCCTGGTGGCCCCGTACGCCATGATCGCCCTGCCGTTGCTGAGCGAGCAGTTCCTGCTGTCCATGCCCGGGGCATGCCTGGCGGCCATGCGGGACGAGGACGAGCTGGGCCTCTCGGAGGCCCCCGCCTGTTTTTTTTAAGGGGGGGGGGGGGCGGAGGACGCTGCGGAGCGGGACCGCGCCGCGGTCGGAGGCGGCCAGGGCGCGCTGCGGGGCCCCTAGTGTTATAGGTCGGGCCTGTCCCTCTACAAAAGGAATGTTCAAACATACTAAAAAAATTGTCCGGGGACGATCTGTTTAATTGTTTGAAGATGTTTTCTGAATATTTTGTCGGCTATGTTTTATTTTTCGCCCAACATCCGCCTGTAGGGGCACAGGCCCGACTTACTTCTAATGGGGCGCAGCCGGGAGCGGGAGGAGCGCGGGCAGGGGGCGAGGGAGCCGCGGACCCCGGGGCACGCGGAGGGCATGCATGCATTGCCTGCGCGCGCGCGCCAGAGCGCAGGCCTGCTCAGTCGGAGGCCCACGCATGCTCGCGCCGTGGACGTAAAGTCGTGCCGGAAGGTGCTTGGCCGCGCTCGGCTTCTGGGGGGCCCTCGCCGGGCCCCCGGGGCCGTCCGCAAAGGAGCGAACGGGTGGCGATGGAAAGCCAGCCCCGTGGAAGGGGGGGTCAGGACTTCCGGGGCCCCGCATCGGAAAGTGCGGGGCATCGCGTGTCTGCGGGAGTGGCGGGCCGAATGGTCGGACCTCCGACGAGGATTTTCAAAACCCATGCGCTTCTCCTCGATCTCGGCCTCTGGGGTCCGTCTTCAGGCCCCGCGGACAATCGAGGATGGGCCTATGGCGCAAAAGTGCTCCCGTGGAAAGGGTCGGGAAGCTCTGGGGCCGCCGATGGGGCAAACACGCAGCGGAGGATTGCGCGGAGCCGGTGAAGATTATGTTGCTCCCATCCTCCTCCTCATCCTCCCCCTCCTCCTCCACCTCCTCCTCCTCCTCCTCCTCCTCCTCCTCCTCCTCCTCCTCCTCCTCCTCCTCCTCCTCCTCCTCCTCCTCCTCCTCCCCCCAGAGCTCCCAGGTGGGGAGCGGCGCGGTGCCGAGGGGCGGTGCCGCGCCAGCGAGGGGAGGATCCCAGAAATAATCCCACCAGCCCTCTGGGCGTAGGTGGTCTAGAGCAGATCCCCTTCCACCCCTCCCTCTTCCCCCTTGGGGAGGGGTTCACCCCTCCCCCTACCCCCTCCCCTGGACCTGGACGGAGGGTTTCGCGAGCGGTCGGACGGCTCTTTTGGCCGCAAGATGGCTCCAAGAGCGCCTCAGCGAGCCCAAGATAACCTCCAAGATGGCTCAAGATAGCGCAAGATCGCTTAAGATGGCTCCCAAGATGTTCCAAGAGGCCCAAAGACGGCTCCAAGACGGCTCCAAGTGGCCAAAGAGTTCCCCAAGGAGGCCCCGAAGAAGCCAACATCGTCCCAAAACCTTAAGAAAATCAATGTTTTTGCTTTCTCCCCGTTTCGCTTCCGATGGCCATCCAAGGCCTCAAGATGGCTCCAAGATGGCCCAAGAGGGCCCCACAAGAGGGCCAAGAGAGCCCCAAGACGGCCCCAAGAGCGCCCAAGAGCGCTCCAAGAGCGCCCCAAGAGCGCCCCAAGAGGCGATGTTTGGAGTTCCTGAGGGGGGAGGCTAGTTAGGGAACCCCCCTTCGTTGATCGATCTCCTCCAAGATGGCCCCAAGAGCGCCCCTACAGCCCCCAAAAGCGCCCCAAGAGCGCCCCAAGAGGCGCCCAGACGGCCCCAAGAGGCGCCCACGAGGCCTCCAAGAGGCTCCCAAGAGACCCCCAAGAAGCCTCAAGAGGATCTCCGAAATGCATTTAAGATGCTTCTGGCTCTTCGGTTCCCCGTCCTCTTCAATTTCTCATCCCCCTCTTCCTCCTCCTCCTCCTCCTCCTCCTCCTCCTCCTTCAATGCTGAAGGGAGGCCAGGCCAACGGAGGTAGGAGTGAGGTTCTGAGAAGCTCTGAGGGAAGCTGGTGGCAGCAGTAGTCAGCTGTTAGGACCTGTCAATGTTTTAGAAACTGGGGGGCCCAGGCAGTGTGTCTCCCAGCTGGACTGAGTTTAGTTGTTTGGACTCTTGGGCCCATCCTGTTTTTTTCGGCCAAACGTAGGCCCTGAAAGGGCACATGTAATAGTAGAGGTAGAGGCCTGACATAAGTGCTGGGGCCTCTCATTGATCCTTGCGGTGTGTCCTCGCCTGCCTCTGCCTTCTTGCTCCCTCTGTGTGGCTCCCTCTCCCCCCCTCTCGCTCCGTGTTGTGTGTGTGTGTGTGTGCGTGCGTACTGGGACGTTTGACTTCTCACTCTTGGGACCTAGTGCCACTGCGCATTACTCGAGATGATTTCGTTAGGCCTCTCGACCCTAACGGTTTCTATGGTGTTCCCCGATTAGGAATCTAGTCGCGGCGGGAGTGCCGACTTTCAAGTTTCGCGAGGGGAGCTTCCCCCCACTATGCGCACAGCGGTCAATTGCAATTGGATATTCAATGCAGACTCGACCAGGGGCTGAGTACCACCACCACCACCTCCTTCTCCTCCTTCTCCTCCCTCTGCTCCTTCTCCTCCTTCTCGTCCTCCTCGTCCTCTCCCTACTCCACATCCTCCTCCTCATTCTCCTCCTGCTCCTCCTCTTCCTCCCCGTCCCCCTCCGACGAGGATTCCTTCTCCATCCTCCCCCTCTTGGGGTACTTGACAGCTTCCCCCGCCTTTTGTTATTCTGCATGCTCCCCGACTTTCCTGATCACCTCAACTCCCCTGGGCATCGTTTCTGGATGGGCTTGTGGGGATACGCGAAGCGTCAACAATTTCGAGCACCCGGAAGAGTGTCGAAACAGTGTCGGACGAGTGTCTCCCAGGGCCCGACACGTGAAAACCCTAAAGTTGTTAGGTATTTTTCTGGTGTTCGAAATTCTTTCTGGTGGTCAAGGCTAAAGCAGGTTGGAACATCATAAGACGAAGAAGAGAAACGGCGACGTAGCGACACCGCTGCTTCGGAATCCCGGCCTGGTCAGCGCGCACCCCAGGAGAGGGCCGTGGAGTGGCGATATGGGGTACTGTTTGTCCCTCCAGAAGCCTCGGGCCCGCGGGCCTCTTGAGATTTCTGTTTTATTGTATATAAAACAGAACAGAATATAAGATATGATGATATAGTATGATAATATATACTATAAGACCCTATACTATAAAAAATACCATGTCGTATGTTGGAATATAAGATAGTAGATTGTAAGAGAAGGTGATATACTACATTATCATAAAAATTAGTACGATACAACATATTACAATGCATTAGAACATAATTTAATATCATATACTGTAATGTAATATTTAAACATAGCATAATGACGCATAACATGAAATACAATTAAATCATACAATATAATACGATATAACGTAATATGCTATAATACAATACCATATAATATAATAGCACATAGTACAACATACATTCACACACTAGAATATATGATCATATCGTATAATATAAGACAATATACTACCATACAATATAGCAGCATTTGCTATACCATAATGTAAGATAATTTCTTATAATATAATAAAACATAATGGACTATAACTTAATATCATACAATATCATACCAACATATATAGTATAGTAGAGTATAGTATAATATAATATAGTATATTAGAATATAATATAATACCAAAATAGAATATAATATAATCGAATATAATATAATAGAATATAAAACCTGTTGGTCCCCTCACCAGCGCCGTGGGCATAAGCTTGAAGCGTTCGGAGTTCCGTGCGGATCCTGGCCACGCGCCGGGGTCGGCGGCGAGCGCTGCCGCCAAAGGGAGGCCGGCGCCTGTCCGAGAGAGCGCGTCTGCTTGTTCAGCGTGAGGTTCTCTGCGGCGGAGGGGCGGACGGCTGTCCTCCTCCTCCTCCTGCTCCTCCTCCTCCTCCCTCCTCCTCCTCATCCTCCCTCCTCCTCCCTCTTCCTCCTTCCTCCTCCTCCTCCGCCTCCTCCTCCTCCTCCTCCTCCTCCTCCTCCTCCGGGGGGGGGGGGGGGGCGGGGGCGGGCGCGGAGGGGGGGCGACCTGGACATCCGACGTCGTGGTGTGTTGTTTCACGCCGTGGGCCCCCCCCGGAGGTTCCTGTCCCATGGCCGGCTTCTCCTCCCGAGCCGTTTTTGTTGTTGTTGTTGTTGCTGTTGTTGCTGTTGTTGTTGTTGTTGTTGCTGTTGCTGTTGCTGTTGCTGTTGCTGTTGCGGTTGCTGTTGTTGTTGTTGGTGTTGGTGTTGGTGTTGGTGTTGGTGTTGGTGTTGGTGTTGGTGTTGGTGTTGTTGGTGTTGTTGTTGTTGTTGAACATTATTTATTCTAAAGAATAATTATTGTTGGGCCCCCTGGTGCGCGCCCCCCCTGCGCCGCCTAGGCCGCAGCTACTTTTTCATCATTTTCGTGAGGAAGCCTCAGAAAAGAGGGTGTGTACAGGATCCGGTTGTTTTGTTGTAATCCGCTTTCCCTTGCAAAAAACAATAGAAAATGACATTTCTTGTTCTAATATAATCAATTTTCAAGAATCCCTTGCAAAAAATAAGGTAAAGTGGACATTCGCGCGCGCAAGACGAAATCCTTCCAAAACCTTAGTGTTCGCAGCGATTTTAACATAAAAACATCAAAAACCAATGGTTTTTCAACAAAACATTGTCAAAATCTCATCCCGCGCGCTCTTGCGGATTCGTAGGAAACCCAACACTTTTTAAACATTTCTGTCAAACGGGCTTTTGCGAGCAACTTTTTCGAACTTCTGCGACAACGGTTGCGCACCTACCAGGGCCATCATCCCTGTCAAATAATACCATGCGGGACACATTCGTTTTTTCTTCACATTCGTATCATGTATCATATGCATCATATGCAACAGATGTTCTGTGGAAGGCTTAACAACTTCTGTGGGTTAACAAGGCTTAACAACTTCTGTGGGTGTACGAACGTAGGCTTAACAACTTCTGTGGGTGTGTACTCCACGCCAGTGTAGTAGCCACGGTCGTCCG
Source organism: Prorocentrum cordatum (assembly GCA_963575745.1). Lineage (NCBI taxonomy): Eukaryota > Dinophyceae > Prorocentrales > Prorocentraceae > Prorocentrum > Prorocentrum cordatum. Next base: position 21,536 of record CAUYUJ010010571.1, read on the forward strand.
CAGGCCACGAAGTGAAGTGTCCGAACGTCATAGGGCGGGAAGCGGGGTGTGGGTGGTGGCGAAGAGTCGTGTGGATATTTGGTAGAGCTTGCACTGCCCCCCCACAAAGTGGGGGTATTGGCTGGCGTCGCATGAAAACCCTGGCACTGGTGAGAACACTGAGCGTTCGGGTAAAGTGATTGTTGTTGTTGTTGTTGTTGTTGCTGCTGTTGTTGTTGTTGTTGTTGTTGTTGTTGAATTCTCACTTCTGAAGAATAATTATTGTTGATCCCCCCCCACCGGTGCATATTGTTTCTTCTCAATCAAAGTGTGCCCCTCGACGCTCGCACCCTGTTTTTTGAAATGGAAAGTCTTCCTGCTCAAACTGGCCCCCTGGCCCCCGGGTTACAACAACTCCGGCTCCTGCCTGAGACTTCCTTACAATTTAGCCAGGATCCCCGCTCCCGCCCGAGACTTCCTCGCAGTTTATTCAGGAATCGCGCTCTCACTTGGGACTTCCTTACAATTTATTCAGGGATCGCTCTCCCGGCGCTCCAGAGTCGCGCTCTCGCTGGAGATTTGCTTGCAGCTTACTGAAGAATGACCTTGCGTTGGAATTTCGTGCAATCTGCCCAAGCGCCGCGCTCCCGACACCCAGGCACCCAGGAGTCGCGCCCGTTGTGGCCCCATGTGCATGCCCTTCGTGGCCCCGCTGTCGCCATTTGTGTCCCCCTCACTGTCCTACGTGGCCCAGTTGCTACCCTCAGTGGCCCCATAGTTGTCTTCTGTGCCCCGCATTATCTGCACTTCGTGGTCCCCGCTCGTTCGCGCTCTTCGTGGGCGGTGAATCGATGAGCCCAGTGAAAGCAGCATAACGCATACATACTGCATTCCTTTCGTGTCCCGCTGTTGCCCTTCGTGGTCTACCTCGTGCCCTTCGTGGCCCTGCGTCGTCTCTCTCGCTCTCGCTTGCTCGTCGTCGCCGTCGCGTCCGTCGTCGCCGTCGTCTTCGCGGCGTCGTCGCGTCGTCCGTCGTCGTCGTCGTCGTCGCCGTCGTCGTGGTTCGAGCACCTGTCCCGTCCTCTCTTGGGGTCGGGTCGACGGTCCGCGGCCGCCCAGCCGATCAGCGCTGCCGCTGGCCAGGCCGACGGTCCGCGGCCGCCCCGCCGCTTGCCGGGGCCCGGCCTGCAGGGAAGAAAGGTATACCCCCCAAAAGGGGTTCGATCGAAGACGGAGAGCGCGGGTATCGAGCGTTTGGGGAATACGCGTTATTGGACACTCGAGCATATAAGGGCGAACAGTCTTAACATTATTGTTGATGTTGTTGTTGTTGCTGCTGCTGCTGCTTTTGTTGTTGTTGTTGTTGGTGTTGGTGTTGGTGTTGGAGTTGGTGTTGGTGTTGGTGTTGGTGTTGTGGTTGGTGTTGTGGTTGGTGTTGTTGTCGTCGTCGTCGTCGTCGTTGTCGTTGTGGTTGTGGTTGTGGTTGTTGTAGTTGGTGTGGTTGTTGTTGTGGTTATCGTTGTGGTGGTTGCTGTTTTTGTTGTTGTTGTTGCTGTTGTTGTTGTTGTTGTTGAACATTATTTATTCTAAAGAATAATTATTGTTGGGCCCCCTGGTGCGCGCCCCCCCTGCGCCGCCGAGGCCGCAGCTACATTTTCATCATTTTCGTGAGGAAGCCTCAGAAAAGAGGGTGTGTACAGGATCCGGCTGTTTTGTTGTAATCCGCTTTCCCTTGCAAAAAACAATAGAAAATGACATTTCTTGTTCTAATATAATCAAATTGCAAGAATCCCTTGCAAAAAATAAGGTAAAGTGGACATTCGCGCGCGCAAGACGAAATCCTTCCAAAAGCTTAGTGTTCGGAACGATTTCAACATAAAAACATCAAAAAACTAATGGTTTTTCAACAAAAAAAATTCAAAATCTCATCCCGCGCGCTCTTGCGGATTCGTAGGAAACCCAACACTTTTTAAACATTTCTGTCAAACGGGCTTTTGCGAGCAACTTTTCGAACTTCTGCGACAACGGTTGCGCACCTGCCAGGGCCATCATCCCTGTCAAATAATACCATGCGGGACACATTCGTTTTTTCTTCGCGCGCGCACGCCGAAATCTCAAAAAAACATTGGGCTTCTTAAGAATTTTAGCACCGCGCATCATAAAATCACACGAATCGCACCGTAGGTCCTCGAAAAACACCTGCACGACTTTTCAAAATTTCTACCCGCGCGCGCTGTCCGAATCCTAAAAAAACCAATGGTTTTCCAACAGTTATGTTACATGAGCTCGCGCGAGCTACTTTCGCACGCTCTTGCAACGGGGTACGCGCGCCTGCCAGGGGCCACAATCCCTTGCGGTTGCGCCATAGGTTGCGCCCTCGGCCGCCGAGAATAAAACGTCCCCCTATTGGTTGCGCCATAGGTTGCGCCCTCGGCCGCCGAGAATAAAACGTCCCCCTACTGGTTGCGCCATAGGTTGCCCCAGGAGGCCTTCGAACCATGTGTATCATGTACCATATCATGTGAGTACGTATCATGCGAACCTTCGAGGCCTCTATTTGTGAGTACGTATCATGTGTATCATGTGTATCATGTACCATATGCATCATATGCAACAGATGTTCTGTGGAAGGCTTAACAACTTCTGTGGGTTAACAAGGCTTAACAACTTCTGTGGGTGTACGAACGTAGGCTTACACTTCTGTGGGTGTGTACTCCACCCCGTGATAGCCACGGTCGTCCGCAGGCCACGAAGTGAAGTGTCGCGAACGCATAAGGCGGAAGCTGGGTGTGGTGGTGCGAAGAGGTCCGTGTGGATATTTGTAAGCTTGCCTGCCCCCCCACAAAGTGGGGGTATTGGCTGGCGGTCGCCATGAAAACCTGGCACTGGTAGACACTGACGCGTTCGGGTAAAGGTGTTGTTGTTGTTGTTGAACATTATTTATTCTAAAGAATAATTATTGTTGGGCCCCCTGGTGCGCGCCCCCCCTGCTCCGCCTAGGCCGCAGCTACATTTTCATCATTTTCGTGAGGAAGCCTCAGAAAAGAGGGTGTGTACAGGATCCGGTTGTTTTGTTGTAATCCGCTTTCCTTGCAAAAAACAATAGAAAATGACATTTCTTGTTCTAATATAATCAAATTTCAAGAATCCCTTGCAAAAAACAAGGTAAAGTGGACATTCGCGCGCGCAAGACGAAATCCTTCCAAAACCTTAGTGTTCGCAGCGATTTTAACATAAAAACATAAAAAAACCAATGGTTTTTCAACAAAAAATTGTCAAAATCTCATCCCGCGCGCGCTTGCGGATTCGTAGGAAACCCAACACTTTTTAAACATTTCTGTCAAACGGGCTTTTGCGAGCAACTTTTTCGAACTTCTGCAACAACGGTTGCGCACCTGCCAGGGCCATCATCCCTGTCAATAATACCATGCGGGACACATTCGTTTTTTCTTCGCGCGCGCACGCCGTCGTCGTCGGCCGCGGGGCCCTGATTAGTAGCCACGGTCGTCCGCATGCCACGAAGTGAAGTGTCCGAACGTCATACGGCGGGAAGCTGGGTGTGGGTGGTGGCGAAGAGTCGTTTGGAAATTTGGTAGAGCTTGAACCGGCCCCCCCACAAAGTGGGGGTATTGCCCGCCTCCTATGAAAACCCTGGCACTGGTGAGAACGGAGTGTCCCCACGTGTTAGTAATTGTTGTTGTTGTTGTTATTGTTGTTGACGGCCCTGGTGTCCAAATTCAGCAAACACCTCCCGCCGTGTTTTTGGTTCGCGACGAGAGGAGGCATGGGAGGAGGAGGAGGACGAGGAGGTGGAGGAGGAGGAGGAGGAGGAGGAGGAGGAGAGGGAGGAGGAGGAGGAGGAGGAGCAGGCGCAGGACGAGCAGGAGGAGGAGGAGGAGCAGGACGAGCAGGAGGAGGAGCAGGAGAAGGAGGAGGAGCAGGAAGAGCAGGAAGAGCAGGAAAAGCAGGAGCAGCAGGAGGAGGAGGAGGAGCAGGAACGGAGGAGGAGGGGGAGGAGGAGGAGGAGGAGGAGGAGGAGGAGGAGGAGGATTGGGAAAAGGGTGGAGGAAGCATGAGGAAGGAGGAGGGACCTCGGCAACGACTCGACTGGACAGGTGCTACCATGTGCTACCACATTCGCATGCATGAGCAACACAGCAACAAGTCAGGGTTCGAGGTCCTCCGGGGACGGCGCAAACTGCCGACGCGGGAGGCGAGCCCCAAGAGGGCAAGGCCCCGCATCAGTTCGGCGCCCGCCCCGCCCCAGCCGCCCCCGCCGGAGGAAGCAGACAGAGAGGTGCAGGAGCAAGGAGGGACTAGCATTAAGTCGGGCCTGTCCCTCTACGGGACTAGCATTAAGTCGGGCGTGTCCCTCTACGGGAGGAGTATGTAAAAATAGTCGAAAGATAGTCGGGGAGCGATGTTTAAAAACTATGTTTGCCCATTGGGGGAGTATTTTTTGACTACTCTAATTTGTTCGCCCAAAATCCCCCTGTAGGGGGACACGCCCGACTCAAGACTAGCAGCGGAGGGCCGTCCAAGCCCGGCTTCCTCGCCCCCTCTCGGACAGCACAGCGACCCGAGAGACAACAACACCCTTCTCGCTGGGCTCCTCCTCGTCCCTCCTCCTCCCGCCTCCTCCTCCTCTCCTCCTCCTCTCCCTCCTCCTCCTCCTCCTCCTCCTCCTCCTCTCCCTCCTCCTTCCTTCTTCTCCTCCTCCTCCGCCTGCTTCCTCCTCCTCCCTCCTCCCTCCTCTCTCCTCCTCTCCTCCTCCTCCTCCTCTTCCTCTCCTCCTCCTCCTCCACCTCCTCTTCTTGCTCCTCCTCCTCCTCCTCCTCCTCCTCCAGTCCTCCAGTCCTCCAGTCCTCCTCCTCCTCCTCCTCCTCCCACCCCCTCCTCCCGCCTCTTGCTGGGATACCGACATTGCAACATCCGCGCCAACTGACGCTCCCGGCCAAACGAACGATGCCCCGCGCAATCCGACACGAGAGCCGAGTTGCCGCCGTGGCCCCTGGCAGCACAGACCGAGCCACAGGAGGTACAGAATGCCAGCGACCCTTGGGCCGGCCCCTGGGAGTGCAAGACCTCCGCTTCCAGGGTGGCATGGCCACGCGCAGGCCACACATGGAGGTCGGGTCAAGAAGCCCTGGGCTCGACAGGACACGTCCCGCCCGCACGCTCCCGCCCAGTCCCCCCGCCACTAAGAAGACCATGATGGGGAGGAGCAGGATGAAATTCAGGAAGAGGGGGCACCTCTGGGTCCAACTCAAGTTACATATGCTCCAACCAATCGATGCTGACGTAATCGAACACCCTGGTGTCTCCAATGCGTGCTTCCTGCTGGGCAGAGTATTCACACGGGAGCCTGGACAACTCAAAACAAGCTTCAACAAAATGCTTGTCAGCCTCAGGGATCATTCCAAGCTGAGCACCCTTTGGGCACACTCGCTGGCAATTTTGTTACCATTACCGGAGTCTCTGAGCGTGCTATGGACGGTACTTTGTGCCAGAGAACACTTTCAGGGGAGGAGGAAGAGCAGGTGCAGGAGGATGAGGAGGAGGAGAAAGAGTAGGAGGAGGAGGAGGAGGAGGAGGAGGAGGAGGAAGGGAGGAGGGATTAGGGGGCGGACATGAGGAGGAGAAGGAGGAGGAGGGAGCGAGGAGGAGGGAGGGAGGAGGAGGATGGAGGAGGGAGGAGAAGGAGAGAGGAGGCTGGCGGAATGGGCGGAGGAGGTAGGAGGCAGGATGGAGGATGGAGGGGGCGGGAGGGAGGGAGGGAGTGAGGGAGGGGAGGGAGGGATGGAGAGCGGAGCGGAGCGGACGCCTCGGCAGCGGTACGAATCGGGTCAGCAAACTCGGCTCGCGTGTGACTCGCCTTGAGCGGGTCGGGTTACTGCTGGCAGGTTTAAAGGCAGACACTCGAGGGAGCCTGTGGGACCCTCGTGACCGACGAGGCCTTGGGCCCACTTCGGCTCAGGGCCGACCCCCCTGTGTCTATACTCAAAACACTCAGTCCAGGGCGGTGGTTTATGACACTATGGCCCATCCCCACCGCACTTGGGTCGGAAGAAACGATATTTGCTTGTACCTAAGCTGGTCGTTTCTACTCGTCGCTGCGTTATGTATGGAACCACACCCACTCCCCCACTGCATCCCCCGCCCCCGCTCCAAAGCCGACCACTGCCCATTCGGCTGGGCACCACCGTAT
>CAUYUJ010010572.1:0-27715 GCA_963575745.1 Prorocentrum cordatum
TTTGAATATTTGAATTTTTTCGCCCAAATTCCGCACAGGCCCGACCAAATCCGAGGTTTACCTTGGTATCGGGATGCAAGAGGGGTGGGTCGCCCGGGGGGGGAGAGGGCAGGTGGAGTTGCGTGCGCGCGAGAGGATTCTCGAGATCAGAGCGTGCGTGCGTGTGTGAGCCACTGAGAGCGGCGGGTAAGAGACGCATCCAGATGAGCGGGTGATGGCCGCAGAGCAGCTTCCGTTGCCACGCGCGCAGCTGCCCGCGCAGGGCGCGCTCCGGTGCATGCTGCGCCCCTGACCCTCGGCCGAGACCTGCTTTTGACCGCGACCTCCTCTCCGTCAGAGACGGCCGGGCTCTGCCTGCCCCTCATCGACCCGCAGCTCCCGGCCGTGCTCGGTGCCGCCAAAGCCCCCTGAAGAATGGGGGCATCCGACCAGGATCCAGCATGCAGGTACCGAGGCGATTCGATCCCGATACGACCCCGCGCCGATTCAGTTGCGATCCAATCTGCTTCGGATCCGATCCAGTTTCGCGTTTCGATACAGCTGAGGCCTGCCGCAGCCCTAGGATGCATGCAGTGACCATCCCTTGAGCGAACCACCCCTGTTGCAGCTGCCGGGGGAGCTCGCGTCGCGCCCCGCGGCATTCCCCGGGCTGCGAAAGTGATTCGGTGTTCGTCGTCTTCGCCGACGGTGATCGAGGATCAAGGTTTTCGGGCGGATCTGAACGGATGTTTCTGGGCGCTCCAGTGGGCTCTGGTTCGTTCTGGGGGCAGGAAGAGGTTGCTAAAAGGGGAAAGGGTGGATGAAAGGGAAAGTATTACGTGATGAGGAGAGAGGAAGACATAAGGAGGACAGAAGAGGATGAGCGGTAAAAGTGTGAGGATGTGAAGGAGGAGGAGGAGGAAGAGGAGGAGGAGCAGGAGTAGGAGGAGGAGAGAGAGAGAGAGAGAGACTAGGAGAACGAAGAGAGATGATGAGGAGGAGAAGGGTGACAGAGTGGGGATGTAGGAGGGGAGGGGGCGAAGGAGGATAGGATGAGGAGTTTGAGGATGCACGAGGCAAGATGGGCGGGCCTCGAATCCAGAGAGCACAGCTCCGCCTGCTCAGAGGCGAGCGCCAAGAGACGTGGAAGCAGAGGCAGTGGAGGCAGGAGGACGGTCAGGGGGAGGCCACACGTCAGGATGCAACTCCTGGAGTTGAATTCAGCATCCGCGCTTGTAACCCGAGTAAGCGATTAAGGACCCCCCCCCCCCCTCTCCGGTGAAAGGATAACGCACCCGGCACCCGGAAGCGTTATCCTGGCACCAGGAGGGGGCACACCAGTTTTTCTCAGCTTTCTCTTAGCTTTTCTAAGCTTTTCCTTAGCTTTTCGCAGCTTTTCCTTATTCGTATTCGTATTCTTATTATCATTACAATTCTAATTGGGATGCCACCCGAGGCGGGGCGCTGGAATTATTTATTTTCCTTCCATTGGCGCGGTGCTAATAATATCGCTCGGCGAAAACCCCCCCAAATAATTATTTAATTACGGCGCGGTGCTAATGATAACGCCGGGGGGTTCCTTAATTGCTTCTCCGGGTTATATCCGTGGCCGAGAAGAGCACATTCTAGCTCAATCCCGCGCAGTTGGTTTAATCTTGGGTTTTCAAGGAGGGCCAGTCCGACGTACTGCTCCCTTGATCTTGATTGCTAGCCCATCGTCGCTCCCACGAAGGCCCCCCAGGAGTTGACTCCGAGTACGCTGAAGTCGGGCCTGTCCCTCTACAGGAGGAATCGGAGGTGAGGGGGTGAGATCGAAGTGGAACGGAGAGCCCCCCTACGGAGAAATCGATTTCGGTTTCGTGGTCGTGCGTGCAGTGCGTGCGGGCGAGGCGAAGCTGCGTGGGCGGGCGAGAAGAAAGTCTCCTCCGGCTGGGGCGCGGCCGGACCAAATGACTCGCTTCCGGCAACCGGTGCCGCGCGGTGTCCCGACGGTATCCCGCCTCCGGCTGAGGCGCGGCCGGACCAAATGACTCCCTTCCGGCGTCCGGTGCCGCGCGGTGTCCCGCCGGTGTCCCGTCGGTGCCCCGATGATGATGATGATGATGATGATGATGATGATGATGATGATGATGATGATGATGATGATGATGATGTTGATGAAGATGAAGAAGATGATGATGGATGTCGATGATGATGATGATGATGAGGATGAGGTGTTGTCGATGCTGATGATGATATGGATGATGTCATGATGATGATGATGATGATGATGATGTCGATGATGGTGATGATGATGATGTGATGATGATTGTGATGCTGATGATGGTGTATGATGATGTTGATGGTGTTCCCCATGTTGATGTGATGGCTGATGATGATGATGATGAGCGTTGATGATGTTGATCATGGATGATGATGGATGATGATGATGATGGTGGTCCGATGATGATGGATGATGTTGGATGCCTGATCGAGGGTTGCCGCTTAATGATGTAGATGATGATGATGATGATTGATGATGATTGTGTCCCGATGAAGATGATGATGAAACTTGATGATGGTGATGATGGGTCCCATGATAACGAACGGTGCGTGATGCGTAACGAGCGATGAGCGACGGGGGTCCCGATGATGATGATGATGAGGATGATGATGATGATGATGTTGTTGATGATGATGGTGATGATGATGGTGTCCCGATGCTGGTGATGTTGATGATGATGGTGATGACGAGGATGGTGTCCCGATGATGATGATGATGATGTTGATGGTGATGATGATGATTTTGATGTTGGTGGCCCGATGATGGTGATGATGCTGATGTTGATGATGATGGTGTCCCGATGATGATGGTGGTGATGATGCTGATGGTGACGATGATGGTGGTGTTCCGGTGATGATGATGTTGATGATGATGATGTTGCTGATGATGATGGTGTCCCGATGATGATGAGGGTGACGATTATGGTGTCCCAATGATGATGGTGATGGTGACGATGACGATGAGGATGTTGATGATGATGGTGATGATGATGGTGCCCCGATGATGATGACGATGATGATGATGATGTTGATGCTGATTTTGTTGATGATGTGATGACGAGGATGTTGCTGATGAGGATGATGATGACGTTGATTGCGAGATCGACTGTGATATCGATCGTGAGATCGATAGTGAGACCGACTGTGAGATCGATTGTGAGATCGATCGTGAGTTCGCTAGTGAGATCGGTTGTGAGATCGATAGTCAGATCAATTGTGATATTGATCGAATGAAGTAGATCGAGTGATATTGATTGTGAGATCGATCGAGTGAGATCGATCGAGCGAGACCGATAGTGAGATCGATAGCGAGATCGATAGTGAGACCGATCGGGTTAGACGTTGGTTCCTTTCCCCCCCCCCGAACCTCCTTATCACCCGAAGGGTGGTCGTATAGGTATTCAAAAAGAGTTAGAAACAATCAGGAGACGATTTGTTGACCATTTCTGGATATCGTTTGGGCATTTTTGATGCGTTTTTTATTTCGTCGCCCCAAATCCGCCTGCAGGGGGACATGCCCGACGTGAACGTAGTGCTCCCTTGATCGGGCTTGCTAGCCCATCGTCGCTCCCACGAAGGCCCCCCAGGCGTTGGCTCTGAGTACGCGTGCCCTGAGGTCGGGCATGTCCCCCTAAAGGGGGACCCTGCACGACAAATCGAACATATTTAAACACAGAAAAACCAAAAGTATAAAAAAATGTCAACAAATCGTCCCCAGACTCTTTTTGAACTATTTTTGAATATTCTTCCTGTGGATGGACAGGCCCGACGTAAGCGCACCCCAGAACAGACGCATCCTTGAGAGCGGGCCCCGAGGCCCGCTTCGGGGACACCCAGAGACCGGGTTTCGACGCACGCCGGGGTTGGACGCGTGGCCGCTGCGACGCCTCGATGGGGGCACGTCGTTTTTAGGGCAGGAGGAGGAGGAGGAGAGGAGGAGGAGGAGGAGGAGGAGGAAGGGGGGGAGGAGGGCGGAGGAAGAGGAGGAGGTAGGAGGAGGAGGAGGAGGAGGAGGGGGAGGAGGAGGAGGGAGGAGGAGGAGATGGGTGGGGGAGGAGGAGGAGCAGGAGGAGGAGGAGGAGGAGGAGGAGGAGGAGGAGGAGGAGGAGTCCGTAGCCATTTTGGCTCAAGTCCGTAGCCATCGGCTCAGGACTTGGCCTTACTGGCGGGGGGAAGGGACGGCCCCCACTGCGTTCTCTCCTGTCGCGCGCGCGCCTGCCGCCCGCGCCGTCAGGTGACGGTTCTGTGTCAGTTCCGCAATGTGTGGCTGGGACTGCGGGTCTTGCGGCTATCACAATTACGGCTTCCGTGCTCTGTGCCGCCAGGCCGGGTGCAATGGGCAGGGGCCAAAGGGTGCGTCCTTGGTGCCTGCGTCTCCGCCGTGGCGTGTGCCTCGTGGTGCTTGGGCATATCCTCCTCCTGCTGTGTTCGAAGCCCCTCGGCGCAAGGCAGGAAGCAACGGAACGGTCAAAGGCGCTGGCGGCGGTGGACAGCAGCAGCAGCAGCAGCAGGCTCTCGACTCGGAGCAGGCTAAAGTGTGGCTTGAGATGTCTGCTGATCAGTTCGAAGCGGCCGCTGCTGTTTTGTCTCAGTCTGCCCGCGACAAGCTCAAGCACATGCGATGGAAGCGCGAGATCGGGTTCGAGGGTTTGGTTTCGGTCAAGGAGGCCAAGGACGTGCAGCAGGCCATCGACAGCAAGGCCACAGAACTGCAGCGTGCCCGTTCTTCCTTTGACAAAGCGAAGGTGGCCATTCAGAAGGCCACGGGGCAATGTGCCTCCTCCAGGGCCCTTGTGGGCAAGCTGGAACAGGAGCTCAAGCAGATGGTGGAGGAGGCCAAGGCCAAGGCGGCTCGTTGCCCCCCCGCCACTGCGGCGGCGGCGGAGTCGGCGGTCTCGGCGGCCTCGCACGTGGCGAAGGTACTCAGCAGTCACCCTGGCTGGCAGCAGCAGGTCGGTGCAGCGCTGGCGGGGCCGCTCACGGTGCTGCTGCAGGCGCTCACGGCCCACCGAGATGGCGTCGGAGGAGCGGTGCTGGCGGGGGCCGCCGCGGCGGCCACAGCAGCGGCGGCAGGAGGCGGCGGCGCTGCAGAGGGTGCTACGGATACGGGAGGCGGTACGGCGTGCATCGTTGATCTCAGTGGTGATAGTCTCCCAGTGCCCGAGGACGTGCATCACAGCAGCTTGTCCGACGTGGAGTGGGACAACATGGTGGAAGGCCTGTCGCCAGACTTCCCGAACTCAGATGCCGACAAGAAGCGTCTCGTCCAGGAGCTTCGTGAGGAGGCCGACAAGAAATTACGATCGGCAGGGTCACTGGGCGAAGGGAGGTCTCATTCCTAACCCGAAAATATGGAGGGTGCTCACGATGCACGTCAATATTTTCTCTACGTTTGTTGACTTGTTGGCGACCGAGGATGCGGACGCGAAGTGTCTGATGTTCGATCAGGCGGACGCCATCATGGTTCAGGAGACACATCTGAATCCACGTGAATGCGAGGAGTCGTGCCGGATGCGTGTTTTGGGTTGGATTTGCACGCTGTCTCCTGCAGTGGAGTGTATTGATGGGCGGCGTGGTTCAGGTAGTGGTGGATTGCTCTGTTGTTGTGCGCAGCATCATGGGCTGGGAGTGATCGAAGGAGTGGAATGTGTCATTGTTCCAGGGCGGGCGGCGTGCCGCTTGCATTCTGGATTCTCGAAGGCGGGGGTTGTCCTAGTGAACGTGCGCCTGCATGGCAAGATTGGCATGGCAGCCGCTAGCCTGGAGATCTTATTCTTGGTGGCGGAGCGTGTGCGCATGATAGGCAGGCCCTGCGTGATTGCGGGTGACTTCAACAATGAGCCAAACGATCTACGAGCAGCAGGGGAAATGGATTGGTTCGATGCGACCATTGTTGGCCCTGATGTTGGGACCTGTGCTCCTGCGGGCCGCCAGATCGGTTTATTCTTGGTATCAGATGGCCTTGAGACAGTGACAGCTCACGTGCATCCTGAGGTGCCACTCAGTCCCCATTCGGTGGTATGTCTACAGATCGCTTCTACTGTGGGCAGGCCCAAGATGCGAGTCTTGCCGGTCCCGCGCCTGTTTCCTGATGATCGGCCTGATGGATGCTCGAGCTTTGACTCCGAAAGTACGTGGGTCAATATTCGACAGTTCATGCCGCCGGGCCAAGTTTCACATCAGCAGTTGTCTCGGGGCTGGGAGGCATTCGCGTCAGCTGCTGAGCGGCAATGGGTCGACGTGTTTCAGGTGCCGCCCGATCTGGCTCGGAAAATGCGTGGGCGCGATCGAAGGGTGGGGCCCCAATGGGTAGACGCATTGCCCAGACTGCCTCCCAGGTTCCCCCGTGTGTCGCCTGCCGTTCTCTGGCTTCGGAGCATTGGTGTTGCGCTCAGATTTGCTGGTTGTTGGCAGCGGCCTCTTACTCGCATGCGTGCGCTTTCTTCGGCTCGCAAGCTTATTTGTGCGGCGTCTGCGGCAGTGACCTCGGTACCTGATGGAGATGGGACGCTGGTGGTGCATGCTGTCTCTGATTCCTTTGGGAGACATGGAGGCGTGGGCTTTGCAGATTCTGGCTAGCGCGGTCAAGCATCGAGCTGCGCAGCTGGCAGAACGCGATATGAAGCAACGAATTGGCGAGTTCAGGAAGTGGGTCACTGCTCAAGCGGGCACAGGTGCTGGAGGTCTGTTCGCCATCACGCGTGAGAAGGTTCCTTGGGCCCCCTGCGCCCATGATCGGGAACGTGCTCACCTTCCTGTTCACAAGCAACGTGAAATGTGTTTGTTGCAAGAGGAGTGGTCCCGTTGGTGGAAGGTGGGGCAGTGGCATCAGTGTGTCAGCTGGCCTGAAGAGCTGGGTGAACGGCCTCCCAGGCCTAGCGTCGAGCTGATGCGGAAGGTCCTTCGGACATTCAAGAAGACCTCAGGCGTTGGGTTTGATTCTATACGTCCGAGACATTTGTTGGAGCTTGATGACATGGCCCTGGAGTGTCTCATTGATCTTCTGATGTCGATCGAGGCATCGGCGCAGTGGCCCAAGCTCAGCGCCCAAATTGCCGTCTTACAGGAGGCTTGGCGGAGTTCGACCGATTGCTCTGATCCATGTCCTGGCGAGAATACCGGCCCGCTTGCGGCGCCCGCTGGCTTCGTCTTGAGAGAAGGCCAATCAGAGGTCTTACTTCTGGGCGTGTGCGGGGAAGTCTTGTGAGCGGGCGGTGTGGCAGCAATCCGCTTGGTCCGAATGGGCAACGTGCAAGTCTCGGGAAGATGGGTCTCGTGAGGGGCTCTGGTGCTCGGCTCAGGTTCTCCTGGACCTCTTGCAGGCCTTCGGACAGGTCCAGCATCGTGGGCTCGTTCAAGCTGCGGTGGCGACGGGGTTTCCTCTATGGCAGTTGAGGCCCCAGGTGGAGCTGCATCGTATGCAGAGGTTTCTTGCGTTGGGAGCAGTGGTGTCTGAAGGTATTGTTACGGAACAAACGACTCTTCCAGGGGATGGCTGGGCGACAACGATGCTTAAGTTAGCGCTCATCCTTCCCCTGGACAAGGTGTACTCACTACATCGAACGGTCATGCCTATGGTGGTGGTTGATGATCTGTTGTTGCAACGCGCGGGCGGGCGCGATCGTGTGCGTCGTGAACGAGTTCAGGAAACTAAGGATATGCATAGCATTCTGGCTGAATATGATTTGCATGTGCACACCGATAAAACACGCGTCTTGTCCAACGATGCGATGGCGCGCGGGGTGATTGCGTGTCAGCTGGCTCGAACCACGGGTGCGATTGCAGTGAAGCGTGAGAGGAATTTGGGAGTTGATTGCACTTCGGGAAGGCGCATGTGCCGCACTGTTCGTAGATCTAAGGCGCTTCAAGCTCGACTGAAGGTCAGGCGCATGAAGAAGTTCTGGACAGGAACCAAGAAACGTCTTGTTGCAGCGCGGATTGCTCGAGCTGGCACTGAGGCGACCTACTCGCATGGCATGTCGGTCACTGGGTGTAGCGCTGGGGAACTGGAGCCGGCTCGCGCTCTGGCTTTCTCAGCCATCGAACCGCGAACGGCAGGAACGAGCAGGACTTTGATTTTCTTGTGCCACGGCAAGATCGATCCGCTCTACAGGGCTACGCTGCTGCCGATCGTAGCCTTCGTGCGGGCCATCTGGGAGTCCTGAGTGCCTGCCCGTGTTCTGGAGGTGTCGATGTTGGGCTGCCAGGGAATCAAGCACTGGACGCAGGTTCAAGGTCCTTGTGGGGCTGTTCGGCGTTCTCTGGAGCGCGTTGGCTGGGCGGTCATAGAACCCCTTCGGTGGCTCACGCACGAAGGTGACCTGATCGATGCGAGGGAGGTGTGTCCGTGGTACATCACGCAGTTACTGGAGAGGGCTATTCTAGCTTGGCTGTGGGTGTATGTTTCCCTGGACGAGTCTCTGGGGCATCTGGAGAAAGGCGCTGCATGGGAGCCGATCCGTCTCTTGTTGTCCACGGGCCGATGTGTTTCCCAGGAGTGCAAAAACCTGGGTGAGACTGGATTTCGCTCAACGAGGTCACCTTAGATCCGTGGTCGTGAATGGTCAGTGGCCGATGTCCAGGAAGTTCGAGGCAGGGTACGTGGAGAATGATGGCTGCCTGTCATGTGATTCGACGGGCACGCTTTTACACAGACACTTCTTCTGCGAGGGAGCGGATCAGCTGCACGTGCCTCCTGAGTTTCGTGTGCTGACTGATCGTGCTGACGAACCAGCGGTGAAGCTATTGCTGGAAAGATGTCTGTGGGCAGCTACTCAGGTGCCCGTGGGATGGAGGCCCCCAAGTGAGCAGCAGGTTGTATGGAGCAGGCATGAGGGCTTAGGTTTGATTCAAGCGCGTGAGGCCTACCTTGACGGAGCCGTTTTTGAGGGCGATTGGGCGGCTGGCGCTGTGGCTGGCTGGGCCATCGTCACGCTCGCGTCGGATCCGCTTGGAGTCCTGGATGTGGTTTACGGCCTCTGCGATGGCCCCGTTAGAGACATTGACGGGGCTGAATTGACTGCTCTAATTCAGCTGCTGAAAGTGGCGATGCCCCCGATCGAGGCTGTCACTGACAGCAAGTTTGTCTTTTTGAAGGCATTTATGTTCGAGGTCCCGACAGGACCACGGCTTTCTGTTGTGCGTGGGCTTCTTTGTGGCGTGTCTTTTGGAGGCTTCTTGAAGATTTCGGGGGCCTCGGCGAGAACGGCTTGGTGGTGCGACAGGTAAAGGCGCATTCCACCACCCAGGCCGTGGTGTCGGGGCTCGTGTCTAGACGTGACAAATTCGGAAATGATCAGGCCGATGTGTGGGCCAAGCATTCGGCTGCTAGAGTGCGTGTGCCCGTCGAGGCTAGGATGAGGCGGCTGAAGTCGCTTGCGCTTGTGGAGCGTGTCGCGCACTGGCTTGGCACCGTCGGGACTGCGACGAATAGTCGGGATTGCGTCGTCGATCGCCGTTCGGCTCGTCCGATTCGGCCCCGCGCGGCTGGCCTGATTCGGCCCGCGCGACCGATTCTCGAGCATGATTGGTATGGCCCCGACGGCAGCCGCTGGCGCCGCCGCTGCCGTGTTTCAGAGCCTGGGCAGGCCGAGTGCCCAGGGTCAATTGTTTTCAGAGCTGTTGAGGCCTCCAGGAAGCTAGAGGCAAGAGGAGAGAGGCCGCATAAGTTGGTTGCTCTCGACACGGAGCCCTCTCTTTGGGCTTAGAATTATCCGTCGATCGCGTGCTGAGCATGTGGTTCCTTTTCCGCCAGACAGTTGAAGAGTCTCCTTGCACCCTGTAAGGGGCCTGGGGCCCATGGGATTAAAGCCCTCAGGAGACTCGAAGCTGGCTTGCTCCCTGAGGGAGCGCGTGTGGCAGCCTTCCTTGCAGAGGTCTAGGCTGCCAGGTGGTTGTGAGGCGTTCGGATGCGCGCCTCGATGAGTCAGGAAGAAGAGGAGGAGGAGGAGGAGGCGGAGGAGGAGGAGGAGGCGGAGGCGGAGGCGGAGGCGGAGGCGGAGTGGGGGAGCCTTTTTAAGACCAGGACCAGGCGTTTTTTTTGTTCTTGAACACTCCTGTGGAGTTGGGTCCTCGTTCTGAATTTGCAGCGCCGCCTCCTCCTCCTCCTCCTCCTCCTCTTCCTCCTCCTCCTCCTTCTCTTTTTCCTCCCTCCTCCGCCTCCTCCTCCGACCAGAGCAAGTGTTTTTTGTTTGAAGCTCCCTGGGGCGCCGTCGTGAAGACGCCATGACTCCAGGCCTCCCAAATGGGCCTCGAGCGTATATGGGTTCAGAGGATCGCGCCGCATCGCCGATGCATCGGCGATGCGGCTCAATGTTCGAGTAGGGGATCGACTACAGAATTGGTTTACCTCAACCTTGATTTCCCCGCCGAATTTGCGAAACAATTTGTGTAATGTCCCGTCGATCTACGAGCATTCTACGCGTTTCTTGTACATATTCGGCGGGGAAACCACTCCTGAATTAGATTAATGTTGTAGCTGGTTCCCAATTCGAAATGCGGAGCCCGATTTTCACCACGCCGTTGTCGCCGAAGCATCGGCGATCTGGCGCGGCTCTCCGCCACAATCTGCACATATACCTTTGAGGAGGCCTCTGACGAGGCGGAGACGCCTGGGCCTTCCACCGGAAGGCATGTTGGGAACGGGTCCTGAGGGAGACGGGTCCTGGACCCTCCTTCTCCTCCCTCTGCCCCTCTTTATTCCTTCTCCTCCTTCGCCTCCTCCGACCCCTCCTTGTTCTCCTTCTCCTCCTCCTCGTCCTCCTTCTTCTCCTCCTCCGCCTTGTCTTTCTCCTCTTCGTCCTTCTCCTTCCCTTCCTCCTCCATCTGCTCTTCTCCTCTCTTTCCACCCCAGCACGGGTTCTGCATCCCGAGCCGTTTCCTGGCAGTCCCCAGGCCCGTCCGTTGGGGGGCCCGAGAGCGTTCGGACCAGAGGCGAATCCGGCGGTGGCGACGAGGGCCTCCCAGGAGGCCGGGACGGGGGAAACCGAAGGAAGGGTAGCGGCACAGTGGGGACGCCCATCAAAAGGAACCAGCTGTGTTTCGTCAGGGTGACCTGGGTTTCTTCGCTCCGCGCGCTGCGCAGTGACTTCCCGCGGCCGTTCAAGAATTTGGTGCGTTCAGGGATCTCTGGGTTCCATCCCGTGTGCATCTCGCGCCTGCGGGTTTCAGGGCTGGGTATCTTGCGAGGGTTTCTTGCGGCCGCGCCCGCACTGTATGTCACCACCTGCCAAACCACCCCAACCCAGCCCGATGGCCTCAATTTGCCTTCCATTTCCAGTGGGGGGGGTCGGGGACATTGAAAAAACACATGGAACCCGTACCCCCCCCCCCAACCCGAAATTCGGGTCAAGTGCGGGTCTTCGGGTTGGGCTGGGGCGGTCTGGAAGGTAGTCCAGCATGGGTACCCTTTGCAGCCCCCTGGCTCAGGCCCCTCCGCAGCCATTTTGTTGCACCCTGGCTCAGGCCGGCCAGCCGCCGCGACAGCGCCGCCAGGCGGCCCTCCGCACCTGCACCCCTGGCGCGGGCGGCGGCGCAGCCCTCCCTGGGCACCCGGCGTCTGCGCGGGCCGCCAGAATCTCTACAGTGCCGTTTTTAATACATGCTCCGCGTGCGGATCATGTATTAAACATGCAGGGATTTAGTCTTCAAAAGTATCCCAGTGCGACCCTACCTAGGAGTTGGAGCCCCTAGGAAAGCAGCATTAGTAGTAACGGTAAAGCTAAGCTAAAGCTAAGCTACAGCTAAGTTACAGCTAAGCTACAGCTAAGCTAAAGCTAAGCTAAAGCTAAGCTAAAGCTAAGCTAAAGCTAAGCTAAAGCTAAGCTAAAGCTAAGCTGAAGCTAAGCTAAAGCTAAGCTAAAGCTAAAGCGAATGCTAAAGCGAATGCTAATGCTAAAGCTAGGGGGCGCAACTGGGGGAACCGCGGGGCGGGGACCGGGGGAACCGCCCGGGGCGGGGAACCTTGCCCGGCCCCTTAAGCTAAGAGAGGAAGAACCCCTTCTAGGCAGAGCCTAGGTAGGGAACAACGATGAGTTCATGCATAAATGTATTCATAAATTAATCAGGTATTAAAAAAACGTATATGTTTAAAAATCCGATGTCTTAAAAATTGCCCTGTAGGCTTTCTAGATGGGGTCGGAGCAGATGGGGTCAGAGGATCGCGCCGCATCGCTGATGCATCGACGACGCGGCTCGATGCGGAGCCCGATGCTCTCCACGCCGGCGTCGCCGATGCATCGCCCACGTCGATGATGTATCGCCTGTGCATCGCCAACGCATCGCCGATACATCGCCGATGCATCGCCGATGTATCGGCGATGCGGCGCCATCCTCCGACCCCATCTACTCCGACCCCATCTAGGAGGCCTCTAGAATCGGAAGATGGGCGAGGGTTGGCAAATCCGTGGCTGCTAAAACTGTCTTCCTGGAGGAAGGGACCAACTCCCGGAAGAAGGCTCAGCGCACTAACTGGTGAACAGGCTGCGTCCCGGAGGAGAAAAAGCATGTCCCGGAGCCCCGTTTTAGCAGCCACGGGTTTGCCAGCCTTCGGCCGGTTTCTGACAGAAGTCCGACCCTTTTCGGGGGCAGGAGCATGACCATGATACACGTCGGCCGTTGAAAGTAGGTAGTCTCGGATTCCCAGATCGCAGTCTATTTCAAGCGCCTTCCTACCTCAAGGATCGATGTGCTCTTGCTGCTTGTTTTGGTTCTCTGAGAGGGCCTGAACCCAATCCACTTGATCCGCCTTCCTACTTCATGTTTTTACGGATTGCTTCCGACCGGCGTGTAACCATTGCAGCTTGGAGTTTCGATCTCCCGCTTTGGGTATGGCAAGAGAGCTGGCCCCTAGAGACTTGATGCTTATCCATATCCAGTGCGCCTCGGTCTTGTGGTGCCCCCTCCAAGAACTCCCAAGACGCCCTGTATATGGATATGGATCTCTCCTGCATGTTTCTGCGTCCGCCACCGCCACCGCGCACAGTTTGGTGGACATTGCCTCCGAAGTACGTCGGTTCGCGAGCGTGGGACGTTCCAGATCAGCTGCCCATTTTGTTTCGGACAATGGCCCAGGGGTGGACCTACACGGTGTTTTGGCGCTTTCGGGGGCCGTTTTCGTTTCGAATTCGTTTTGCGGTAGAGGCGGATCAAAGACAACACGAGGGGAAACGAAAACAACACGAAAACGAAAAACACCGTTCAGGTACAGTCGGGCCGGGGGGCGAAAGGGGGGATTGGGAAAGGGGGGGTTACGAAATTTGCTGCATGCAGCTGGTTTCGGGCCTCACCGAGGGGGCCATTCCTCGATACATGGGCGCCTCCGGCGCCGGGAGGCGCCGGGAAAATCAGCTAACGTGAGCTGATTCTCACCCCCCCCTTTGCTATCCCCCCCCCCTTTCCTATCCCGCCCGACCCGATACTACATGTACAAGATGGGTATACTATATGTTCGGGTCGGACGCGCGCCTCCAAGGAGGACATATAGTACTAGTATGTCTTCGTGCTTCCCAAGGTACAGCCCTGCAAAGGCCCGCACATCTCAGTGCATTGACGTGCGGCGCCCACCTTCCCCCCGGGTGCCGGGCGATTTTTTTCATCCCGGGTCGCTTCTGTTCACGGCCCCAGGGCCCGACGAGGGCCCCCCGCAGGCCGCAGACGGCCGAGAGTTTCCCTCCGTGATTTGAGGAGGAGGGGGGAGGAGGAGGAGAAGGAGGAGGAGGAGGAGGAGGAGGAGGAGGAGGAGAAGGAGGAAGAGGCGGAGGAGGAGGAGGAGGGGGGGGAGGAGGAGAAGGAGGAGGAGGGCGCTGAATTAAGGGCAGCCCTGGATTCGGGAGGCGTTCTGGTTTTCGAGCGGCTCTTGTCGGGGGGAGCGATAGGGGGGATAGGCATACGGGGGGATGCATCGACCCCCAGTCGCCCATTGACCGCCGACAGGTGCCCGACAGCGTCACCCATCCCAGGCAGGTGCGGATTCATTATCGGAGGCCTATCGCCGATCTACCAGCGATGTATCGCCGATTCTAGGTCGATGCGTCCCCCCCTATGCCCATTCCCCCCTACAGTCAACCCGCATAGTAAGGATGGGCAACCTTCCTCAGTGTACCCTTGCATCCTTGCCTCCTTGGTCCATCCTTCGCCGCTTTCGCTGGCCGCGCCCCGCTCGAGAAGCTTCGAAATGGGCGTCCAAGGCCCTGGAGGGGTCCGGGGACCGATTTTGAGCCGATTTTGCCTCAGCACCCCTCCTGACCGATTGCCTGGTGCCCCCACAAGTTCAGACCCCCCCGGCGGCCTCCAGACGGGCACAAAACGTCCAGGAGCCCCGGTCCGGGCCTCGATCGTGATCCCACGTGGGGTCCGCAGAGGGCGGCGGCAGCCCTCCCTCGGTCGCGCGCCCCGCCTCCCTGCGGCAGCGATGAGCGCGCGCGAGGCGCTGGACGGCAGCCAGGCGCTGACCGACAGCGCGTCGGCCCGGGCCGCCTCGGGGGGCAGGAGCACCTCGCCGTGCTCCGAGAGGAGCTCGCCACGAAGCAGGCGGCCAGGAGAGGGCGAGTGGAGGCAACGGTGCGTGTTTGGCGCCGCGGCTGGATGCAGCTCGGACAACCGGTGCGTTTGGACCCCAGGGGGGTTCCGGGGGCCGATGTTGAGCTGCGGCTGTCTCAACTCGCCGTCCGAGGCGGGTCCCCAGGGAGGCGGGTCCATACACCTACGCCGGCCCTGGGACCAGGACGGGCCTGGCCAGGATCGCTGTATGGGTATATAGTTGACGCCCTCCGGTCCTGAGTTTTTCCGGCCGTCGCTGGGCTGGCGGGGACCTCCATGGGCACGGGGACTGTCGGGAGCCGACTCGGGATGAGAGGGTTAGAGGGCTAGTCCATGGGGAAGGCCCCCAGGGCCCAGGACCCGTTTCCCTCAGGACCCGCTTCCTTCGGCATCCTTCGGCTGCGCGCGTGTGAGAGTGCCCCTGCGCCCGAGTGACCTTGTGGCGCGGGTCCACAGGGCCCCCCACCCCCAGCAGTTCGGTGGCGACCCTCGCCGGTCCACGACTGGCGCGCCTGGAGTTGGCCCCCTATTTCCGCGGCCCCCCCTCGTGAAGCCGCGTTCCAGAGGCCACTCCTGCCCGCAGGGCCACATTCTGCGTGGTCGCCGGCCTCCTCCGTGCCGAGGACCGGGGAAACGCAGAACTCGAGTACGCTGGAACTCGGAGTTGCCTGCGTTTTCGGGGGCCTCGAGACGGGGGTCAATGCAAACGGGGGTCAGCCAGGGCACCGGATCCTGCAGGATCCTGCGAAGAACCCCTCTGGCTGACCCAGGTTAGCGAGCCGCTCGTGGCCGCGAGGCGGCCGCGCATATTGGCTGACCCGGGTTTGCGAAGACCTGCGTCGCAGTGTTTTTTCCTGCATTGCAGTTTTTTCGTTTCCTGCTGACCTGGGTCTGGATTGACCCGGGTCAGGAGATCCCCGACGTTTTTTGACGAGCGCGTCCTGGATTTTGACGGTCCAGTTTCCGTGGGACGCTTGCAGCGGGAGCTCGCCTCAAATTTCAGACGGGGTCTCGTCCTTCCCTCGATGGCCTCGTCGGGCCACGCCGAGGCACCCCAAAAGCCCGAGTCCCGCGTCCTCCCGAGAGGAGCGGCGGCCGCGAGCGCCAGAGGCGGGGCACCGGCACCTCCAGCTGCAGGCTCGCGCGGGAGCTGGAGGGGCTCAGCCTCGCGGAGCTCCGGGCCAAGGCCGGCGGCGCGCCCAGGGGTGCGAACTTCGAGGTTCTCGGGCGCTCTCGTCAGTTCTCGGAGGTTCTCCAGCCTCGGGATGCCTGCCAGCAGCTGCGCCTCGCCGCGGGCGTGCCAGGGGTGCCCGGATCGTCCCGAACGGCCGCCGTGTACCCGAGTTAGGACCCAGAAACCACATTCGGCGGCGCGCCCTGGGGGGAAGCGAGGAGGGGCAGGCCTCCTCGGAAGGCGGCGGGGCTTCACTGAAGCCTCTTGGCCTTCTGAGAAGCCTGCTGCGCCTTCGGGGGATGCCCAGGAAACTTCTCAGAAGGCCCGGACGGCCTTCCGCGCCTTCCGAGAAGGCCCGCCCCTTCTCTCTTTTTTCCCTTGGGCTCGCCGCCGGCGAGGCGACGCAGTCGGACAAGGACATCAAGGACTTCCAGACCGCCCAAACGAGGCCCGAGCAGATTGGGTTGGAGGATCGCGCCGCATCGCCGATGCATCGGCGAGGTGGCTCGATCTGGATCCCGATGTTCCCCGTGCCGAGATCGCCGACGCATCGCCGATGCGGCTCGACCCTCTGACCCCATGTTTGATCGGACCCCGTGGGGCGGATTCTAGGACTACGCCAGGAGCCTGTGCAAAAAGAAGTGGACGGAGGAGGTGAAGAGGAAGCAGCGGATCGAGGAGGCAATCAGCGAGCTCGAGAGTGCCGGGCCGGATGGAGTTGGGCGTAGCGCTGAGGTTGGAAGACTCGATGGTACGGTGTGTTTGGGATGATGAGCGTACTGGCGGCGATGTGCTTGTCTCATGTGTTCTTTTTCGCCACCTTCGTCAAGCGAAGTGGGGCGACCTGCTTAGCATACACGTCGTCGTCTTTTCTTCGTCCCACTCCTTGCAGTCTCTAGCCCAGAGGCTCGCTCGTCGAATTTGCGGCCTGCCTCTTTCAGAGGCCTGGCTGTTCCGAATTTGCAACTATGCGCGATCAGCAGAGCGACCATCCCCACATGCCAGGCAGGCAGGTCGGCGTATCTGCCAGACCCGGCCAGCTTTCTTGGCCCAGGTACTTTCAGTTTTCAGCGGCAGCAGCGGCCTGCCAACCGTGTCAGGCAAGGCGCCGCTTTCAACTTGGATGCGGCGCCGGCCTGTTGGATCCAGGCTGCCGAACTTCGCAAAAACATGATGGACCCACGAACCCGGAAAGGGATAAAGACATGTGCAGCATGGTCACGTTTTCACGATACCCAACTGGGCGACATCTCACGAAACATCCCACGAGACACCCCGCGAAACATCCCACGAGACACCTCACGAAACATTCCACGAGACACCTCACGAAACATTCCACGAGACACCCCGTTAAACATTCCACGAGACACCCCACGAACAGGCAACCACTCAACCAGACACGCCACGAAACATTCCACGGGGGTGCGACTGGGGTGTGTCGTGCTGGGGTGTGGTCGTGCGGGGTGTGGTCGTGCTGGGGAGTGGTCGTGCTGGGGTGTGGTCGTGCTGGGGGGTGGTCGTGCTGGGTGTGTGGTCGTGCTGGGGGGTGGTCGTGCTGGGGCGTGGTCGTGCTGGGGCGTGGTCGTGCTGGGGCGTGGTCGTGCTGGGGCGTGGTCGTGCTGGGGCGGTGGTCGTGCTGTGGTAGGTCGTGCTGGGGTGTGGTCGTGCTGGGGTGTGGTCTTGCTGGGGTAGGGTCGTGCTGGGTCGGGTCGTGCTGGGGTGTGGTCGTGCTGGGGTATGGTCGTGCTGGGGTGGGGTCGTGCTGGGGTGGGGTCGTGCTGGGGTCTGGTCGTGCTGGGGTGTGGTCGTGCTGGGGTATGGTCGTGCTAGGGTGGGGTCGTGCATTTCGCTCGAGACATCCTGCCAAAATTCCAGGAAATCGTACAAAACAAAGGAATTAGTCGAGACATCATCGAAATTCCTTCGCGCGGGGCGCTTTTCCGCGTCGCGGTCGGCTCTGCAAAACAAGCGTTTCGCTCGAGACATCCTCGGCAAATTCTGAAAACAAGCGTTTCGCTCGAGACATCCTCAACTCTGCAAAACCAGCGTTTCGCTCGAGACATCCTCAAGAAATTCTGAAAAACAAGCGTTTCGCTCGAGACATCCTCAAATTTTAATTCGCCGGCCTCCTTCGACCTCGTTATTTATCAGGGAAAAAATTCGCCGGCCTCCTTCAAGTTGGCACCGGGGGACAGGTTTACCCACTAAAAGAGAACCCTGGGCCCATGCCCTTTCCGGGAAAAAGATCGCTTCAGTCGGGCCTGTCCTCCTACAGGAGGAATATAAAACATGATGGACCCACGAACCCGGAAAGGGATATAGACATGTGGAGCATGGACACGTTTTCATGATACCCAACTGGGCAACACCTCACGAAACATCCCACGAGACACCTCACTAAACAGCCCACGAGACACCTCACGAAACATTCCACGAGACACCTCACGAAACATTTCACGAGACACCCCGCGAAACATTCCACGAGACACCCCACGAAACAGTCCACGACGACAGGCAACCACTCAACCAAGGCGGTGTGGTCGTGCTGGGGAGTGGTCGTGCTGGGGTGTGGTCGTGCTTGGGGGTGGTCGTGCTGGGGGGTGGTCGTGCTGGGGGGGTGGTCGTGCTGGGGGGTGGTCGTGCTGGGGCGTGGTCGTGCTGGGGCGTGGTCGTGCTGGGGCGTGGTCGTGCTGGGGCGGGGTCGTGCTGGGGCGTGGTCGTGCTGGGGTGTGGTCGTGCTGTGGTAAGGTCGTGCTGGGGTGCGGTCGTGCTGGGGTGTGGTCTTGCTGGGGTGGGGTCGTGCTGGGGTGTGATCGTGCTGGGGTGGGGTCGTGCTGGGGTGTGGTCGTGCTGGGGCGTGGTCGTGCTGGGGCGTGGTCGTGCTGGGGCGTGGTCGTGCTGGGGCGTGGTCGTGCTGGGGTGTGGTCGTGCTGTGGTGAGGTCGTGCTGGGGTGTGGTCGTGCTGGGGTGGGGTCTTGCTGGTTGTGGTCGTGCTCGTGTGGGTTTCGTGCTGGGGTGCCCGCACTCCTGTGATTTTCGATCGGGTTCGTGCTGGTGTGTGGTCGTGCTGGGGTGTTGTCGTGCTGGGGTGTGGTCGTGCTGGGGTGTGTCGTGCTGGGGTGGGGTCGTGCTGGGGTGTGGTCGTGCTTGGGTGTGGTCGTGCGGGGGTGTGGTCGTGCTGGGGTGTGGTCGTGCTGGGGTGTGGTCGTGCTGGGGGGTGGTCGTGCTGGGGCGTGGTCGTGCTGGGGCGTGGTCGTGCTGGGGCGTGGTCGTGCTGGGGTGGGGTCGTGCTGGGGTGGGGTCGTGCTGGGGTGGGTTCGTGCTGGGGTGCTCCGCACCCTGTGATTTATCGATCGGGTCGTGCTGGGGTGTGGTCTTGCTGGGGTGTGGTCGTGCTGGGGTGTGGTCGTGCTGGGGTGTGGTCGTGCTGGGGTGTGGTCGTGCTGGGTTGTGGTCGTGCTGGGGTGTGGTCGTGCTGGGGTGTGGTCGTGCTGGGGGGTGGTCGTGCTGGGGGGGTGGTCGTGCTGGGGGGTGGTCGTGCTGGGTTGTGGTCGTGCTGGGGGGTGGTCGTGCTGGGGTGGTCGTGCTGGGGGGTGGTCGGGCTGGGGGGTTGGATCCGTAGCTGGGGGCGTGGTCTTGCTTGGGGCGGTGTCGTGCTCGCCCGTGTTCGTGCTGGTGCGTGTCGTGCTGGGGTGTGGTCGTGCTGTGGTGAGGGTCGTGCTGGGGTGTGGTCGTGCTGGGGTGTGGTCGTGCTGGGTAGGGTCGTGCTGGGGTCGGGTCGTGCTGGGGTGTGTCCGTGCTGCGGTATGGTCCGTGCTGGGGGTGGGTCGTGCTGGGGTGGGGTCGTGCTGGGGGTCCTGGTCGTGCTGGGGTGTGGTTCGTGCTGGGGTAATGGTCGTGCTAAGGGTGGGGTCGTTGCATTTCGCTCGAACAATCCTGCCTGCCAAAATTCCAGGAAATCGTACAACCACAAACGAATTTAGTCGAGACATCATCGAAATTCCTTCGCGCGGGGGCCGCTTTTTCCGCGTCGCGGTTCTGCTCTGGCAAAACAAGCGTTTCGCTCGAGACATCCTCGGCAAACTCTGCGGAGCAAGTTTTCGCTCGAGACATCCTCAACACACGAAAAAGTGGCCCGCACCCTGTGATTTATCGATCGGGATTTCAAAAACAAGCGTTTCGCTCGAGACATCCTCAGATTTTAATTCGCCGGCCTCCTTCGACCTCGTTATTTATCAGGGAAAAAATTCGCCGGCCTCCCTCAAGTTGGCACCGGGGGACAGGTTTACCTACTAAAAGAGAACCCTGGGCCGATGCCCTTTCCGGGGAAAATGGTCATGATATGAGGCACGCTCTACGGGGGGGACCCGTGGGGCGGGCCCGTCAGAGCGGACCGAGGGTAGTGCAGGCCAGCGTGAGCGGGAGCCTCAGTAGGCGTCTTGGCCCAAGCACCGAGTTGAGCTTTAAGCAAGGTGCCAGCTTTGCGCCCGCGTCGCCCGCCATGCCAGGGTCATGGATCTCGGCGTCGTCGGACCCGGAGTACGCCACGGCGATGCGCCTGAAGGCGGGCAGCATCGTAGAGGTCCGGTGCTACGACGACGACGGAGGCGACCAGGGCACGGTCATGCTGCGCCTGGAGGGCGATGAGAAGGTCGGCGACACGATACAGGCGCGGCACATGGCCGCGAGCGACGACTATTACGCCCATTGGGCGGCTGGGCAGGAGACGGTGGGCCAGTACCACTTCTGCTGCGGTCGCCAGGCGCGACGCCGGGTGACCGACGTCACCGCCCACATCGAGACGTTCAGGGAGCCCTCGAGCGCGGACTTGGGGAAATGCGGCCTCAAGTGGATCAAGGGGCCCGCCGCGAAGGCCGTCGAGAAGATCCTCAAGGCTGATGCGCGTGGCGGAGGGGCTCCGCCACCGCGCTCACCTTCGCCAGCGGGCTTTCCGCCGCCAGCGGAAAGCGGAAAGCCAGCCCGAGCTCGGCGGGGGGAGGAGTTGTTCGAGCCGGGCGAGGGACAGGCAGGTGACCTCGCGGCGGATTTGCGGGAGCCGAAGGGCAGGGTGGCTGACAGGGAGTCCAGGCAGGGTCGCGGGTGGCGCGAACGCTCCCGCTCCCCGATTCCCCGGGGTCGCCAGGCAGAGGAGGAGCGAGGCAGCAGGGGCGACAGGCAGTCGCAACGAGGACGCCAGGACCCGTTTGGGCCTGCTGTGAGCGGAGACCGTCGGGGAGCAGCGCGGGCACGTTCCCCACACGAGGAGAGAGGGACAGCTAGCCGCGGTACAGATGGCGGAGAGGAGGCGCAGGAAGAGGAGGTCCAGACCGAGGTCGTGCAGGAGCTCATGCGTTGGGTCAGCGGCATGCTTCCCGGGCGCGAAGCGGAGCACTTGCGCAATTTCATACGGTACGTCGATCACCGGGGCTCCGACGTGCAGCTTTGGGCCGGCGAGTTTTCACGGCAGTCGCGGCAAGCAGCCCCATTCCCTGCTTTCAAATGGGTTTGGAGCGTCATTTTTGTCCGGCAATCGTCTGGGAGCGGTGCGCTTCAGTCGACCCGGTTTGTGCATGTAGTGGACAGCGTGGTAGCGTCAGCAGTCATCGCCAAAGGGCGGTCCTCTTCTAAACTTCTCAATTTTCGGCTTCGTCAGTTGGCAGGAATGCTGCTTGCCGCGGATGCCTACCCCTACGTCGCGTGGACGATATCATCGTGGAGTTTCGCCGAACGCGCGAGCCGCTGGTGGCCGGCGCGGACCCCTCAAGAGCAACAGTAGTAAGTTCTTCATGCGGCACCGTGCCGTGCGACGGAGGGGGACGCTCAGGGAAGCTGGGGTCAAAGAGAGAAAACTTCGACGCTATCGAATTCGCATTCGTTTCTTTCTGAATAGTTGGAGCTGCGAGGGCACGCGGTTCCGCGCAACCTCGAGGAGCTGGACATAAGGGCCAGCGAGTTCATCGACCGCCTGTGGGCCGAAGGGGAGCCAGAGGGCTGGGCCATTGATTTCGCCTCGGGCTTGAAACGCTTGGTCCCCAGAGCCCGGAAAGCGCTCGTCGTGACAGGCTTCTTCCTCAACAGCTGGCGCTGGACAGTCAGCCGGAGCAGAGCTTCACCATTCACGCCGCTCATCGTCAAGGGCCTCGCGGGGATGATCCCGGGATGGCGTTCGCGGAGGGCGCGTGGAATTTCGGCGCAGCTCTCCTAGTGGGCTTTGTCGGGCTGCTTCGCACAGGCGAAATTGTGCCTCCGCCCACGCCAGGTCATGTTTTACGAGAGCGGCCCAAAAACCATCAACATCTCACCTGAAACTGAATCGGGCCCCCGCGAAGCTAAGTTCGAGAAGGTAATGGTTCACGACGCCTTCGTCGTCCGCGCTTTGGCCAAAGCGCGCCAACATATGAGCGACGACGACCTGCTGCCGCCGATGCGCCCTCACGCCTTCAACGAGAAGCTCCGGGAGCTGGGGACAGCCGCTGGCATCCGGTCACGGGGCGTGTCTGGATACAGTTTACGCTGGGGCGGTGCCACATGGCATTTCCTCTCTGAAGGCAGTCCGGGGCGCGCAATGGTGCGCGGCCGATGGGCCCACGAAAAAAACAGCACGGATCTATATCGACGGAGCCTTGGCCCAGCAAGCCGAATGGGCACTCGGTGAATCGGCTCGCACGCTCTTGGGGCTCGGGGGCCGAGTCGCCGCGGGTTTGCTGGGGAAGGTGGCGGTTGGCAGCACGAGGGTGCTGTCGGGGAGGGGGGGGCCTCCTCCCTCCTAGGGGGCAGAGTCGCGGGGCCCTCGCCTCCTGGGGCCCCGTGCCTCGCGGCCGGCCCAAGGGGGCTTGGCGTCGAGAGCCGGGCGGCGTGGCTGACCATAGGGTTGCCCTCGATTGCCCGCCCGCCCTCCCGTGCCCTCTGGACGAGGGTTCGTCGCCCCCTGTGGGGCGGATCCGTGGCGCGCTGCCTGCAGGCAGGCCCGCGCTTGTCTAGGCTCGCTCGTGCGAGCCAGGGGTAGCGAAGGCTCCTTGGAAGCACATGGCCCGGCGTTGTCTGGGGGGGGGGTGCGGGGCGCGCTCCCCTGGAATGGGGGCTTGGGAGGTTGCGCGGCGCCCGGGGGCCGGGCGTCGCTTGGGCCAGGGGCTGGCCCAGGCGGTTGCTGGAAGAGGGGCCCCTTCGCGAGCTCACGCGCCATCGCTTGCATGTCTTTGGATGCGCAGGCAAAGGCAGGTAGCGCGCAAGACAGCGCCAAAGCGCAGCGCTAAAACAGAGGCGCGCACTAGGAGTAGGATGAGGACGATGTTTTCACTATGTTGGTTACTTTCGAATGTGTTTTAGCTATCCTGCATGGTTCTCCTAAGATCCGCTTGTAGGAGGACATGCCCGACCTGAAACAGCGCTTCCGATGCAGAACCCAGTGCCATCGGGCGCGCGGTCCGCGGCGAGAGAGGCCCGGTCGTCTGCTGGCTGCGTGGGGCGCGACCTCGCGCGCGCGCACCTCAGGCCTCGAACGTCTCGGGAAAGGCCGCGCGGCGGGGAGTCATTTCTCGCCTTTCTCGGGCTCTGGGGGGGGCTTTAGTCGGGCTCGAGGATCGGGGTGAATCGTTCCAGAGCGATCCAGAAAGTTCCCAGCGCGTTCTTGAACGCTACGTGAAGGCCGCGGCGCTCGATGCGTCTTTCAGAGCCGACGGACCTCAGGTCGTTTGGGTAGCTGGGCGAGCTCGAAAGCTGAGAAAGATCATTGATTGGCCCGTGGCCCATGCCGCCACCGCGGTGTCTCTCTTGCCCTCTTCGTGGGCTCTCCGGGGCTTCCCGTGGGCCTTTTGGGGGGCCCCTTGGGCTTCTGGGGGCCTCTTGGGCGCCTCTTGTCCCAGGGCGATCTCGAGTTTGTCGTGTGCTTTGGGCTTTTTGGACCCGCCCCCAGGGAGCCCAAAACGACTGCAGAAAGTCCAGGACAGCACCGCGGGGCCATCTCAGGGCACATGGGAAGTTCCCGAGGCGTCAGCGGACAGAAATATGCACCACGCCGTCAGGAAGCGCCCAGCAATCAGCAACATTTGGGTGGGCGTGGGGAAAGAACAGAGAAATCGGAAGGACCTGAGGACACGCGATTTCATTTGTACCAGGTCGGTGGCGGGTGCCAGTTAGCAGAGCCATGCTAGTTGCATTTGTTGAACGTGGATGACGAGTTTGACGAGACGTAGACGGATGAGCTTAACCAGTTGTATGATTTAGAATGCTCGCAGAGGTTTTACGACTTTGAGGGTCGGTCTCGAGGGGGGGGGGGGGCGTGAGCTTGCCTGATTCCGCTGCCGCCTCGCCCCAAGGCAGCGCCGCCCGATCTGCCAGCGTCGGCAGGTGTCGGCAGGAGGAAGGGCCATTTTTCCTCCAGCACCATCCTGTTTCACCTTTCGACATTACCGTTTACACAGTCCCGTCTTGAAGCATCAGTGTCAAACTAGGAAGCGGGGCTGCTGCGAACGCGGCAGATCTGCCCACCACCGCCCCGGCATAGAACTTGCACAGTGGCGGGCACCTGCAGGACTAGAGCAAAGCAACGCGGACATGTTCGAGTTCGACTGCTATGTGGGACGCTGCTGACAGTGTCGACTGCTATGTGGGCCCTTCATACCAGCACAACCAGTGCTCCGACCCCCTTTCTCTTCTACCTGGATTTCAGGCGCGCGAGGATGCTCGACCAACATAATGAAGGCCCCGACCGCAACTACGACATCATCTACATCCACATCTCCATATAGGTCGAGCGCGCGATGGCGGCCCTCGACCGCCACTGCGACGTCTCCGACCTCAACGACTACCTCTTGCACGACGACCTCATCTCCTTTCGCTCGCGGCGACGTGAATGACCCCTGCGTCTATGACCTGCAGGGCCGCCAACCCGCCAACCTTCCTCTGTCTCCAGCCGCTCGTGGCAACGTGGCTGGCACCATCATTTCTTCCAGAACCACCCCGGCCTCTTCTACATTTCTCAACGATACACCTCTCGGGAACGGTAGTGCATGGCATGCTCGCGGTGGCTATTTGAGCTTTTGTTGGACGTGAGCCGAGAGCGAGAAGGAGACCAGCGCGAGGTCCCGCGCGGGACCCCGCTGGATCCGCCCCATAGCGCGCGTGGATGCGTGAAGTCCACGCCTGGCTGGAAGCCCACTCAGGGCGGGGTGGCCCCGTCCCAACAGGCGGCTGCCCTGCAGCGACGACTTCAAGGCCTTGCTCGTGCACTGGCGACGCGGATACCTCCCGCCGCGGTCAACTTTGGCGCGGAGGTCAACGGAGCCCGCGCCGACCCAGCGACGCATCTCCTTTATTACCGGGCGCGGAGACTCGAGAGCCTAGAGGACGAACATGCAGCCCCAGCGCGGCCTCGAATCCGTGGACTTTCGAGTGCAGCCCAATGGGCGCGTCGATAGCGTCCTCGCCAGATGGTGGGCCGCCAGGATGGAGGCCGACACCGCGGGCTTCGGTCTCGATTACTTCCAGCTTCTATTCGCCGCCCTCGCGAGGGCCCTCCGTCTTCCACCTGGAGAGGTAGCCGCGGCAGCCGCTCAACGGCATGATGCCGCGTACCCTGCAGCAGCGCGACGACCTCCTTGAGGCATTGCGTCGGCGGCGACGCATTCCCGAACCGCGCCTGGAAAAATTGCCCAACTTCTGCGCAGACGCTCCAGGGCCGACGCGCGCGCGACGGGAACGCGCGACTTGGCCAGCCTCCAGGCGAATTAGAAGGGTCACCAGCAATGGGGCTTTGGCCAACCCCAGCGGGCCAAGGTGCTGAAGGAAACTTGCCGCCTTGGCCCCGCCATCCACGCCAGTTGCATCTCTGGCCTTCGGCCACGCCAGCAGCGACCTCGCGGGGCAACCCGACCGAGGAGGGCGACAGTTGCGCGGACGCGGGCACAGTCTCTTCCATCTACGATGCGAAGTATATTCGCGATCTCGCCGACCGACCAGAAGTCCCACGCGCCCCAGAGCTATTTTGTCCACGCGGTACCGCAGCGGCAGGTGGCGACCCCGCGCGCGAATGCCTGCGCGCCGAGCCAGACGCTCTCATGAATCGCACCCTCGAAGGAAAAGGACGCAGAGGCCAAGGGGGGCGGAGACATCTCGCCGGCAAGGGCACACAAACGTACGTCACTGCCCCCGCCGACGTAGCACGCGGGGGGGTGCCTGTCGGTGGACGAGGCGAAGGACGAGGCAAGGTCGCACGCAATAGGCCGTGACCACCGGGCACGGGGAATGGCCGCAGGCAGAATCTCGTCGGCAAGGATGGCCAGTTGATAGCGGTCCACCTCTCCATCTTGCTCGCGAGTGTCCAAGCGCGCCAGGGCAATCGACGGCCGCCTCAAATGCTTTGCTTACCAGCGCCGTTGGGTACCTCGGCCTGCCTGGTCTCACCACCAGGAGCACCTCTCCTTCATCGAAGCCGCTGAGGAGCACCTGCGCCTTGTCTTCCATGACGTGATAAAGCGATACCAACTGGACACGCCATAATCCATCAACGACCGGCTCGCGGGCATAGTACTTAATTTCTGTAGCTCCGAAAGGACGGCCATCATCATCTCGTGGAAACGCGGCCCAAAACACACGACCCCGAGTGTGAGGCATTAGCCGAGCACGCCATGCTGCCTTTGAGGATGAACGCGTACATGGTGTATATTACGAGGTGGTAGACGACGAATAGGTCGGGCCAGACCCAACGGCGTCTTCCGCACACCTTCGGGATCATCGTTATATTCCTTACGCCAACGAGCGTGAGATAGCCTCAGTTCCTGGCAACTGGCTGCCGCGACAGCGCCCGTGGGAAATGGTGCCGCTTGGCCAGTGCTTGCCAAATATGACCAGGGAGTACCTCGTACATTTGGACGTGGAAGCTGCGAGACACCCAGCGTGCCCTTCATGCATGCGGCTCAGCGAAGTTATCACCGATGCTATTCGGACATATGCCCTCGGCAAAGCAAATGCATCGCCTCGCACAAGGAGAGCGACTAGTCCGCGTGCCCAGTGTGTCAGCTTCCAGACCCAAGGAAGCCGGCACCTGCCTGGCGCGCGCCAGCCGATGCACGCGCGCCCTGACGACTCCGCAGATGACGCAGGGGAGCACGCAACCTTCTTCATGATCGACGCGGTGGCGGGTGAGGTCTGCGACGACGATCAACGCGCACCACGTCCACCACGCGGAGGCCGGCGCCCTGGACCTACGCGGCCAGAAGGCCAGGGCGCGCGCGGGGCGCATGAGTCGGCCCGCCGTCCAGACTTGTCCCACTGACGCGCTGGGCGCCGTCTTTTTGTTCAAGAGCGCACTTCCAGGAGAACAGGCCTATGCCAATGTCCACCATAGGAAGAACATCGTGCTGACATGATCGAAGCATTACACCAACCCGACCAAAAATAGCACTATATCCTAGACGTTGTGGCTGGCAGGCGAGGAGCTGAACCGAGCCGCGGGACATGATTCTGCCCGTTTCAATTTGGAGTTCTCGGCTCCAGAACGTCCAGCGCGCCCGCCGGAGCTCGGATTCGCCGTTCACGATCGCCGCGAGGATCAACGACCCCATCGCGCAGCCAGCCACCTATGGAGCCGAAAGAGACCAGGGAGACTGGCATCAGCGCCAGTCGGAAGCCCGCGCCTGTAGGCGTCAGGAAGCTGACCCTGAAGGAATCCAATGAAGCTGCCGCGGTGAATCGCATTGCAGGGGTTTCT
The DNA here is from genome assembly GCA_963575745.1 of Prorocentrum cordatum. Taxonomy (NCBI): domain Eukaryota; class Dinophyceae; order Prorocentrales; family Prorocentraceae; genus Prorocentrum; species Prorocentrum cordatum. Next base: position 27,441 of record CAUYUJ010010572.1, read on the forward strand.
GATGCTGCGCGGACACGCGAGGGATCACGAGCCTCTGACGTACCCGGACTTTCAGCACCTGCTCTCGCTAAGGCCGAGGCCCCTGCCAGAGCTGCGACGGCAGCGAAGACGCCGCGGGGGGGCCGCCAGCTACTCCCGCGTCATCTCGGGCATCGAGCCGAGAAGGTTTCAAGAAGATCGCCATGCCCAAGGCCGCGTCACTCAGCGACGTCGCGCAGAGGGCGGAGCAGACACGCGCGCCCCTGGGAGGGGGCGCTACTGAAGCAGGCGCCGGC
>CAUYUJ010010573.1:0-7500 GCA_963575745.1 Prorocentrum cordatum
CCTCCTCGTCCTCCTCCTCCTCCTCCTCCTCCTCCTCCTCCTCCTCCTCTCTGCGCACCCCTCACGGCCGCGCACGCCCGCGCCGCACGCGGCCGGGACCGTTGGGCCCGAGGCGCGCCGTTCCCTTGCCTGAGCTTGGCCGTTCCATAGGGGTCGGGGTCCTTGAGGCGGGCGTCAGGGCGAACGGGGGTCACCCAGAGCGCCGGGTGCTGCAGGATCCTCAGGGGAACGAACAATGACATAAACATAAAATCTTGAATGTCCGCGCGGATTTCTCGGATCCGCGCTGGGGCCCCCTGGCGGCGCCAGTCCCCTAATTCTGCATGGCCAGGGGTGCACTGGCCCGGCTTTGCGTGCAGGCCCTGGCCGTGCGCGGGGCCGTGAGCCAGGAAAGCGGCCCGGAACGGAAGCGGGTCCCAGGCAGCAGGGGCGAGGCCTCCGGGAAGTCCAGGTCGTGACACGTTCATGACGTCGTCGGGGCTCCGCCCACCAAACCACCCCAACCCAACCCGAAGGCCCCAATTTGCCCTCCATTTCCAGTTGGGGGGGTCGGGGAACGTTGAGAAAACACACATGAAGCCCGTACCCCCCCCAACCCGAAATTCGTGTGTTCGGGTTGGGTTGGGGTGGTTTGGTAGGTAGTCAGTCGGGGCTCTGTGTTCGGATGCAACTCCTGGGAGGTCAGAGTCTGATTTTGCCCTGGTCCGAAATGTGGCTTAGGTCAGCTTCTTCCCGCTAGATCTTGCGCAATCCCGCTCAATCCAGATTCATCCCGCTCAGTCCGCGGCCCAATTTGGCGAAGTAGCCCCCCCACCCCCAACGGGGCCTGATCTTCTTTGGTCCCGCTCAATCATTCCGACGAAGACCTCCCAGAAGTTGCCTCCTATAATCTGGGTCCTTGCATCATTTCTGTCAGGAGGGGATACCACACACACAGACACAATTAGTCGTCGATTCCCCAGAAAATATGGGAAACTATGGGAAGTGGGGGGGAAGACAGAAACCCAGGAAACATGGGAAAATCTGGGGGATCCTGTTATGTGTGTGTGTGTGTGTGCGTTTGTTTGTGTGTCCTTGGGCCCCTTGACTCTGTCCTCCCTCGGCCCCCGATCACGACAACCCAGGAAACATGGGACAATCTGGGGGATCCTGTCATTTGTGTGTATTTCTTTTCGTGTGTCCTTGGGCCCCTCGATTCTGTCCTCCCGCGCCCCCCGATCACGACGGGAGAGCACGTGCTCGCACGCGCCGGCGACCTGCCCGCTGGGAGGGCCCCGAAGGCAGGCGCAGCTTCGCGAGGGAGGGGGCAGCTGAGCGGCAGCGCGCCCCCCCCCCCGAGGGGGGAAGGCAGAGCCTGGGCCTCCTCCTCCTCCTCCTCCTCCCCCTCCTCCTCCTCCTCCATCCTCCTCCTCCCCCTCCTCCTCCCTCCTCCTTCTCCTCCTCCTCCTCCTCCCTCCTCCTCCTCTTCCTCCTCCTCCTCCTCCTCCTCCTCCTCCTCCTACTCCTCCTCCTCCTCCTCCTCCTCCTCCCACTCCGCCGCAGTAAGTCGTGCGTGTCCCTCTAGAGGAGGAGTGTGCAGAAATGGTACAACAATCGTCTGGGGACGAGTTTGTTTTTGGTGGCTGTTTTGTCAATGTTGGAGTTTTTTTTGACTATTTGCGGGATGGCGGAGCCCCTGGATTCCTTTTCTTGAGCCAAACGGTTTCGGTAACCATAATCTCAGCTCGGCACCTGTGAAACCCTGCAGCCCTCCTCGAGGCCGCTGTGCACGCTGGCGGACTCGTCAGCCCACCATCTCAAATTACATCAGTAATTAACAGTGCTAGCCGAAACCCGTTCGGTTCCGACTCATGTAAAGAAACAGCCATGGCAAAGGAAACCTTCATTCACGTGATATCGGCCTCTATATCGTTCTCTCTCTCGCGCGTCACGACCTCGGGAGGTGATCAATCTCCGTCGTATATCTTCTGAACAAGCCAGCATAGCTCAATCCAGACGGTATCTCGTACTGGTTGTCCAGGGTGCGTGCATTCACTGAAACCAAGCTCCCCACTCTCGATTGCCCAACGGCGTATACCGACCGTCAGCCTCATAATGTAGCTTGCTTCTGCTCTTGTAGGTCACTGGCCCTTGGACTTCAACTGACCTCATCTTCTTGAACTGCACCTCTGCCTCGGGCGAAGCATCTCTCCTGCGTCGCCTCGACGGTGATCGTTCATCTGACTCTGACTTCGGGTCCTGGAGGTTACACCTCGGGTCCCCTTCGGCTCGCACATGTCGAAATGGCGTGGACCACAACCCAGAGTCACCTTGTGTCTCTAAATATTGACCCACAACCCTGTCCTGCTTTGCCTTCACTACGAACACGTAGTAACTGAAAACCACTGCCACAATCGTAACCACCAAGTGTGTAACGAAACTCCACCAGTTAAACTCGCTCTTCATGTTCACATTGATTCTGAAACCATCCTCATAGTAGTAATCGTCTGTCGCCTCTGCTCCCGAAATGGTCGTCATTACAGCCAAAACCTTCGTGAGCACTTCTGGGTCCTTGAAACTCGTCGCCTTGATTGAGATCAACCCCAGCGTCTTCATGTGTCTCCTGAGCGTGTCCTTGTCCATCGGTTTCGTTCCTATGTCTGCCACTTGGTCCTTCGTATTGACCTTCACCACCTCCATGTCTCCGTCTCGTACCAGATCTTGATGCCAGATCCACCTAGTCTGTAGATGTCGTACTCGTCCGACTCCGTGTCGGTGGATCATGCCCTTCGCCGCTGCTGAGTCCGTCTCCAACTCCAGAGTGATCTTGACCTCCTCGTTCCTCATCTGCGCCATCTCCTGCAACACGTGCTTGATGGTGAGACCTCGGGCTGTGCCCGAACCCATCGCGTAGAACTCCGACTCCCCACTTGAGAGCGCCACCGTCGCCTGAGATAGTACCCAGCTCTCCAGTAGATGGGCTCCTAGTCGAACTCCACCTGATGACATACTCTTGCATGTCGCCTCCTGTCCTGCCCAGTCCGCGTCCACCGACACCGTCACTTTGAACGTCTCCTGCTGATACGGGTAGAATATCACGATGTTGGCCGTGCCCTTCAAATACCTGACCAGACGTTTCTGCTTGAGTACGTGCTTCAACCGCGGGTCATTGTACGAACAACTCTGCTCTCGAACTGCTTCCTGAATATCCCAACGATCCCCAGCCATATACTGTGCGATGCCACCGCAACTCCTGTACAACATCGAGCTCTGTCGTCCTACTGGGTCTTCAGCTTCTCGAACTCCCTTGGCAGTGTGCTTCGAACTCGGTGTCTCTGCGGGCTTGGCCTGCTTCAGCTCGTACAACTCCACCATCTTCAAGATCAGCTTAGGGTCTGGTAGAATGCCGAAGCCCTCCTCGCCCCAAAGCACCGTTCTGTTGAGAAACGTACCTTCAGCTGCTCCTCCTGGTCCCACTCTCGGTTGAGGCTTGACCTTAAACCTATTGGCCATGAGCTTATCGAACTCATCCAGCTCCTCGTCGTAAGCCTCCACCACAAAGTCATCTCCGTGTCCAGCACAGAGCGAGTCCTTGCCAGGATGGTAGTACAAGCAGCACACCGTCTTCAACTCCTCGTACCCGTTCTGTCTGAAGTTATCTCGAACTTCTTCTTGAAATAACATCGACGCCTCTGGCGTCCCATACATCGCCTTCTGCAACTTCCAAAGCATCCCTGGTCGTCGCTGTTCAGGTGGCGGCCAGCAGTACTGGGGCTCCTTCAGCGACGCGTGAAAGAACGCCACTGAGATGTCATATAGACCAAGCTTCTTCCTCCTCGACTCAGTCGTTCTCGTTGAAGCTGCTCTCGAAATCACCAGCTTAACGGCCGATAGTGCGGGTGTCCCTGCGAAATTCGAGGGGTCGGTCCCGTCGCTATACCTTCTGTGAACACATCGGCTCCTCACGATCCACTCGTTGTTCTGTAAGTCGTACTTCTTGCTGTCGATCCACTTGGTGTCGAACGGCTTCATCCAGTCCTCAAGTGGTACCCACTCAAAGACCTCAAACTCCTCCATGCTCTTCATCTCCTTCGTCCTGCCGTTGATGACCAGCTCCTTCAACAACTCCTCGCCTGTGTACGCGTCTCTGTAGACTCCGTCACCCACCAGTTTGTCATAGTTCACCCTCGGCTCCAACTCCTCGCAGACGTGGCGGTCCTCTTCCTTCGTGATCGACATGATGATGCCTATCTCCATCGCCTCTTCCCGTCCTGGCGTAGTAGGTGCCACATCTCCTCCTGCTACGATCGCGTTACCCGTCATCTCTGCGTCTTGCTCGATCTGTAGCTCCTGTCCGAAATGATGACCAATCGGTGTACCTGGAGCTCGCTGACCTGCTTCTTCAAGTCGTGGTTCTGCTACTCTAGCATTTTCTGGTGGTGTCTGTGCTGCTGGAACTGCCGCTGGTGCTGCTGCAGGTTGCGCTTGTCCTGGTTGATCTCCTGATGCCATCTCGATCCTCGGCTCGGCCTCCTCGAAGATCTTGGCGAACCTCGTCCTGCACCTCGCGTTGTGTATTGCTGAGTTCCCTTCGCATGCGGCACACCCATCTGCAGGTCCATACTCCTCGATCAGCGCCTTCGTGATGTACTTCCGTCTCCTGACCACCTCATTCTGATCCTTCACCTCTAAGCCCCTGGGATTCCACGGCACTTCTATGAACGTGTTGTAGACCTCCTTGTTGTACTTGTCCTCCGTGGCCCTGAGCTTCATCGTTCTGGCGTGCTCGATCCCTCTCAACGTACCTACGATGATCTCGTCGCTCTCGTCGCGCCTGCCCAAGAAGATACCCTCGCCCCACCTAGGTTCCAGCTTGGAGTAGTCCTTTGCCTGGATCTTGTAGTCGATCGTCTCTCCGATCTTCCCAAGCTCTGACTTGAACTTCGCACGTCCCAGTCGTTCCCAAGCTGTCCTGCCATCCGTCTTGATAGCGAACCTGGTGAGCAAGTACCCCACGTGCCTAGCCAACCACGGCATGATCAAACTCTTGGGTCCGATCTTCACATCCAACTTCACTTCCAGCTCGCTGTGTAGTGTACGTAGTAACGACTCCACTCTTTCCACCGCATTCTCAATCGCACCGTTGCTCTGATGAGAACCTTTGGGAGCCTTCTCCACCTGCGTGCTGTGCTTCCTCCTGTTCTTCACCGCCGTGATCACCGCTTGTAGTGATGGCTCCTGGTCGCCCTTCAGGATGATATCCGCTGCCCCCCAAACGTCCAAGTAGAACTCCACCGCTGAGTTGACATACTCGCTGGGTCCCTTGTGGATAACCATGGTGGAAGCAACTGCACCCTCAGGCTTCTGCACCATCACCAGGATGTTGACCATCTCCGTCTCCTGCTCGGTGTTCACGAAGCAGTGGTCCATGCTAATGACTGGAATCGTCGGCGCCTCCTCTGGGTTGGACTTCTTGTGACCATCTTTCTTGTCTCGGCCCCAAAGACACCACTTGCACCAGTCCCGATACGGCATGTGAGTCTTCTCGTGGATGGCTATCTCCTCCGCTGTGGGCTTGTACCTCTCCTTCTTGACCTTCGGCAGTCGCGCCTCGTCGGTCTCGATCTCTTCCTCCTGCTCCCCCCGCTGCTGAGCTTGTTCAGGTTCATCACTCTCAAGGGGGCATCGCGTGCTCGCGTCCACGTCGAAGCTGTAGATTCCACGCCTCTTCGAGATCCTCAGGGGTCTGTTTCTCTGATTGTTCGCGTGTTCGTACTCGATTATTTCCTTGATCCGCTGGCTGATCTTCGGATTGACCACTGCTCCACCGCCTTCGTCGAACCATGCCCCTTGAGCTGCCTTCGTCAGGTCGCTCACCGCAGTGATCGTCTTGTGGACGTCTCGTACATCGAACTGTCCTCGAATTGGTTGTCGAGTCCCAGCCACCTGCATTTGTACCGTCTTGCAGCCGTTCGAGTAGATCTTAGTACCATCTGCCTGTCGTAGTGGTGGTGCGTCCGCTTCTTCTCGTGGTATTCTTGGTGCGAAACCAGGTGGGCAAACGCTCCGTGCCGCACATGAATCGACCATCGCCTCGTTCTTACCGTCGTTGTCATTCTCGAACTCTATTGGAATCAGGTAGCTCTCGTCATTCTCGTTGAACTTGTGATTGGGCTCCTCCTTACTCTCTAGATTCACAGTGTATCCGTCTACCTCCGTGCGGTCTACACTCGAACTGTGATCTATCTCCTCAGTCTCGTTCTCCTTCAGCATGAAGATGTAGCCCTCCTCGGCGTCGTAATCGTACCCTAAGTACTTCATGTCTTGATCCTTGGGCTTGTCGGGCGCAGGTGTGCTCTTCGTCTTGTCGCTTTTGTCCTTACCCTTGCCCTTGCCCTTGCTGATCTTTCGCAAGTCATCCTCCGTAATCTTTCCGTCCTTCATGTCCTGTGTGGCCTTCCTGCACTTCATGAGCTTGTGACCTTTCTTGCCGCAGTACTTGCAAGGCTGCATCGCGCTCTGGTCGTAGCCCTTGCCCTTGTTCTTGTCTTTGCCGTGCCTGCCCTTCGAGTCTTTGCCGAACTTGCCGAATGTGAGCGCATCCAGATCCATAGGCATAGGTCCACTTAGTGCCATCGCCGCCTGCTTCGACCTCAAGTAGTTCAACACCTCAGCTCGTACCAGCGCGTATGTCGTGAACCTCGTAGCGTTCAGCATGAGATGTTCTCGAAGCTTTGGCGGCACTAATCGCGTACTGAGAACAGACTTCTTGATCGACTCCATGACCTTCTCTCCTGTCTGCTCTTCATATCTCTGGACCAACGTCTCCCACGATACGATGCCTTTGATCGGGTCGTTCTCCTGCACATGCGGATACAGTATCGAGTCTAACATACCTGAGAATCTCGACGGCACCTTCGGCTCGAACTCCAGACACAGTAGACGCCAGGCCTCTAGGCCTTCTCCTGAGGGAACGCTCTTCACGATGCCCTGAGCCTTGTCCTTGCACGTCAGTGCAAGGATATAGTACAGGTTGGTGTTGACTCGCTGGGCCTCTTCGTAGATCCTCGTGTGCGAAAGCCTCAGCGTCGACCTTCGCAGCATCCCTCATCAACTCCGCCATATGAGGATCCACCGCCATGCAGTAGGCCGCTAGGACGAAACTCCAGTTCTCCCACGTGACACCGTCCTTGTACTTCGCATTCTCGTCGAGCTCACCCGAGAACTTGTCTGGTTTTCCGAGCAGCTTCGTGTCAACTAGTGACTCCGCTCTCGGTTGATATGGTCGGTCGTCTGCTGGTCCTTCTGCTGCTGCTGCTGCTCGTTGATGCGCATCTCGAAGTTGTTGTTCCAACCTCGCTATCTGATCTCTCTGCTGGACTACGACGCCCTCCATGGCCACGATCCTATTCAGAACCTCCTCTGCTGTTGCCATCTCTTCGCGAGAAACGATAAACTGGGAGCCTGGCCGTGGGCATTCGACCAGGCTCCGCTACCATGCGGAATGGCGGAGCCCCTGGA
>CAUYUJ010010573.1:12500-27709 GCA_963575745.1 Prorocentrum cordatum
GTGGCTCTGCAAGGGGGCGCGTCCAACCCCCCAAACCGCCCTTTCGGCTTGAGGGGTCCCGACACGCTGGGCGCGAAAGGGCCTGTGGCATGTCCATTGGCGACCGCCCTTGAAGGTCCCCATGCCTGCCATGCCGCGGTGGCCATGCGTCTCTGAGCAGAGACCCGTCTACCCATTCAGCTCGACGCGTCTACCTCTGGAAACTGCCATTCGGCTTGAGATGTTCCGCCACGCTGGGCGCGAACGGGCCCGTGCCATACTCGGTGGTGGCACCCCCTCGGGATGCCATAGTGGCATGCGTCCTGCTTCGCGGTGATCCTGTGGCTCTGAACAGAGACGTTGGCCATTCTGTCTGAGAGGTCCCGGCACTCTTCGGGCGCGAACGGGCCCGTGTCACACCCCGTGGTGGCTCCCCTTGGGCGGCCAACATGCCATGCGTGTTACTTCGCGGTGATCATGGCGCTCTGAGCAGAGAAGCGTCTACACCCCATTTGGCCATTCCGCCTGATAGGTCCCCTGTCCTACCCCCTGGCGACTCCCCCTTTGGGGAGGCCCAATTGCCATGCTTGCTGCATCGCGGTGATCAGGGGGCCCAGCGAGGGGGCGCGTCTGCCCCCCAACGCGGCCTTACTGCCTGTAGAGGTTCCGACACTCTCGGTGCAGACGGGCCAGTGTCATACCCCGTGGCGGCTTCCCCTTCTGGAACGTCCAACTGCCATGCCTGCTAGGTCGCGGTCTTCGTACGAGTGAGTGGGTCTGCGTATGAGGATTTCTGCATGTGGTGTGTTTCAACATGTGCAAATCTGTGCACGGGTGGGTGCTAGGATCATGGGTTATGGGTACGAAGGACTCTGACTATGAGTGAGTCTAAATGCGATCGAGTTCGTGTGCGTGTGTGCTCAGCTTCTCAGAAGCCTCACGCGGCTTGGTCGCGCCTCGAAGTAAGTTTTATTTTCTGTAATGCGACGGGACCGCTTGGCCGGGTCCTCACCAGGCAACGGGCCGCGGACGTTAACATTGAACAAGAGAAAAAAGATAACGAGAGAGAGAGAGACAGGGATACATATACATTTACATATACATATATATATATATATACACATTTCGATCTATAGATACAATCATATATATATAGAGAGAGAGGGACATTGATATATATATATATACACATAATATGCTATGGCATGATATGGTAAGTTATGGTATATCGTAGTACATCATAATGTATGGGTCAACAATATAATTTTATTATATTACAATGATAACGTGACAGATTACACTATGATATTTGATAGTATACTATAGTCTAATTTAGCGTGCTAGTATATTTTATTATAATATAGTATGACATGATGCATTTCATTATGGTATATTAGGATATCTCACCATATCGAATAATAGAACATAGTGTAGTCTGACACAACAACATACGGCATACTATAGTATGGTAAAGTATAGTCTAATAGAATCCAGCATATTCCAATCTGTTAAAGTAAAACATTTTATATTATAATATCATATATTGACAGCTAATATAACATTATTTAATGTAATTCGATGTGACATACTATAATGTGTTATAGTATGATAGAGTACAATGTAGTTAATAACATACTGTAATGCACTATAATGTAGTACAATATGTCACACCATCGTATAGTACAAAATATTACATGTTAATATAGCAACATGAGATACTACATCATCATATGGTACAACGTACTATACTATACTATAACATGCAATAACACTATATGGGATTTTATAAGGAAGAAGTTGAGGGCCCCAAATCGTTTAATATCTAACGGGATTTAATGATTTCTGCGTTTCCGCACTTCCCCTTCTATACGATTCCGAGGCTTGCGCAGGGCCTCCAAGGGAGTCCCTGGACGCAAGAAGCGACCAACATGATATTACATGAGTTAGCCTATCAAGCTTGGCTAGAACTTGAGCGCGCGTGAAGCGCGCGATGGTTCTAGTTTAGGAGCACCCCGCAGTCGCGGATAAGAGTGAGGGGGCGGCGAGGACGTCGTCAGCCTGCGAGGCTCGGAAGAAGCCCGCCGCAGGCGCCTAACCTTTTTACAGATTATGCAGTGAGCCCGCCGCAGGCGCCGATTTCTACGTTAAAGCAGTGCAGGTGGATCGCGGGGTGGGTCGCGGGTGGGTTGCGGGTGGGCGCGGGCCGGGTCGCGGATGGGTCGCGGGCGGGTCGCGGGATGGGTCGCGGGTGGGTCGCGGGTAGGTCGCGGGGTGGGTCGCGGGGTAGGTCGCGGGGTGGGTCGCGGGGTGGGTCGCGGGGTGGGTCGCGGGGTGGGTCGCGGGGTGGGTCGCGGGGTGGGTCGCGGGGTGGGTCGCGGGGTGGGTCGCGGGTGCGTCACGGGCAGGTCACGGGGTGGGTCGCGGGGTGGGTCGCGAGCGGGTTGCGGGGGGGGGGGGACGACGCAACAAAATAGAACAACAAAACAACAACAAGACTCCTCGCCGTGGATCCCCACTGCAGCCACGCACCTAGGGACAATGAATGACCGTTCGGACCCGTCACTCTGATGTGAAACTTTGGCGCCTGCGGTGGGCTTCTCCAGAGTCTCGCAGACTGCCGACGTCCCCACCGCCCCCTCACTCTTATCCGCATCTGCGGGGTGCTACGTATATCATTTCCTATCCATGCCTCCCTCCGCATTCTCCATCCTCCCCCTCGTCGTTCCTCCTTCCTCTACTTCCCTCCGTTTCCTCTTCCCCTGCGCATCCTTTCGCCCCTCCTCCTTCTGCTCCTTGTCCTCCCCCCTCTCCCCCCTCCCTGCGCCCTCGTCCTCTGTATCCTCCTTTCCTCCTTCCCTTCTTCGCTCCTCGACCTTTTCACTCCCCCCCCGTCCTCCTCCTCCCCCTTCCCCTCCGAATGCTCAGGCTGCGGACAGTGTCGAGTGCTTCCGCCTTCTCCTCCTCCTCCTCCTCTTCCTCCTCTTGCTTCTCTTCCTCGTCTTCTTCCTCTCTTCCTCTTCCTCTTCCTTCTCTTCTCCTCCTCCTCTTCCTTCTCCTACTCCCTCTCCTGGCCCGAGGGCACGCACCCGAAGTCGAGCGGCTGCGAGAAGCTGCCCTGTATCAGGCGGCCCACGGAGGTCCCCTCCGCCTGACGCGTTGATGCCTGTGCCGTCGGCCGAGCATGTACGCGTCAAGTGTCGCGATGGGCTCGCGCTCGGTGAGGAGCATCGTGATCTTACGCTCGATCGCTGAAGGGGGGAGGAGAGCAATGGAGGACGCGAGGGAGGAAGAGGACGGGGAGGTGGAGGAGGTTGAGGTGGAGGAGTCGGGGTTGCAGGGGAGGTGCAGCAGGATGAGGAGGAGGAGGAGGAGGAGGAGGAGGAGGAGGAGGAGGAGGAGGAGGAGGAGGAGGAGGAGGAGAGGAGGAGGAGGAGGAGGAGGGGAGGAGGAGGAAGGAGGATGAGGAGGAGAGGAGAGGAGGAGGAGGAGATGGAGGAGGAGGATGAGGATGATGATGATGATGATGATGAGGAGGAGGAGGAGGAGGAGGAGGAGCAGTGAGAGTGCGGAGGCGGAGGCGGGGGCGGAGGAGGAAGAGGAGGAGGATGAGGAGGAGGAGGAGGAAGAGGAGGGAGGAGGAGGATGAGGAGGAGGAGGAGGAGGAGGAGGAGGAGGGAGGAGGAGGAGGAGGAGTGGAGGAGGAGGAGGGGAGGAGGAGGAGGAGGAGGAGGAGGAGGATGGAGAGGAGTATGGAGAGGAGGAGGAGGAGGATGAGGAGGAGGAGGAGGAGGAGGAGGAGGAGGCGGAGGAGGAGGAGGAGGCGGAGGAGGATGAGGGGATGAGGATGAGGATGATGAGGAGGATGATCAGGAGGTAGTAGGAGAAGGAAGGGGAGGGGAAGAAGAAACATAAGAGGAAGAAGGAGGGAGCAGGAGGAGGAGGAGGAGGTGGAGGGAGGAGGAGGAGGAGAAGGGAACGGGAGGAAGCACATGAGGAGGATGAGGAGGAAGAGGAGGAGGATGAGGATGAGGAGGAGGAGGAGGAGGAGAAGGGATGGGGGAGGGGGGATTGAGGAGGAGGAGGCAGGGAGGAGGAGGGAGGCAGGAGGGAGGGATTAACAGGTGAGGAGGAGGAGGAGAACGAGGAGGAGGAGGAGGAGGAGGGCAAGGAGGAAGAATAGGAGAGGAGGAGGAGGAGGAGGAGGAGCAGGAGGAGGAGGAGGAGGAGGAGGCGGAGGAGGAGGAGGATGTGGGACGGAGGAGTGAGGAGCTAGGAGCGAGGATGAGGAGGAGGAGGACGAGGAGGAGGAGGATGAGGAGGAGGAGGACGAGGAGGAGGAGGAGGAGGAGTAGGAGGCGGGAAGGAGGAGGAGGAGGAGGAGGGGGAGGAGGAGGAGGAAGAGGAAGAGGAGGAGAGAACGGCAGTGCGAGCAGTTCGGGAGCTGGAATTCAATGCGACATGGCGCTCAAAGGCGCGCCCGCTAGCTCGCCCCGCGGCGTGGTGTCCCGATGCTGGACGCGGTGCTCGGGGCGTCCCGAAAAAGTTTCGGAGGGATAGGGGCGTGATGAGTAGGATGAGGCTAGGAGGGGGAGGACGAGGAGGAGAAGCAGGGGCAGGAGAAGAACGAGGAGCAGGAGGATGCTGAGGCGAGGAGGGGGTGGAGGGTGATGATGGTGATGAGGCTGATGATGATGATGCTGATGCTGCTCCTGATGATGCGGATGCTGATGCTGATGTTGATGCTGATGCTGATGCTGATTCTTAATTTGCTGATGATGATGGTGGTGATGGTGCTCATGTCGGCGATGATGATGCTGCTGCTGATTATGATGATGATGATGTTGATGATGATTTGGATGCTGACGATGGCGATGCTGATGCTGATGCTGATGCTGGGGATGGTGATAATGGTGATACTAACAGTAATGATGTCGACGATGATGCTGTGGCTGATGATGACGATGACGATGCGGCTGATGAAACTGATGATGATGAGGCTGATGCCGGCTGCGATGACGACGCAGATGATGATACTTACGATGCTGACGTTGATTATGATCCCAAACAATGATGCTGCTGATGCTGATCATCATCATGATGATGCTGATGCTCATGGTGTTGATGATAATGATGATGATGATGATGCTGATGATGATGATGATGATGATGATGATGATGCTGACGGTGATGATTATGATGCTGATGATGCTGATGATAACGATGATGCTGCTGCTGATGCTGATGATCATCATCACGATGACGATACTGACGATGCTGCTACTGCTGCTGACGACGAATACGACGTCGACGATTGTGATGGTGATGATGATGACCAGGATGATGATGATGATGCAAATGATGACGATGATGAGTATGCTGATCATGTTGATGATGATGCTGATGACGATGATGCATAATAGTGTGATGATGCCGATGCGGATGACGATGATGATGCTGCTGATGATGCTGCTGATGATGAAGCTGATGATACTGACGATGATGCTGCTGGTGATGATTCTGATGCTGATGTTGATGTTGCTGATGAGGATGCTGCTGCTGATGATGACGATGATTATGATGCTGATGATTATGATGCTCATGCTGATGAGGAGGTTGCTGATAATGATGATGCTGATTGCAAGGCCATTGATGATGGTGATGATGATGATGATGATGATGATGATGATGACGATGCTGCTCATGATGATGATGACGATGATGCTGGTGATTGCGATTTGCTGATGCTATTGATGATGACGATGCGGCTTTTTATGGCGATGACGATTATGATGATGCTGGTTATGCTGCTGTTGATGATGATGCTGCTGATACTGATGATGATGCTGATGATGCTGATGACGATGACGATGATGCTGCTGATGGTGATGCTGCTATTGATGTTTATGCTGCTGCTGATAATGATGTTGGTAATTATGACGATGACGGTGATGATACTGACGATGCTGATGATGATGATGATGATGATGATGATGATGATGATCAAGAAGAAGCGTAACACTATGATGCTGATGATGGCGATGATGATGATGCTGCTGATGATGATGACACTGCTGTTCTTTATGCTGATGATGCTTATGCTAATTATAATGCTGACCACGCCGATGATGATGATGATGATGATGATGCTGATGATGATGATGATGATGATGATACCGCTGATGATGATGATGATGATGATGATGATGATGGTGATGCGGCTGCTGATGATGATGATGAGGAGGGTATCGGTGATGGCGATGATCATGGTGATGAAAACAGTGACGACGACCATGATGATGATGCTGATGTTGGTGGTGCTGCTGATGATGATTCTTGTGCTTATGCTGATGATGATGATGATGATGATGATGATGATGACGACGATAATGGCGATGCTGATGATGACGATGCTGCTGATGACGATGATGCTGCTTATGATGATAACTATGATCATGATGATTATGATGATGTTGATGTTGATGATGTTGATGATGCGGATGATGGCGATGATGATGATGACGATGATGATGATGGCGATGGCGTTGTTGATGCTGATGCTGATGCTGATAATGATGTTGAGGATGATGATGATGATGATGATGATGATGATGATGATGATGATGATGATGATGATGATGCTGATGATGCTGATGATGATGCTGATGATGCTGATGATGCTGCTGATGATGATGATGGTTCACATGATGGTACGGGTGGAGGTGGTGATGACGATGTTACTGCTGCTGCTCATGATGATTATGCTGATCATGATGATGCTGATGCTGATGCTGCTTCTGATGATGATGATGGTGATGCTGAGGAGGAGAAGGAGGAAGAGGAGGAGGAGGAAGATTAGGAGGAGGAGGATGAGGACGAGGCGGAGGAATAGGAGGAAGGCGAGGAGCAGGGGGATGAGGGGGATAGTGATGACGAGGAGGAGGAGGAGGAGAAGGAGGAGGAGGCGAAGGAGGAGGAGGAGGAGGAGGAGGAGGAGGAGGAGGAGGAGGGGGAGGGGTAAGAAGGCGGGGGACAGGGTGAGGAGGGCGAGGAGGGGAATGATGAAGGGTAGGGTGAGGACGAAGGCTTTGGGCAGGAGGAGGAGGACCATTACAAATCCAAGCCGCATCAACGATGTTGCAATACACCCTAACCCCAGGATCCCTTTCATAGGTACGGCCAGAATGCGTTTTCACTGATTGAAGTTCCCCGTTGGCAGACAGCCGTCTGATAATTCTTACGTGGTCGCGCCATGAGACATCTTCTTGGGCCTCACCGCCGCGAACCAGCTCTACTGCTGCGCCATTGCGATCCCGAATCGTGCCAGCACGCTTTTCCTGGGCCTTCAGCACCGCGAGCCCACGTGACTGGCCTCATCTAGATGTAACGCGTCACGGCAGCAGGAAGGAACGCTGGCGGTGCCTAGCCTTTCTTGATGAAGGAGGAGGAGAGAGAACATGAAGTGAGCTCAGACACAACTGGATGGCATGGGACTCCCCTTGAACACCCTCTGCGCTCCTTTAAATAATTCGCTGCAGCAGGATTATTAGTGTAAGTTGCCCACCACAGGAATCCGATTGCAAAGCCGCGCAAGAGGATTCTAGGTGTAATCCAACACGTGAATCGCCCACAAAAGGATATCCTTCGAAAGGAAGCCGAAACAAGTTTACACCACGCGCAACAAGTTTGTAGATAATTGTCATGTTGATTCCTATTCTATGGGTTACACATAGAATCATGTTGTGCGGCTTTGCAGTCGGATTTCCTGTGTGGGCGATTTGCAACCTGATGCCTAGTGTGTGGATTTCACATCGAATCCCCTTTTGGCGACTCTACTAGAGGGTTCCTTCTGAGGGGGATGTGCAGATTGAAATAGTATTGCGTGGAGGTGCCTGCGTCCCTGTAAAGTAATCACAGGCGGCTTTGCCTTGAATCAGATTCTACTCGAGGTGGATCGCAGCCACCTCCAATCGATTCTCGTGAGGGTTGGATCCATCCCTAATCTGATTATATTATAGGTGGCTCTATTTCCTTCCGGGTTCAACTAGAGGTGGATCTACCTGCAATCGACTTACATTCCAGGCAGTTCCATCCTTGATCCTATTCTAGTCGAGCTCCATATGGGGCCACGTGTGACGGGCGTGCCGACATGGGGGCGCGCACGCATGCGATTCTTGCCACTGGGGCCTTCGGTCGGGTCTATCGGTCGGCTGGTGTACTGTGACGGATTTCTTGGGTTTAGCCTCGGTGGTTCAAGCTACTGCTGTGTAGGCTCACCCGTCTAGTACTCCATAAACACATACGTACGCGAACGATCACCCCAAAGTTCTGTTCTGAGGGATGGGAGCCCAGAAGATGTCCTGGGCCGTGTGGTCAGTGGTGCTGGTTGTCCACAGCGCACCCACCGCGGTATCTATGAATGTGCAGACGAATGCGTCAGGACGCGCGTTACTGAGTGGAAGGCGTCTGCCAGGCATGAACGACATTCCCGACAATTTCAACATGACGAACACGACGAAACAGGAAAGGGTCTCATGTGGCAGTGGGTGGTGGGATTCTTGTGGCAGTAGCTCATATTATTGGGCTTGTGGAGTTAATTGTGCGCGAGGTAAATATTACACAAATATATGGTGCGGCTGCTGCTGCAGGCAAAACGTCCCCGCGACGCCGAGCCCGACGCCGAATCCGACGCCGTACCCGACGCCGTACCCGACGCCGAAGCCGACGCCGAAGCCGACGCCGTACCCGACGCCGTACCCGACGCCGTACCCGACGCCGAACCCGACGCCGAACCCGACGCCGAACCCGACGCCGAGCCCGACGCCGAGCCCGACGCCGAATCCGACGCTGTACCCGACGCCGTACCCGACGCCGTACCCGACGCCGAACCCGACGCCGTACCCGACGCCGAACCCGACGCCGAACCCGACTCCGTACCCGACGCCGTACCCGACGCCGTATCCGACGCCACACCCGACGCCGAACCCGACGCCGTACCCGACGCCGTACCCGACGCCGTACCCGACGCCGTACCCCACGGCCTTCCCGACACCCTTCCCGACGCCCTTCCCCACGGCCTTCCCGACGCCGTACCCGACGCCGTACCCGACGGCCTTCCCGACACCCTTCCCGACGCCCTTCCCCACGGCCTTCCCGACGCTCTTCCCCACGGCCTTCCCGACGCCGTTTCCGACGCCGTACCCCACGGCCTTCCCGACGTATTTCCCGACGGCCTTCCCGACGGCCTTTCCCACGCCCAGCCCATCGCCGAGCCCGACGTATCCTCCAGGTTGGCCGACGCCGCACCCGACGTTTGCCCCTGGAGCTCCCGTGGCGGCCGGAGCCAGCGGTGGTGTGGCTGCCACTGGCGATCCTCACCTGCAGAACGTCCATGGTGAGCGGTTCGATTTGATGAAGCCAGGCAAGCACGCTCTGATTCTCATCCCGAGAGGAGCGCGTGCTGACGAGGCTCTGCTTCGCGTGGAGGCCGATGCTCGCCGAGTCGGTAGCTCTTGCGCGGATATGTATTTCGTCAGTATGAATATTACGGGATCTTGGGCAGAGGACAAGCAAGCTGGAGGGTACCGCCACGTTGTGTCGAACCGTGCAGTCGAGACTCCTGAATGGGTTGCCTTTCATAAGGTTGAGATGAAAGTCGTTCAAGGCCGCACGCAGAGCGGCATCAACTACTTGAACTTGTACGTGAAGCATTTGGGGCTAGCAGGGGTTGCAGTCGGGGGCCTGCTGGGGGAAGACGACCACAAAGACGCAATGACTCCTCCAGCGGATTGTGTGCACCATGTGAGTCTTTCGAAGCTTGCGGGGTATCTTGTGGCAGCGAGCGGTCAGAGCTCTTCTGCGTCTTCGGTTGCCGTAGCAGACTTCGAGTAGCCAAAATTGTTGCGGAGTCTCTGCTCATGGCTTTTGGTTTTTTGTGGTACAGGACTGATGGTCCAAGGTGGCATCGCACAGAGACAAGAAAGTAGCTAGGCGACGGACTCAACCATATGAAGTTGCGAGTGCCGCAAGACAGGTGGATACTTAGGGAGGGGGCTAGCGAACGGATTAAGGCGTGCGTGAGATGGACGGAGGGACGTTGCTGAGCGGCTCGCAGGGGTCAGCCGCAACGGGCCACACTTGGATGTAACCCGTCACGGCAGAAGGAAGGAACGCTGGCAGTACTTAGCCTTTTTGATGAAGGAGGAGAGAGGAACATGAAGTGAGCGCAGACACAAATGGATGGCATGGGACTCCACTTGAACACCCTCTGCGCTCCTTTAATAATTCGCTACAACAGGATTCTTTGTGTAAGTTGCCCGCCACAGGAATCCGATTGCAAAGCCGCGCAAGAGGATTCTAGGTGTAATCCACATACCAGGAATCAACACGTGAATCGCCCACAAAAGGATATCCTTCGAAAGGGAGCCGAAACAAGTTTACACCACGCGCAACAAGACATCGAATCATGTTGTGCGGCTTCGCAGTCGGATTTCTTGTGTGGGCGATTTGCAACCTGATGCCTAGTGTGTGGATTACACATCGAATCCCCATTATGCGACTCTACTAGAGGGTTCCTTCTGAGGGAGATGTGCAGATTGAACTAGTATTGCGTGGAGGTGCCTCCATCCCTGTAAGGATTCAATTACAGGCGGCTCTGCCTTGAGTCAGATTCTACTCGAGGTGGATCGCAGCCATCTCCAATCGATTCTCGTGAGAGTTGGATCCATCCCTAATCTGATTCTATTATAGGTGGCTCCATTTCCAACAGGGTTCCACTAGAGGTGGATCTACCTGCAATCGACTTACATTCCAGGCAGTTCCATCCTTGATCCTATTCTAGTTACAGCTCCCTATGGGGCCACGTGTGATGGGCGTGCCGACATGGGGGCGCGCACGCATGCGATTCTTGCCACTGGGGCCTTTGGTCGGGTCTATCGGTCGGCCGGTGTACCGTGACGGATTTCTTGGGTTTAGCCTCGGTGGTTCAAGCTACTGCTGTGTAGGCTCACCCGTCTAGTACTTCACAAACACATACGTACGCGAACGATCTCCCCAACGTTCGGCTCTGAGGGATGGCAGCCCAAAGGATGTCCTGGGCCGTGTGGTCAGTGGTGCTGGTTGTCCACACCGCACCCACCGCGATTTCTATGAATGTGCAGACGAACGCGTAAGGGCGTGCGTTACTGAGTGGAAGACGTCTGCCAGGCGTGAACGACATTCCAGACAATTTCAACATGACGAACACGACGAAACAGGTAAGGGTCTCATGTGGCAGTGGGTGGTGGGATTCGTGTGGCAGTAGCTCATATTATTGGGCTTGCGGCGTTAATTGTGCGCGAGGTAGATATTACACAAATATATGGTGCGGCTGCTGCTGCAGGCAAAACGTCCCCGCGACGCCCAGCCCGACGCCGAGTCCGACGCCGTACCCGACGCCGTACCTGATGCTATACCCGACGCCGAAGCCGACGCTGAAGCCGACGCCGAAGCCGACGCCGAAGCCGACGCCGAAGCCGACGCCGAACCCGACGTCGAACTCGACGCCGTACCCGACGCCGTACCCGACGCCGAACCTGACGCCGAACCCGACGCCGTACCCGACGCCGTATCCGACGCCGTACCCGTCGCCGAACCCGACGCCGAACCCGACGCCGAACTCGACGCCGTATCCGACGCCGTATCCGACGCCGTACTCGCTGCCGAACCCGACGCCGAACCCGACGCCGTACCCGACGCCGAACCCGACGCCGTACCCGACGCCGTATCCGACGCCGTACCCGACGCCGAACCCGACGCCGTACCCGACGCCGTACCCGACGCCGTACCCGACGGCCTTCCCGACACCCTTCCCGACGCCCTTCCCCACGGCCTTCCCGACGCCGTACCCGACTGCCTTCCCGACACCCTTCCCGACACCCTTCCCGACGCTCTTCCCCACGGCCTTCCCGACGCCGTACCCCACGGCCTTCCCGACGCCGTACCCCACGGCCTTCCCGACGCCCTTCCCCACGGCCTTCCCGACGGCCTTTCCCACGCCGTACCCAACGCCGAGCCCGACGTATCCTCCAGGTTGGCCGACGCCGCACCCGACGTTGGCTCTGGAGCTCCCGTGGCGGCCGGAGCCAGTGGTGGTGTGGCTGCCACTGGCGATCCTCACCTGCAGAACGTGAGTGATTCGATTTGATTCGATTTGATTCGATTCGAAGCCGACGCCGAACCCGACGCCGAAGCCGACGCCGAAGCCGACGTCGAAGCCGACGCCGTACCCGACGTCGAACCCGACGCCGAACCCGACGCCGAACCCGACGCCGAACCCGACGCCGAACCCGACGCCAAACCCGACGCCGAACCCGACGCCGAACCTGACGCCGAGCCCGACGCCGTACCCGACGCCGTACCCGACGCCGACCTCTTGGGGCGCTCTCGGGGCCCTCTTGGGCCGATCTTGGGCGTTCTTGGGGCAGTCTTGGGGGCCTTTTGGGCCCTTTCTTGGAGCTCTCTTGGGCCATCTTAGGACCATTTTGGGGCCTCAAAAGCGCATCGGAAGCGAAAAAGCGAGAAGGCAAACATCAGTGATTCTCTTTAGGTTTTGAAGAATTTTGGCTTCTCGGGGAGGTCCTGAGGGGTCACCAAAAGCACCTGGAACCGTCTTGTGGCCCTCTTGGGGCCTCTTGGAGGCATCTTGTTAGCTATCTTGAGCCATGTTGGGCTATCTTGAGCGATTTAGGAGGCTATCTTGGGCTCTCTGAGGCCCTCTTGGAGCCATCTTGGGCGAAAAAGGACCCTCTGACACCTCGCGGCCCCCCCCGTCCAGGTCCAGGGGAGGGTGTAGGTGGAGGGGTCAAGCTACCCACCCGCCCGCAAGCCGTTTTGCTCACTCCCACCCGCCCTCCCAACACATACGTAACACCCGAAAGTCAGCATCTCGCGTAAGAACGCCGCATACGCCACGGGTTCCAGATGCACCAGACCCTGGAGGCCCAAGCGTGCCAGGCGCGTCAGGTGCGGCACGTGCTCCACGTGCGCCCAGTGTTCCACGTGCACCCCATCCGTGCCTGTAAAATACCAAAACAACATGGTCGCGGGGCGGCCGCGCATGCTCCAAATGTGGAGGCAGAGTGCGTTTTTTTCCCTACCCAGGCTCTGCCTAGAAGGGTTCTTACTCGCTTGGCTTAAAGGGGCTGGGCAGTGCAAACCGCCCAGGGCGGTTCCCCCAGTCCCCTGGGAGCCAAGCAGAAGCAACAGCAAAGGTAAAAGACGCGCGGTTTCCGCAGTTGCGCTCCCTGGGTGCCCAGCAAAAGCAAAAGCAACGGCAAAAGTGAAGGCAAAAGCGAAGGCAAAGCAAAAGCATAGCATAGCATAGCATAGCATAGCGCAGCATAGCATAGCATAGCGTAGCATAGCATAGCATAGCATAGTATAGCGCAGCACAGCATCCACTATTGCAATTAATTCTGCTGCTGCTTCACTTACGGCGTGGCGTCGGCGGTTCTGGCGCTACTACTACTACTACTACTACTCCTACTACTACTACTACTACTACTTCTTCTACTACTACTACTACTACTACTTACTACTACTATACTACTACTACTACTACTACTACTACTACTACTACTACTACTACTACTACTACTACTACTACTAACTACTACTACTACTACTAACTACTAACTACTAACTACTAACTACTAACTACTAACTACTAACTACTAACTACTAACTACTAACTACTAACTACTAACTACTAACTACTAACTACTAACTACTAACTACTAGCTACTAGCTACTAACTACTAACTACTAACTACTAACTACTAACTACTAACTACTAACAACTAACTACTAACTACTAACAACTAACTACTAACTACTAACTACTAACTACTAACTGCTAGCTGCTAACTGCTACCACTACTACCACTACTACCACTACTACCACTACTACTACTACTACTACTACTACTACTACTACTACTACTACTACGAGTACTACTACGACTACTACTACTACTACGACGACTACTACTACTACTGCTACTACTACTACTCTTACTATTACTATTACTTCTACTACTACTACTACTACTACTACTACTACTACTACTACTACTACTACTACTACTACTAGTACTACTAGTACTACTACTACTACTCCTACTACTACTACTACTATTACTACTACTACTACTACTACTACTACTGCTGCCGCTACTGCTACAATACGACGATGAAGGAGGAGGACGGCGTTTACCGCTCCTACTAATGTTGCTTCCCTAGAGGCTCCAACTCCTACGTAGGGTCGCACCGGGATAATTATTGTTCCCCACGTCCGGGTTGGGGTTCTTGTTTTCTCTGGACACCCCGCGCAGTCTGACCACTCACCCCCTCTTCTCTTCTCCCTTCGCATTCACTCACTCACACATTCATCCTCATCATTATCATCATCCTCATCCTCATCCTCATCCTCATCCTCATCCTCCTCATCATCATCATCATCACTGACTCACTCACTCACGCACTCACGCACTCACCCGCTCACTCACCAACCTACCTACCCGTTACCTCACACATCATCATCATTATCATCATCATCATCATCATCATCATCATCATCATCATCATCATCATCATCATCATCATCATCATCATTGTCATCATCATCATCACCATTATCATCATCATCGTCATCATCATCATCACCACCACCATTATCATCATCATTTCCCTACCTAGGCTCTGCCTAGAAGGGTTCTTACTCGCTTGGCTTAAAGTGACCGGGCAGTGCAAACCGCCCCGGGCGGTTCCCCCAGTCCCCTGGGAGCCAAGCACAAGCAACAGCAAAGGTGAAAGCAAACGCGCGGTTTCCCCAGTTGCGCTCCCTGGGTGCCAAGCAAAAGCAAAAGCAAAGGCAAAAGTGAAGGCAACAGCGAAGACAAAGCAAAAGCATAGCATAGCATAGCATAGCATAGCGCAGCATAGCATAGCGCAGCATAGCATAGCATAGCATAGCCTAGCCTAGCCCAGCATAGCATTGCGCAGCATAGCATAGCATAGCATAGCGTAGCATAGCATAGCGCAGCACAGCATCCACTATTGCAGCTGCTTCTGCTGCTGCTTCACTTACGGCGTGGCGTCGGCGGTTCTGGCGCTACTACTACTACTACTACTACTACTACTGCTACTACTACTACTACTACTACCACTACTATTACTACTACTACCACTACTAC
>CAUYUJ010010574.1:0-2500 GCA_963575745.1 Prorocentrum cordatum
CCTCCTCCTCCTCCTCCTCCTCCTCCTCCTCCTCCGTCCTCCTCCTCCTCATCATCATCATCAGCAGCAGCATCAGCATCAGCACCATCAGCAGCAACATCATCATCATCATCATCATCATCATCATCATCATCATCATCATCATCATCATCAGCATCATCATCATCAGCATCATCAGCAGCATCATCATCAGCAGCAGCAACATCAACATCAACAGCATCATCATCAGCATCAGCATCAGCATCAAAAGCAGCATCCGCATCATCATCAGCATCATCATAATCATCAGCATCATCATCAGCAGCATCAGCATCAGCGTCAGCATCAGCATCAGCATCAGCATCATCATCAGCATCATCCTCATCATCAGAATACTCATCAGCATCATCAACAACATCATCATCATCATCATCCTTATCCTCATACTCATCATCATTACCATCATCAGCAGCAGCATCATCATGCATATTTGCCCCCAACTCCTCCTGCTCCTCTTCCTCCTCCTGCTCCTCCTCCTCCTCCTCCTCCTCCTCCTCCTCCTCCTCCTCCTCCTCCTCCTACCCCTCCCCGTCCTCCTCCTCCGCGAACCCCCGCGCGCGTGGAACGAAGACGACCCCGACCACGACCACGACGACCAAGACCAAGACCACGACCACGACCACGACCACGACCACGACCACGACCACGACCACGACCACGACCACGACCACGACCACGACGACGACGACGACGACGACGACGACGACGACGACGACAACGATCTCGACGACGAAAATTACCATCTCGACGACGAAAATGACGACGACGCCGAAACGACGAAAAGGACGGCGACGACGACGACGCCGACGCCGACGCCGACGCCGACGACGCGGCCTCCCCCCGCGCCCCGGGGGGGCGGGGATCGCGGAGCTCCTCGCAGCTCGCCGCGCTCGAGCAACCGCACGCCTCGCGGGGGACGGCGGCCCCCCGTCCTCGTCGCCGCCGCCGCCGCAATCGCTGCCGCCACCGCCTCTGACGCCGCCGCAGCCGCCGTCGCCCCACGCACCCGCCGTTTTCGTCGTCGTCGTCGCTACTGCCACCGTCGCTGCCGCCGCCGTCTCCGTCGTCTCCGTCGTCGTCGTCGTCGTCGTCGGTGCGTCTGCCCGCCGATCCCGGTCCGCTGCCACGGGAAGACGGGCCAACGAAAAACACACATCATGCCGTTTCGCTCCAGCACTGCCCCTCTCTCCAGACCTGCGGGCCGCGGACCCTGACCTGGGCCAAAGGGGAAAAACAAGCGCGACTCTGCCGTTCCCGGCCGCATACGCGGCGCCTAGGCCGCACAAGCGAGCTTAACCACGGCGCACTGCTGATAGAGGGGGGGCGGGGAAAGCGGAGGGGGTGGAGGAGGGACGGACGCCGGCAGCCGCTTGGGAGCGCCAGGCCCCTCGGCATCGCTGCGTGCAACAACTGCCGGCCAAAAGAGCGGAATCCAATGTCGCTGGGTTGTTGCGCCACCCGTCTGGACGCCCGCCGGGCAGCGAGCGGCCACAAGCTGCCTGCCGAACGCGGCAAAAATTCTGGCCACCAATTCGGGAAGGGGGAACAAGCCCCTGAAGGTGGCGCAAGTTCTGGGTGCTAGAGCACTTGCACGCGGCCTCCAAACCCAGGAAAAGGAGAAAAGAGCAAGCAGGCAAACAAGCAAAGGCGGGGACGCCCGCGGAGCGTGAGCCACCAGAGATCAGACCCCGCCGTGAAGCGCGCGCGCGGGGCGGGCGGAGGAAGGGACGGGGGCGCAAGAGGTGACGGGGGATGGCGCGGCCGGGGCCGCGGCCGGGGCGCAGGCGGGCCCGCCCTCACTCGTCTGCGCCTTGGCCGGGCCACCCCGCCCTGACGTGGGCGGCCGCCCGTCGCCAAATCGGCACGACAGCCGCGCTGGCCAAGCGGCAGCACTCGCCCCGCCCAAGCACCCCCTCCGCTGGGCATAGCGGGTCGCGGGCGCGCAGAGGATGAATGCCGCCCAGGGACGGGGCCGGCCGTAGGCTGACCACACTAAGCGCCGCGAACCCGTGCCCCAACGCCCACGCGAGCACGCCCGCGGGCCGCAGACGGGTGCCCGGGATAAGGTTTTACGCCTCGAGCTCGGTGGCGTGGTCGCAGCTTTCGGCAGCCTCGTACACTTGCCGCGCAAGCGCGCGGTGGCCCTTCGCGGCCGCGGCCTGGCCACAGCAGAAAGCGCGCGAGCCCGCGGACTCGAGCAGCGCGGAGCCACAAAGGTGGCACGGGGTGGGTTCGCCGGGGCCGGCGGCGCCGAGTCGAAGTCCACGCGGTCGAGGAGGGCCCCTTCTGCTAGCTGAGGACCCAAGCAGCTCGTGAAAAATGCTACGGTGGCTGACGTCCTCAGAGCGTCGCCGCGCCAGGTCGCCACCGGCCTGTGCGCGGCGCTCGCGAAGCCCCAGGCGCGCGCGCGTGTGTCGAGGCGGGCCACGACTATGCCGTTGTCCATGCGCTGGGGTCGGCC
>CAUYUJ010010574.1:7500-15000 GCA_963575745.1 Prorocentrum cordatum
CTGGGCACGAATCCCAGAGCGCGCACAAGCGAGCCCCGGAGAGGCCAGCCACACGAGCCCTGGAACTTCCATGGAAACACGAAAAGCGCCATCCCCGAAAACAGAGATGCAACATCCGACGCCCAAAACTCCCGAAAGCAGGCCTCCTTCTCCTCATCATCATCATCAGCAGCATCAGCACCATCGTCATCAGCATCATTATCACCCTCATCACAATCATCGTCATCGTAATACTTGGTTGGCACATGGATAACATTCACCAACATAATCATCAAAACTCTCATCGCTAACTTCCTCGACTTTCCGCTTCCCTTCCTGCCGTACCATGCCTTTCCGGACCCGGAAGATGAACTGGAAGTGTACCGTTCTTCTCATGGATAGTAGTCTTCTGCCCTGTTGTTGCATGCTCAACATCCGCTGGCCCCCTTGTGGGGCCACCAGGCTGTAGGGCGAAGGTTCGCAGTTTCCTGTACAAGTTGCAGTTTCCAGTTTCCACTGTTACAGTTCTGCGCTTCTTGCTTCTTACTGTTCCTTGTTGACTTCTTACTGCATACTTTTCCCGCGCGATGGGGGGAGGCCCAAAACGAACATATTCACCACGCCCTGAGCGTGTGTTCTGAATTGCTGGGGTGGGTAAACTTGATACCCCTCACGCAGATCGGCGGGGTCAGGGTCAAAAAAACACAGGGGTATGCCGCATTTCTGAAATTCGGTGGCACCCCTCATGCAGATCGGCGGGGTCAGGGTCCAAAGACACATGGGATTTGTCAAATGTTTGAAATTGGCTGACACCCCTCACGCAGATCGGCAGGGCCAGGGTCCAAAACCACACGGGATTTGCCACATGTCTGACAGTCGGTGGCACCTCTCACGCAGATCGGCGGGGTCAGGGTGCAAAAAAAAATTGATTTGCCACATTTCTGAAATTCGCTGGCACCCCTCACGCAGATCGGCGGGGTCAGGGTCCAAAAACACGAAGGATTTGCCACATTTCTGAAATTCGGCGACACCCCTTTTGCAAATCGGCAGGGTCAGGGTCCAAAAACACATAGGATTTGCTACATTTCTGACAGTCGGTGGCACCCCATCACGCAGATCGACAGGGTCAGGATCCAAAAACAAAAGGGATTTGCCACATTTCTGAAATCCGGCGGCACCCCTCATGCAGATCCGTAAGGTAATGGTCAAAAAACACCAAGGATTTGCCATTTTCCTGAAATTCGGTGGCACCGACGCAGATCCGTGGGGTCAGGGTCGAAAAACATACAGGTCCGGACACTGCTTTACGGCGGCGCCCAAACCTCACGATGTAGCTTGAATGACCTATTACCCGAGACAGGGGGCCGGCGGCATGAGGCGAAGCCCTCGCGGAGAATCAGAAGATTGCCCATCCCTGTCTCGATCTAGCTATATACGATCCACGGCTTCTATCATTTCACGCACAGACCCCAATATATTTCTCAGATCGGCAACTTGCATGGGCATGCTCACCATGGATCATTTTCCATTATTACCCACAGTAGCTCGTTGCCCCTGGATCCGGATAGCTGACCCAGCGGCCGCGCTGCAATGCCTACCGCTCCTAGAGGCCTCCGCGGGTTTGACGGGGAAGTGGGTTCCCACGTTCAGAGGCCCGACCGTGTAGGATGCTCCTGAGTCCACGGTAACAACTATCGTTTTTCCCACGCCGTTCTCACTGGTGCCTCATGAACTTCCTTGCCGGGCCCCTCCATCTCCACCAGCGGCAGCTCGACGTACTTTTGCATCCAACAGTGCTCCTTCCTGATGCATCCTGCGATTCGGCTACCAATTAGTGCTGTGGTCACAGCGAATACTGCACTCATGTGGTACGCACGTCCTCTGAATCCCTTACCACGCTTCCCTGTTCCTCCGTTTTGTTTCTTGGAATGCGTCCTCCATTCCTGTCCCCCTTTAACTAGCTCCGGTGCCGGGACGTAGCTGATAACTCCACCTGCGTCAATTGGCTTCGACCATGTCGACGCTGTAACCTAACCTCTGCGTTGGTTCTTCTGTGCCTCCAGCCTTTGGCCTGGGGCGACCTCGTTGGCGTTCTTGGGGCAGCGTGTTGCGATGTGACCCATTGCACCGGATTTGTAACACTCCTTCTCACCGGTCGGCACAAATCCTCCCTTACCTCCTCCTTTCCAGCCTGGCGCTTGGTTTCCTTGGTAACCTCATGAAGGATCCTCCTTGTAGCCTCGTTTGACGTACCCCCGGGCAACCCTTGGTGCCCGAATGTCCTCCTTTGTATCCTCCTGCCTGCGCCCTTTGGTAACCTTTGGTATCTTCTGTGTTCCCCTTTCCCACTTACTTGTCCTTTAGTCGTTCCTCTAGTGGCGCAATCTTTGGCAATGTGCCCATATCCTCCACACATGTAACGCATGGGACATTCACCCTTGCCTGTTCTTTTGCTAACTTCGTTTCGCGTCGTCATTTCCAGTCATGTTTTCCCCATCCCAGGTCGATCGGTTGCCACATTCGTCATGGTAACGGGACTCGCTCACGTTCGCGCCCCACTCCCCAATATCTCCACCTGGCCGAACTCCCATGCATGATAAGAGCTTTTGGCAGGCGTTACTGTTTGAGGATCTGGGCGTTTTGAAGCAATCCTGTTGCCAGTCGTCAAACCCGATGCAGCAGCCCTGAACGGCAAAGGCAAAGAGCATACATGCCCGTGCTTGTCGAGGGACTCTACCAACGCACTTCACTGTTCAAGCTGGGTCACCACATCGTTAACCTTCTTGGGTGTTTTTGAAGTTTATGGCCAGGATCATCCTGTGTCACAATGTGACTCCTGCAACGGCCAAATATCACGTATAAAATACCCGGCGAGCCATCAAACTGTTTACCTCGTGCAAACCCCTGTGTTTTCCCCGTGGTTCTGTCCTTTTCAATATGTCATCTAACAAATGCCAAAGGTCCTTGTCAAACTTCGAGTAGTCTTCCTCATCGAGCCCATACTATCCTATAGCGTCGTCGCTTGTCTCTGTTTTGGTGACGCTTTGGTGTATGCACTCAAGGTTAATCTCCTGTTCATGAGTTTACCAAGTCGTCCTCTTCATCATCTGGTAACGCCCCATGCATGGATTCAAGTTTGTTTGAAACATGTCAAAGCTTTCCGAAAAACGCGCCTCCCTTGGGTAAGCGCGTTCAAGAACTTCTCGGTCCACTCCCTGAATTTGGGCCGGTCACCCGAAAACAAATTTAGTTGTTGGACGCCTCGTATTCGCTAATTGGTTTGCTTCCACCTCCTCCAGCCCTCATGCTTCCAGCTGACTGTGTAGTTTCGGCGATATTGGCAGCATGCTCCGAGGCGATCGTTTGACATTGATGATATGTCCTAACATGCTCCCTGAAAGTGTAAAACTGCTCCTCGGAATACATGCTACGTCTGGTGACCGGCATCGGGGGAGCATTCATCCTATAACTCATCTGCAACAGCGCGAATGTTTCGTCTTTCATCAAGGTACCAAGCGTGGTGCTGCGCTCGAAGATCAAAATCATCCCTACGTGGTTGGCTTGGGCAATGGTAACATACCTGAAACCTCCAGTCTCATAACAGGCGTTGCACAGTTCCGCGAGTCGGCCAGGCTTCACGTACTTCACGTAACGATACACTGTAACCCAGGTCGTTGTTGCCGTGACCCAGTGGGGTCACCGCAGCGGCCGCCGCTGCCATGTCTGCTCTGGAACCCGTGGGACGAAACACAGGCTGCGCTACCGTGAAAATATGGTAGGAGCCTTCTGCTGAGAAAGCAAGATTGTACTGGAAGCAAATAAGTGCATCCCACAACTAACATGGACCACTGGGATTCCTGCACCGCGTTGCTCACCCAGTCGCATGGCCATGCTCTAACACCTCCTCCTCCTCCTCCTCCTCCTCCTCCCTCCTCCTCCTCTCCTCCTCCTCTCCTCCTCCTCCTCCCTCTCCTCCTCCTCCCTCTCCTCCTCTCGTCCTCCACCACCTCCTCCTCCTCCTCCTCCTCCTTCTCCTCCTCCTCCTCCCTTCTCCTCCTCCGCCTCCTCCGCCTCCTCTCGTCCTCCGACTCCCTTCTATCCACCCTCTCGTCCTCCCTCCTCCTCATCTCTCCTGCCGCCTCCTCCGTTCTTCCCTTCATCCACTCGTCCTCCTTCCTCCTTCTCAGCCAACAGCCCTGGAAACATGATACGGCACACACTATGAAGGCACACACACAGACGCTCAGATCATAATGACGACTACGTACACACACACACACACACACACACACACACCCTTTTACGCTCCTCCTTCCCCAATTCCCCTTCCTCCTCTTTACTGCAAACCTCCTATTCCTCCTCTTCCTCCTATCCCTCCTCCTCCTCCTTATCCTTATCCTCCTTATCCTCCTCCTCCTCCTCTTCCTCCTCTTCATCCTCCTGATCATAATCAGTATAACCATCATCATAGTGATCACCGTCATCATCAACATCAACATCATCATCATCATCATCATCATCATCATCAGCATCAGCAGCAGCAGCAGCAGCATCATCAGCATCACCACTACCACCACCATCATCATCATCATCATCATCATCATCAGCAGCAGCAGCAGCAGCAGCAGCATCCTCATCATCCTCAGCATCATCATCGTCATCATCAGCAGCAGCAACAGCATCATCATGATGATCATCATCATCATCATCATCATCATCATCATCATCATCAGCATCCTCATCATCATCATCATCATGATCATCATCATCATCATCAGCAGCATCATCAGCATCAGCAACAGCATCATCACCATTCATCATCATCATCATCATCATCATCATCATCATCATCATCATCATCATCATCATCATCATAATCATCGTCATCATCATCAACATCATCATCAACATCGTCATCATCGTCTTTATCCTCCTCCTTCTCCTCGTCCTCATCATCCTCATCATCATCATCGGCTTCGTCGTCGTCCTCAGCATCCTGAATACCATCGTCATCATCACCATCATCATCATCGTCGCCTTCGTCGTCATCCTCATCATCGTCATCATCATCATCCTCATCAGCATCATCACCCTCATCAGCATCATCATCATCACCATCACCGTCACTATCATCATCATCGGCATCAACAACATCAACAAGAACAAGAACAAGAACAAGAACAAGAACAAGAACAACAACAACAACAACAACAACAACAACAACAACAACAACAACAACAACAACAACAACAACAGCAAACACAACAACAACAACAACAACAACAACAACAACAGCAGCAGCAACAACAACAGCATCATTCTCCTCCTCCTGGCGCGCTCGCACGCGCGCGGGACGACGACGACCTGCGCGCGCTCGGGACGACGACGACGACGACGACGACAACGACGACGAGGACGACCCAGCAGCCCAGCGCCTGGCGGGCAGTGGGCGGCCCCCTCATCCTCCCGCGTGGGCGGCGGCGCCGCCGTGGACCTCGCGGCACGCCGGGCTGCGACGGGAACGTATGCACGCTGGGCGTGCCTCACGGGGAAACGTTACAGCCGGGGTTGATTGGAGAGGACACGCGAGAGGACACGAGACCCTTCCGAGGGCCGCCTTGCCACAGGAATGTGAGACGGCATGGATCGCGAAACTCAGGATACTTGTTTGATCCGCGGGTCGAAAGCAAGCCTCTTCCGGTCGAAGCTAAGCGGGCCGCGCACAGCTTTAATTAACAGAGGAAGGAAAAAAGAAGGCGGGGCCTCACGTCAAGGGCAAGAGAGGGCAAAGCCCCGGGATCAGGCGGTGCTGAAAGCGAAGTGCATGCAAAGGAACGCCTTGGACAGAAAAGAAGCTCAGGACACAAGCGTACCCGAGATTTGGCAGGGTCGACCCACTAATCCGTCTCGACTGTAGTGTGAGCAAAGCGCCAACACCTCTGGGAGGGAGGCGCCCTCCCTGAGAGAAGCTTTCGGTTCCAGAACGTCAGCGTCGTCGTCATCGCCGTCGCCGGCGCCGTCGTCGTCGTCGCCGTCGTCGTCGTTGTCGCCGTCCCCCGTAAGCTCTAGCGGCACCGGCCGTAAGGCCTCCGCAGTAGCATGAGTATCGAAGTTGGTATTTGCACATCCTGCAATCGCCGAGTGTTTGG
This sequence comes from Prorocentrum cordatum, assembly GCA_963575745.1. NCBI lineage: Eukaryota > Dinophyceae > Prorocentrales > Prorocentraceae > Prorocentrum > Prorocentrum cordatum. The sequence continues at coordinate 13,629 of CAUYUJ010010574.1, forward strand.
ATCGGCGCTACATCCATCCACAGGGGAAGGAGTGCGAGGAGGTGAGGAATGGAGGGAGAGGCAGCCGAGAGGGCGGCGGTCGAGAGGGAGGAGGGGGTCGAGGAAGGGGGAGGTGGAAGGCGAGAAGGAGGAAAAGGAGGAGAAGGAGAAGGAAGAAGCAGAAGGCGGAGGAGGGGAGTAGGATGAGGACGATGTGGCAAAGGAAAAATCATGGAAGGAGTAGGACACGGAGAATGAAGATACTGCCCCCTCATCCTCCCCTTCCGCCGCCCCCTTTCTGATATTTACTCCCTTTCCTCATCCTTCTCCTCATAGTTATGCTCCTCCCTACCACCACCAGCCTCATAATCATCAGAAGCATCAGCACAGTCAGCATAAACAGCAGCCCTAGTATCGTCACCGTCACCTTCATGATCCTCATCATCACTATCAGTCATGATCATAAGCAGAATCATTCAAAAAAAAACGCCAACGTCACCGTCATCATCATAACAATAATCAGCCAAATCACTAGAATCATCATCATCATCATCCTCATCATCGTCATCATAACATTAATCAGCCAAATCATTATAATCATCATCATCCTCATCAGCATCATCATAACAATAATCCGCCAAATCATTATAATCATCATCAGCAGCAGCATCATCAACAACAGCAACAGCATCATCAGCACCATCAAAATCGTCGTCGTCAGTGTAAACATCCATCACGACGTCGTCATACGCATCATCAGAATCGTCGCCATCGTCATCAATACCACAATCAGCACGACCATCATCATAACACACCACCACCATCACCATCATCAAAAACATCATCAGCAGCATCAGACTCATCATCACCAACTTCATCATCGTCAGCAGCATCATTCTAAATTTATCATGTTTCAAATCCGCCGACCTTGTCGGCGTGTGTGCGGTGTCTGTCCTTCCCAGTCGACGGGGAGCCTTCTTTCGTCCCCTCCCGTCGGGGGAGAGAGAGAGAGAGAGAGAGAGAGAGCACCCTTTCTCCCTTGCTCGTTCGGGGAACGGGTTCGCAGCTTGTGGAAATTCCATCCACGTCCTCATTACGTCAAAGGGAAGCCCCTTCCCTTTGTCCCTTCCCCGGCGGGGGTGGGAGATCCCAGGGAAGGGGGGGAGGGTCAGATTCGCATCGCCTCTGGGGGTCCTCCTCTCCCACGCTGGTCCTTCTCCAGCGCGCCGGTCCTCCTCGGGTCCTCCTCCAAGGGTGGGGAGGAGTCCCAGGGGCGGGAGGGGAGTCAGATACGCATCCGTCCCTGGGGGTCCTCCTCCCCCTCCCCTCCCCTCTCCCACGCCGGTCCTCCTCCGGTCCTCCTCCTCAAGGGGGGGGTCCCAGGGGGGAGTCC
>CAUYUJ010010574.1:25000-27708 GCA_963575745.1 Prorocentrum cordatum
AGCTCCACCGAAGGTCCCAGTGGCGCAGTCCGCATGGCGGCACCGCCCTATTCTGGCACACCCCTCACACGTTTCGTGGCCCCACAGGGAGCTCCACCTACGGTAAGGGTCCTATTATTAGCGTGTACGTAATCTCGGGCGTTGCGAAACCGAAGGGGTTGACACGCTAAGCGGCGCAGGGGGGACCACGCGAAGTAGGGTCGGGTGGAACAGCCCTCCGAGTTACACGCGAAGTGTCTGGGGGGCCCTCTTAGGGGGGCCCTCTTGGGTTCTCTTGGGTTGCTGTTGTGGGCAATTGGGGCCCCTTCTGGGTTCGCAGAGCCCTTCCTGGGCGTTCTCGGGACCCCCTTGGGGCCTCTGGGGACCTCTTCGGGGCCGTTATGGGCCCTCCGGGGGCCCTGTTGGGGCCCTCCTGGCGCCATCTTTGGGCCCCCGCAGTAGAGCATCTGAAACGGCCGTTTCGAAACGGCCAACCGGACGTGCTCGCCCAGTACCACCACACGTAGTACACGCCAAGTGCGGGAGCACTTAGCGTGTAATGCCGAGCGTGTAATGCCGATTCCTAAGCACACGCTAAGAATAGGACCGCGACCGGAAGGTCCCAGTGGCGCAGTCCGCATGGCGGCGCCGCCCTATTTTGGCACGCGCCCACACGGCGTTTCCCCCTTATTTCGGCACATCTCTCATACGTGTTGTGGCCCCATAAAGGGGGCTCGACATCAGGCACCAGTCGCAGCGCCCGCATGACGGGCCCGCCCCATTTTGGCATACTCTTCACGCGCTTCGTGGCCGCATAAATAGATCCAGCGAAGGCGATACGATCAACGACGGTTTTCACAACTGCATACGGTTGGGTCCTTCGCCAGGCTAATTCTGATCCTCCTCCTCCTCCTCCTCCTCCTCCTCCTCCTCCTCCTCCTCCTCCTCCTCCTCCCTCCTCCTCCTCCTCCTCCTCCTCCTCCTCCTCCTCCTCATGATCCTTCCTCCCACTCCTCCTCCTCCTCCGCCTCCCGCCACCTCCGACGACAGCGCTGCCGCCGACGACGCCGGCACCCCAGACCTCCGATCTTCCCAAAGGCGTGTGTTCCGACGGCCCAAGGGCCATGCGAGGGCCACCCGAAGCCGAAAGCGGCCGAAAGCCATCCCGCCCAGGTCACCCGGCCTCGCGCAAGCGCGCCCCGCGGAGGCGCGACGCGCGGTCGCCTCTTCGCGCCCTGGCGCCGCCGCCCTGGAGGAGGGGCCCACTCCTAACCCAAGCCAGGGCGCGCGAAGCGCGATTGCACGTCGCTCGGAAGGAGCGGGTAGAAGCACGAAGTAGGCAGGCGGATGAAGTGTTGGGCCCAGGCCCTCCCGGAGAATGGCACGGCACAGCAGAAGCACGTCGACTCCTGAGGCAGGGAGGCGCCGGAAACAGACTGGGGCTCTGGGCGGCCGAGAACTCCCACCTCCCACGCGTCGATGTGTACCTTCGCGCCCCCCCGGGGGGGGGGGGACCCTGGCTTCACGACGCGAGCACGCCTCGGGCCGCCGCCGACGCCGCCGGCGCCGACGACCTCCGAACTCCCGACCACCGCGAGCCGCCTGCGGCCTCGCCCCAGTCCACGCCCTCCTCGGCCTCCTCGTCGGCCGGCAGGCCGGCCTGCCGAGGGCACGCTGGCGGGAGGGTGGGCGCGGGGAGCGGCGAGGGGCCAGGGGGAAGGAGGAGGGAGGAGAAGGAGAAACGAGGGGGAGAAGGAGGGAGGGAGGGAGGGAGGAGGGAGGGAGAGGAGGGGGGGAAGGAGGGGGGAAAGGAGGGGGGGGAGGGGGGCAGGGAGCAAGGGAGGGGAAGGAGGGGGGAAAGGAGGGGAAGGAGGGGGAGGAGGGGAAGGAGGGGAAGGAGGGGAAGGAGGGGAAGGAGGGGAAGGAGGGGGGGAGGGGCAGGAGGGGGGGGAAGTAGGAGGGGCAGGAGGAGGAGGAGGGAGGGAGGCGAAGGGAGGAAGAACGCGCCCACGCGGCAGTCCCCAGCCCACCCTCGACTTGGCACCCCAGGGATCTCGGATCAGCGGCCGCCGCCCCCTCGGCACGGTGGATGGGAGGGAGCCGAAGGGGGGGAAGGGGGGAGGCGAGGGGGGGTGGAGGGGGTCCCTGCTGTGGACATCCAGGCGGCTTCCTGTACGAATCACTTGGAAGGTGCGTCGTCATGCGGCCCGAACGCTTTTCGAAGGAATCCCATCACTTTCAGACCCCGGGGTCCTGGGATGTTGGGAGGAGGGGAAGAGGGGGACCAGAGCAAACCTAGGTGCAGCAAATATGCTTGAATGCTCCCTCCCGTCCCGAGTACCCCCCCCCCCCTCCCCAAGCAGGCCCTGCAACCGCTCCCTCTTCCATGCGCAAGGCGCCTCGCACCTCATGAGACGAGCGCCCCATGCCGTGTGCCAGCAATTCGGGCGGGAGCCCCGTGCTAAAGACACGGCCGTCCACCATTCGATTTACATAGAGTTGGCGTCCCACAGAGAGCGTACAGCTTTCCTCCTCCTCCCCCTCCTCCTCTTCCTCCTCCTCCTCGTGCTCCTCCTCGTCCTCCTCGGGCACGACCACGATTACTGATATTACTACTACTACTACTACTACTACTACTACTACTACTACTACTACTACTACTACGACTACTACGACTACTACTACTACTACTACTACTACTACTACTGCTACTTACTACTACTACTACT
>CAUYUJ010010575.1:0-27703 GCA_963575745.1 Prorocentrum cordatum
ACGCTATGCTATGCTGCGCAATGCAATGCTGGGCTAGGCAAGGCTATGCTATGCGATGCTATGCTGCGCTATGCTATGCTATGTTATGCTTTTGTTGTTGCCTTTGCTTTTGCTTGGCACCCAGGGAGCGCATCTGGGGGAACCGCGCGTTTGCTTCTACCTTTGCTGCTGCTTATGCTGGGCCCCCAGGGAACCGGGGGAACCGCCCGGGGCGATTTGCATTGCTCGGGCCCTTTAGGGCAAGCAAGTAAGAACCTTTCCAGGCAGAGCCTAGGTAGGGAAAAAAGTGGAGGACGGTGGGGAGGAAGAGTAGGAAGAAGAAGTGGAGGAAGCGATTAAGAAATAAAGGAAGGAGGAAAGGGGGAGAAGAGGACAATGCCGAGAGAAGCGTCGGAAACAATTAATCCCGGCAAAGCAACCTAACAGCGATGTGTAGGAGCAGATTTGGAAGCATTCCCTTTAAGATTCAAATGAGAATCCAGTTGCAGAATTCTGCTGTTCTCGCTGTCGTAGTCGCATTCGCGATGACAGTCGCAGTGGCAACGGCAGTCGCAGTCACAGCCTCAGCCTCAGCCTGCCTCAGCCTCAGCCTCAGCCTGCCTGAGCCTCAGCCTGCCTCAGCCTCAGCCTCAGCCTGCTTCAGCCTCAGCATCGGTCTGCCTTCAGCCTCGGCCTCAGCCTCAGCCTGCCTCTGCCTCACCCTGCATGAGCCTCAGCCCCAGCTTCAGCCTGCCTCAGCATCAGCCTGCCTCAGCCTCAGCCTCAGCTGCCTCACAGCCTCAGCTGCTTGCAGCTCAGCCTCAGATCTGCCGTCGTCCTCGCATCAGCCTCAGCCTGCCTCAGCCTCAGCCGTCATCAGCCTCAGCCTCAGCCTCACATCAGCCTGCCTCAGCCTCAGCCTGCCTCAGCCTCAGCCTCAGCCTCTGCCTCAGCCTCAGCCTCATCCTGCTTCAGCCTCAGCCTCAGTCTGCCTTCAGCCTCGGCCTCAGCCTCAGCCTGCCTCAGCCTCAGCCTGCCTCAGCCTCAGCCTCAGCCTGCCTCAGCCTCAGCCTCAGCCTGCTTCAGCCTCAGCCTCAGTCTGCCTTCAGCCTCGGCCTCAGCCTCAGCCTGCCTCAGCCTCAGCCTCATGTCTCCTCTGGCTCGGCCTCAGCCTCAGCCTGCCTCAGCTGGGCCTGCCTCAGCCTCACCTCAGCCTCAGCCTCCAGCCTCAGCCTGCCTCAGCATCAGCCTGCCTCAGCCTCAGCCTCAGCCTGCCTCAGCCTCAGCCGCAGCCTGCTTCAGCCTCAGCCTCAGTCTGCCTTCAGCCTCGGCCTCAGCCTCAGCCTGCCTCAGCATCACCCTGCATCAGCCTCAGCCTCAGCCTCAGGCTGCTTCAGCCTCAGCCTGCCTCAGCCTCAGCCTCAGCCTGCCTCAGACTCAGCCTCACCCTGCTCTCGCCGCACCTGCCCCCGTCTTCAGCCCTCGGCTTCGACCTCAGGCTGCCTCAGCTCAGCTGCTCCAGCCTCATCCTCAGCCCTCAGCCTGCCATCAGCATCACCCTGCATCAGCCTCAGCCTCAGCCTCTCAGCCCTCAGCCTCAGCCTGCCTCAGCCTCAGCCTCAATCTTCCTTCAGCCTCGGCCTTAGCCTCCGCCTGCCTCAGCCTCAGCCTGCATCAGCCTCAGCCTCAGCCTCAGCCTGCTTCAGCCTCAGCCTGCCTCAGCCTCAGCCTCAGCCTGCCTCAGCCTCAGCCTCAGCCGCAGCCTGCTTCAGCCTCAGCCTCAGTCTGCCTTCAGCCTCGGCCTCAGCCTCAGCCTGCCTCAGCCTCAGCCTGCACCAGCCTCAGCCTCAGCCTCAGCCTGCCTCAGCCTCAGCCTCAGCCTGCTTCAGCCTCAGTCTCTGTCTGCCTCAGCCTCAGCCTCAGCCTGCTTCAGCCTCAGGCTCAGTCTGCCTTCAGCCTCGGCCTCAGCCTCAGCCTGCTCAGCCTCAGCCTGCATCAGCCTCAGCCTCAGCCTCAGCCTGCCTCAGCATCAGCCTGCCTCAGCCTCAGCCTCAGCCTGCCTCAGCCTCAGCCTCAGCCTGCTTCAGCCTCAGCCTCAGTCTGCCTTCAGCCTCGGCCTCAGCCTCAGCCTGCCTCAGCCTCAGCCTGCCTCAGCCTCAGCATCAGGCTGCCTCAGCATTCAAAATGTGGCCAGGAATGGAGTTCTGGGAACTCGAAGAACACGAAGTGGCCTACAGTTGGCTCCGGGCATTCAAAATCATGCCCAGGAATGGAAATCTGGGAACTCGAAGACCACGAAGTGGCGTAGAGTTGGCTCCGAGCATTCAAAATCATGCCCAAGAATGGAGTTCTAGGAACTCGAAGACCACGAAGTGGCCTACAGTTGGCTCCGAGCATTCAAAATCTTGCCCAGGAATGGAGTTCTGGGAATTCGAAGACCACGAAGTGGCCTACAGTTGGCTCCAGGCATTCAAAAACATGCCCAGGAATGGAGTTCTGGGACCTCGAAGACCACGAAGTGTGTAACTGTTTGCTTAAAACGCCTTCCGCGGATTCTCCCCGGCACCCGTCCGGCATCTGCCCAGACCCCCCTGGGGCGTCATGATGCTCTCTTTTGAGCCTACTAGAAACCTTTCAGTCTTCGCTGTTAGGTAAAAATCTGATTGGGGCTTTTCTCCGGTATCATATATATATATATATGTACTGATGAAATATTCAAATCACAAAAAAAAATCCTCCCTGCGGGACCCCCAGACGTGTCGGTAGGGCGGGCTGGGCGTTTCGCCTGAAACTTCACCATATACGAATCGAAGCTTGAAGTTAGCAACAGCTTCAAAGACGGAGGGTGGGTCATTTTCAAAATGTAACTCTCGGCTTCGCGCCGCTCACCGTGGTCTTAAAGCTTTGTAGGAGCTTCAAGGATGGAGGGCGGGTCGTTTCCAAAATGTGGCACTCGCCTAAAAACCCGCGCACAGTTGCATTATCCCGGCAAAGCAACCTAACAGCGATGTGTATTTGTAAGAGCATATCTGGAAGCATTCCCCTTAAGATTCAGATGAGAATCCAGTTGTAGAATTCTGCTGTTCTCGCAGTCGTAGTCGAATTCGCGATGACAGTCGCAGTGGCAACGGCAGTCGCAGTCACAGCCTCAGCCTCAGCCTGCCTCAGCCTCAGCCTCAGCAGCCTCAGCCTGCCTCAGCCTCAGCCTCAGCCTGCCTAGCCTCAGCCTGCCTCAGCCTCAGCCTCAGCCTGCCTCAGCCTCAGCCTCAGCCTGCTTCAGCCTCAGCCTCAGTCTGCCTTCAGCCTCGGCTTCAGCCTCAGCCTGCCTCAGCCTCAGCCTGCCTCAGCCTCAGCATCAGCCTGCCTCAGCATTCAAAATGTGGCCCGGGAATGGAGTTCTGGGAACTCGAAGAACACGAAGTGGCCTACAGTTGGCTCCGGGCATTCAAAATCATGCCCAGGAATGGAGTTCTGGGAACTCGAAGACCACGAAGTGGCCTACAGTTGGCTCCGGGCATTCAAAATGTGGCCCGGGAATGGAGTTCTGGGAACTCGAAGACCACGAAGTGGCCTACAGTTGGCTCCGGGCATTCAAAATGTGGCCCGGGAATGGAGTTCTGGGAATTCGAAGAGCACGAAGTGGCCTACAGTTGGCTCCAGGCATTCAAAAACATGCCCAGGAATGGAGTTCTGGGACCTCGAAGACCACGAAGTGTGTAACTGTTTGCTTAAAACGCCTTCCGCGGATTCTCCCCGGCACCCGTCCGGCATCTGCCCAGACCCCCCTGGGGCGTCATGATGCTCTCTTTTGAACCTACTAGAAACCTTTCAGTCTTCGCTGTTAGATAGTTAACGTTTGTCCGCCACCGTGCCCCCCAAGATGCCCAAAAGAGGCCCCAAGAGGCCCCAAAACGGCCCTCAAGAGGCGTCCAAACTGCCTCCAAAAGGTTCCAGAGAGGCCTCCCACGAGATCCCAACGAACATCCAATAGGCTTCATGCCCGAAACCCAGGCACGGTGGCGGGATGGGCCGAAGGCCATTCGATCCGCCGCCCCCTGTCGATTCATCGCAGGGGTGCCTGGCGTGCCAGATCCTTTCGGTGTTGGTTTTGGTTTTTTGTCCAAAAGAACTCCCCCTGGGGCTTCGGCCCGTCCCGCCGGCCACTCCGAAGGCCTGGAATGTTCGGATTTGTTTTTTCATGATGGCCCAAGATGGTCTCCAAGATGGCCGCGTTGGCCCAAGATGGCCTCAAAGATGGTCCAAGATGGCCTCCAAGTCCGCCCAAGATGGTCCAAGACGGCCTCCCATACGGCCCAAGAGAGCCCAAGACGGCCGAAGTCGGCCCAAGAGGCCCCCCAGAGGCCTCCAAGACGGCCCAAGAGGCCTCCAAGAGGTCCTCCAGGAGGGCCCGAAGAGGCCAAAATCATTGATTTTCCTTTGGTGTTTGAAGGTTTTCCGTTTTCGCTTCTTCTCGGCTTTCCGACGACCCAAGACGGCCCAAGAGGCCCACAAGATCGCCCCCACAGCGCCCCAGAGGCCTCCAAGATGGCCTCAGGACTGCCCAAGAGGCCCCCAAGACGGCCCCAAGAGGGCACAAAGACAACCCAGGAGGCCTCCAAGACGCCCAAGATGGCCCCTAAGACGGCCCTGGAGCACCCCAAGAGGGCCCCACGTCGGCACAGAAAGGCCCCCCAAACAGCTTCCGACGGCGTCAGACGGGCCAGGAGACCACCAAGATGGCCGAAGTTGGCTCGCAGCTGGCCCAAGACGGCCCAAGAGGCCTCCAAGAGGGCCTCCAGGAAGGCCCGAAAAGGGAAAGAAAAAAAAACTACTGTTCCGTAAGTTTCTGAATGATTTTGACATTTGCTTCGCTTCGGCCTTCCGACGGCCCGATACGGCCCAAGAGCCCCCAAAGATCGCCCAAGGATCGCCCAAGAGGCCTCCAAGATGGCCCCAGAAAGGCCCAAGAGGCCCCCGAGACGGCCCCAAGAGGCCCCCAAGACGGCCCAGAAGGCTTGTCAGACGCCCAAGATGGCCTCCAAGATGGCCCTGGAGCATCCCACGAGGGCCCCAAGTCGGCCCAGAGGGGCCCCCCAAACGGCTTCCGACGGCGTCGGACGGGCCAGGAGCCCACCGAAACGGCCGAAGATGGCACTAAGATGGCCCAAGACGGCCCAAGAGGCCTCCAAGAGGGCCTCCAGGAAGGCCCGAAAAAGCCAAAATCAGAAATTTCCCATGAGCTTTTGAAGGATTGTGGCATGTGTATTTGTTTCTGCCTTCCGACGGCCCGAGGCGGCCCAAGTGCCCCCAAAGATCGCCCAAGAGGCCCCCAAGACGGCCCCAAGAGGCCCCCAAGACGGCCCAAGAGGCCTCCAAGACGCTCAAGATGGCCTCCAAGACGGCCCAAGAGCCCTCCAAGACGTCCTCCAAGAAGGCCCGAAAGGGCCCAAATGGCCTCCAGGCGGCCAAGATGACCTTCAAGATGCCCACGTGTTCCCCGAAGGCTTTCCAAACCGATTCGGGGAACGCATGGACCGATAGCTTGGCAGGTCTGGCCTCAGCGTTCGGCCACATAGGCGTTTCTACGAAGGCAGGGGGCGGCGCTGGTTCGCCGTAGGCGTCTTCGATCCGCCGCCCCCTGTCGATTAATCGCAGGGGTGCCTGGCATGCTGGATCCTTTCGGTTTTAGTTGTGGCTCTTTTTCCAAAAGAAACCCCCCTGGGGCTTCGGCCCGTCCCGCCGGCCACCCGGAAAGGACTTCAATTGCGGAAAAAACCTTCCAAGACGGCTCAAGATGGCCTCCATGATGGCCACGTTGGCCCAAGATGGCCTCCAAGATGGCCTCCGATGGCCTCCAAATCCGCCGAAGAAAGGAAGAGATACATCCAAGTCCGCCCAAGAGACCTCCAAGACGGCCCAAGACGGCCCAAGAGGTGCCCAAGAGGCCTCCAAGACGGCCCAAGAGGCCTCCAAGAGGTCCTCCAGGAGCGCCCGAAGAAGCCAAAATCATTGATTTTCCTTTGGTGTTTGAAGGTTTTCCGTATTCGTTTCTTCTCGGCTTTCCGACGACCCAAGACGGCCCAAGCGGCCCCCAAGATCGCCCCCACAGCGCCCAAGAGGCCTCCAAATTGGCCTCAACACTGCCCAAAAGGCCCCCAAGACGGCCCCAAGAGGGTGCAAAGACGACCCAAGAGGCCTCCAAGACGCCCAAGATGGCCTCTAAGACGGCCCTTGGGCACCCCAAGAGGGTCCCAAGTCGGCACAGAAAGGCCCCCCAAACGGCATCCAACGGCGTCAAACGGGCCAGGAGCCCACCAAGATGGCCGAAGTTGGATCGCAGCTGGCCCAAGACGGCCCAAGAGGCTTCCAAGAGGGCCTCCAGGAAGGCAAGAAAAGGCCAAAAACACTTATGTATGCTGGTGTTCCCAACCATCCTGTGGTGTTGGGTCCTCGTTTTGAAAAGACGGCGCCCCGCGTTCCTTCCTCCTCCATCCCGCCCTCCTCCCCCTCATCCCTCCCCCCCGCGCTTCACACACCCAGTACAGCGCTTCGTGGCCCCATAGGGAGCTCCACCGAAGGCCCCAGCGGCAGGGTTCGCACGGCGGCCCCAGGCCATTTCGGCACACCCCTCACGAGGATCGTGGCCACATAGGGAGCCTCACCGAAGGCGCCAGTGGCAGGGTTCGCACGGCGGCCGCGGGCCATGTCGGCACACCCCTTTCACGAGGACCGTGGCCCCATAGGGAGCTCCACCGAAGGCCCCCAGTGGCAGGGTTCGCGCGGCGGCACCGGGCAATTTAGGCACACCCCTCACGAGGATCGCGGCCCCATAGGGAGCTAGCTCCACCGAAGGCCCTCAGCGGCAGGGTTCGCACGGCGGCCTCGGGCAATTTCGGCACACCAGTCACGAGGATCGTGGCCCCATAGGGAGCTCCACCGAAGGCGCCAGTGGCAGGGTTCGCACGGCGGCCATTTCGGCACACCCCTTCTCGAGGATCGTGACCCCGCAGGGAGCTCCACAGATGGCACCAGTGGCGGGGCTCGCATGGCGGCCTCGGGCCGTTTCGGCACACCCCTCACGAGGATCGTAGCCCCATGGTGAGCTCCACCGAAGGCGCCAGTGGCAGGTTCGCCTGGCGGCCTCGGGCCATTTCGGCACACCCCTCACGAAGATCGTGGCCCCGTAGGGCGCTCCAGCCAAGGCGCCAGTTGCAAGGTTCGCATGGCGGCATCGGGCAATTTCGGCACGCCCCTCACGAGGATCGTGGCCCCACAGGAGCTCCACCGAAGGCGCCAGTGGCAGGGTTTGCATGGCGGCCCCGGGCCATTGCTGCAGACCCCATCACGAGGATCGTGGCCCCATGGTTGTGCTCCTCACACAACCGCGCCAGGGCGTCGTACTCCGCCTTGTCGACGTGCAACGCCACCTCCTCCCTCATGGCTCTCACAGCCCTCTCCTGCTTCTGCGAAGGACGCCGTCCTTGTTGTCGTCGGCGCCCGCGAAGGCGGCCACGAACGTGTTCCTGAGCATGTCGGGCTCCGGCGGGAAGCCGTGGCCACATAGGGAGCGTGGGCGAAGATGGTATCCACAATTGCGGTATTCACATCTGCATATGGGTCCTTCGCCAGGCTAATTGAAGGATTTTGACAGTTGCTTCTTTTTGGCTTTCCGACGGCCCGATACGGCCCAAGAGCCCCCAAAGATCGCCCAAGGATCGCCCAAGAGGCCTCCACAATGGCCCCAGAACGGCCCACGAGGCCCCCAACACGGCCCCAAGAGGCCCCCAAGACGGCCCAGGAGGCTTTTCAGACGCCCACAATGGCCTCCAAGATGGCCCTGGAGCATCCCACGAGGGCCCCAAGTCGGCCAAGAGGGGCCCCCCAAACGGCTTCCGACGGCGTCGGACGGGCCAGGAGCCCACCGAAACGGCCGAAGATGACCCTAAGATGGCCCAAGACGGCCCAAGAGGCTTGTAAGAAAACCTCCAGGAAGGGCCGAAAAGGCCAAAATCATCGATTTGACATGAGTGTTTGAAGGATTGTGGCATTTGTGTTTTTTTCTGCCTTCCGACGGCCCGAGACGGCCCAACCCCCAAAGATCGCCCAAGAGGACCAAGACGGCCCCAAGAGGCCCCCAAGACGGCCCAAGAGGCCTCCAAGACGCTCAAGATGGCCTCCAAGACGGCCCAAGAGCCCTCCAAGACGTCCCCCAAGAAGGCCCGAAAGGGTCAAAACGGCCTCCACACGGCCAAGATGACCTTCAAGATGCCCACGTGTTCCCCGAACACATGGTCCGATAGCTTGGCAGGTTAGGCCTTCATGTTCGGCCACATAGGCGCTTCCAAAAAGGCAGGAGGCGGCGGTGATTTGCCGTAGGCGTCTTCGATAATGGATTCAAGGACTCGTATGGCTGAAGTCCCAAGAATGATCATCTGGCACGATTTAGGACCTTAGGACCATCAGGCCGCAACAGTCAAGTTGATTCGCGGTGTTGAAGTCCCAAGAATGAATTTCAAGCATGGTGTCGTATTGTCAGGACACAATAGCCATGTCGATTCGCAGGGTTGAGGTCATAGAACATGCGTGTTCACACGATTGAAGACTCTCAGACGGTTGTCTTGCACTGGAGGCCTTCACACAGTGATAATGAATTATTGCGATGATCCGTGAAGATGGAACTTGGAGGGAGGGTGTGTTGCAACACTCTTGATGCGTCTTGGACGTACACTGGTCCTCCTCCGCCTCCTCGTCCTCCGCATCCTCCTTCCCCTCAGCCTTTCCTCTCTCGGGGCAGGGGGGGCACGGGCTGCGGGAGGCCAAAACAAGAAGAGGCGCTGCACCCGCGAGCCATGAAGAGAAGCCCGGCGATGGCCACCCCCCCGATCTCCCCGACGAACGAGCAACACACACCCATACCCATAGTCGGACCCTGGGGAACGCTCCCGTTCGAGCGGGGACCCCCATCCGACAACACGCACCCATAGCCCTCTCCGACCCCTCTATGGGTATGGGTGTGTGTTGTTGGTTCGCCACCTCGTCCCGCCATCATGAAGGCTCCGCTACGCGGCAGGGACACGGTGCTGAACGTCGGCACCCCGAACAGGAGGCCGCACGCCGCCTGCTCCCCGGCAGGGGGCCAGGCCTCGTGCAGCGAGGGGTCGGAGGCGAAGTCCAAGCCCGATGTAATCACCAGCGGCGCTGAGACCAGCGTGTGCGGGAAGAGCGAGAAGTTGCGGCGCACCCTGACACCGATCCACGAGATTGAGAACGAGATAGAGTAGATGCCATCGGCGCCAGGCTGGAAGCGAAGCGAAAGTCCAACGTGTCGAAGGTTGTGCAGAGGCAGTCCCCAGCGCTACACGGCGCGATGGGGATGGAGAAGATGGAGCCCGATGTCATCAGCCACGGTGCGAGGCTTAGGGCATGAGAGAAGCGACAAGCGAAGTTCGGGCCCGACCTGATCAGCTCCAGCGCTGGGATCTGGGCGTGCGAGAACGGGGAGCAGCAGCAGCAGCAGCAGCAGCAGCAGGAGGCTCTGAAACCATACTGCGAGATTCAGGCAGCGAAGCTGGAGCCCGAGCTGGTCGGACACAGCGCTGGGCACAGCGTGTGTGCGAACGGCAAACAGTGGCAGCAGGCTCTGTCGCTACTCAACAGAAAGGGGGAGGCGAAGATCAAGCCCGATGTCATCAACTAAAGCGGTGTGATCAGGGCGTGCGAGACAGCCGAATGCGAGAAGCGGGCCGTGAAGCTAGAGCGCGAACTTGTCGGCAACATCGCTGGGCACAGCGTGTGCGAGAAGGGCAGGCAGTGGCGCTACCCAGCGAGAGGTGGACGGCGAAGGGAAAGCCCGAAGTCATCAGCTTCAGCGCTGGGACAAGGGCGTGCGAGAAGCCAGTCACTGTCACCGTAAGCGCAGGGACGGCGACGGACGGGTCCGACGGAATCAGCTACCTATACGACCACCCTTCGGGTGATAAGGAGGTTCGGGGGGGGGAGGAACCAACGTCTCACTCGATCGGTCTCACTATCGATCTCACGATCGATCTCACTATCGGTCTCGCACGATCGATCTCACTCGATCGAGCTCACTCATTCTATTTCATTCGAACGATCTCACAATCAATCTGACGATCGATCTCACAATCGATCTCACAATCGATCTCACGATCGATCTCACAATCGATCTCACATTCGGTCTCACTATCGATATCACGATCGATATCACTCTCCATTTCACAATCAACGTCATCATCATCATCAACAACATCATCGTCATCAACGTCGTCAATATCAGCATCATCATCATCACCATCATCATCATCGGGACACCATCATCATCATCACCTCATCACAACCATCATCAACATCAGCATCAACAACATCATCATCATCATCATCGAAACACCATCATCGTCACCATCATCATCATCATCAACATCATCATCGGGACACCATCATCATCATCGGAAAACCACCGTCATCATCAACCTCATCATCATATCATCGTCATCATCATGAGCATCATCATCAACATCATCATCGGAACACCATCATCATCATCAGCAACATCATCAGCATCAACATCATCATCATCATCGGGACACCAACGTTATCGTCACCATCATCATCATCATCATCATCATCACCATCATCATCTTCGGGACACCATCATCATCATCAGCATCATCATCACTATCATCGGGCCACCATCATAAAAAGCATCATCATCACATCAACATCATCCTCATCATCAACATCATCATCGGGACACCATCATCGTCATCGTCAGCATCACCATCGGGACACCATCATCATCACCATCATCAACAACAACATCATCAACCTCATCATCATGATCGTCGGGACACCATCATCATCATAGTCTTCTTCATCATCTCATCATCATCTAATCATCATCAATATCATCGGGATCATCAACATCATCATCAGCATCATCATCATCGGGACACCATCATCACCATCAACATTATCGTCAACACCATCATCATCGGGACACCATCATCATCACCACCATCACCATCATCATCAACATCGTCAACATCATCATCATCATCATCATCATCATCATCATCATCATCATCATCATCATCATCATCATCATCATCATCGGGACACCATCATCATCATCATCATCACCATCACCATCATCATCATCATCATCATCATCATCATCATCATCATCAACATCATCGACATCAGCATCATCATCGGGACACCGACGGGACACCGGCGGGACACTGGCGGGACACCGCGGGCCACCAGCCCCCAGAAAGGAATCATTTGGTCCAGCCGCGCCTCAGCCGGAGGCGGGACACCGGCGGGACACCGCGGGCCACCGGCCCCCGGAAAGGAATCATTTGGTCCGGCCGCGCCTCAGCCGGAGGAGACTTTCTTCTCGCCCGCCCACGCAGCTTCGCCTCGCCCGCACGCACGGCACGCACGAAAACGAAACCGAAACCGAGTTCCCAGTAGGGGGGCTCTCCCTTCCACTTCGATCTCACCCCCTCACCTCCGACAGAGCGACGACGGCGAGCGGTGGCCAGAACGGCGAACAGTGGCAGCGAGCTCTGCCGCTGCGCGCTACTCAACGAGAGAGGGCAGGCGAAGATGGAGCCCGATGTCACTCGCCTCAGCACTGGGACCAAGGCTTACGAGACAGCCGAGCGGCTGGCGGCCCCACCGCTACCATAGGCGAGGCTGGAACCCGAACTTGTCAGTCCCTGCGGCGCTAAGCACAGCGTAGGCGACAAGGGCGAGCAGTGGTAGCAGGCTCTGGCACTACTCAAAGAGAGGAGCGCGGCGAAGCAATCGCCCGACGTCATCAACTACACAACTGAGATCAGGCCATGCGAAAAGACCGGGAGGCATGCAACATCCTGCGAGACGCGGGAGGCGAAATTGCAGCCCAAGCTAGTCAATAACACCGCTAAGGACAGCAAGGGCAAGAAGTGCGAGCAGTGGCAGCAGGCTCTGGCGCTACTCAACGAGAAGTGGAAGGCGAAGCAAAAGCCCGACGGCATCAGTTACGATACGGCGGGGTCAATGCGTGCGAGAAAACCAGCAGTGGCAGCGATGGTAGGATACAGGCTCCCACGCTAATCAGCATAATGAGGAAGGCGAGGCTGGAGCCCGAGTACCTCACACCGCCTCGCATGGGCAACACGGGGTGCGAGCATGGCGCAAAGCGAACGGCCACGCTTCGTCAAGCCAGGCTCTATCGCTACCCTGGAGGAAGGGACGGCGAAGTGAGAACCCGAGGACCTTAGCTACAACCTTGAAGCAGGGGTTCGTGCGAGAAGGCAGGCAATGGCAGCAGCGATGCGATCAGCTCGTGCGAGAAGAGCGCAGTCGTGCACAGCAGCCTTGCGAGAAGCCAGCCCCTTCGGGGCCACATGAGCAAAGCCGAACCTTGTCGCCGAGGGACGGACTGGGGTAGGAGAAGCTTTCCGTCGCCGCCACGATGCGTGTCTCGCAACTTCGGAGGTCAAGGCAGGAGAACCCAGTCGAATCCTCATTCTCCTCTTCCTCCTCTTCCTCTTCCTCTATCCTCCTGCTCCTTCTCCTCCTTCTCCTCCTCCTCCTCCTGCTCCTCCTCCTCCTCCTCCTCCTCCTCGTCCTCCTGTTCCTGCTCCTGCTGTCTCCTCCTTCTCCTCCTCCTCCTCCTCCATTCATTTTCCTTATGAATAACTTCTCCCTGCCGCACCCCGAGGCAAGTTGTTAGGGCGGGCCAGGCGTTTCGCCTGAGACGTCCTCATCATGTATGGCCCTGAAGATTAAACGTTGGCAACAGTTTCACAAATGTACGGCGGGTGGTTTTCAAAATGTGGCTCTCGCCTTAGCGCCGCGCACATTCGTTCTAAAAAGCGGCATGAGCTTAACAGATTGAGGGCGGGTGGTTTTCAAAATGTGGATTTCGCATTAGCGCCGCGAACATTCGTTTTAATCATGTGCAAGAGCGTAACGTATTGAGGGCGGTCCAAAATGTGGCTCTCGCCACAGCGCAGGGCACATTCGTTTGAAATATTTCCAAGATTTCCACGGATTGAGGACGGGTGGTTTTTTAAATTCGCCGGCCCAACGGGCCAGAGGCGTGCTAAGATCTCTGGTAACTGGTTAACAATTCTCTAGTTCGCGCGCGCGGGGCGGCCCCTGGGGGTCCCCGGACGAAAAGTACCCCGGGCGAGTCCCGGCTGATCCCCGGGCGACTCCACCAGAGCGCTCCATGAACGCACCAACAGGGCTCCGAGACGTCCCCGAGAGCCCCAAGAAAGGCCAAGAGGCCCCCAAGAGGCCCCCAAGATGGTACACGAGGGATCCGACATGCCACAAGATCGCTCCAAGACGCCCAAGATAGCCCCCAGACGCCCCAAGAGGCCTCCAAGAGCACTCCCAAGAGGGCCCCAGGAGGCAAAATCCCACCAGCCCTTTGGGCGTGAGTGGTTTAGAGGTCCTCAACCCCCCTTCTTCCCCTTCGGGGAGGGGTTTACCCCTCCCCCTACCCCCTCCCCCTGGGCCTGGAGAGGGAGTCCCGAGCGTGGTCAGGGGGGGTCTTTTTCGACTCCTGGGAGGGCTAAAAAACGACGACCCTCACGAGGATTCTGGCCCCGAGGGGGGGGGAGACCGTTTGGCGCCTCCGCTCGTCTATGAAGCAAAAATCATTGATTTTACTAGGGTTTTGGCCCCATTTTGGGCTTCTGAGGGGGCAGCGCTCATCGTCCTTCATAGCAAAATCATTGATTTTACGAAGGTTTTGGGCTCATTTTGTCCTCCTCAGGGGGCAGCGCCCATTTGCGCTTCTGAGGTCGCAAGAGGCCCCAAGATGGCCCCAAGAGGCCCCCAGGAGGCTCCCAAGAGGCCTCCAAGAGGCCCCCAGGAGGCCCCCAGGAGGCCCCAAGAGGCCCCCAAGAGGCCCCCAAGAGGCCCCCAAGAGGCCCCAAGAGGCCCCCAAGAGGCCCCCAAGAGGCCCCCAAGAGGCCCCCAAGAGGCCCCCAAGAGGCCCCAAGAGGCTCCAAGAGGCCCCCAAGAGGCCCCACGAGGAGCCCGAACGACTCACACCAGGACGAGGGGCCCGAACGACTCACACCACGAAGAGCCCGAACGACTCACACCACAAGGAGGGGCCCGAACGACTCACACCAGGACGAGGCGCCCGAACGACTCACACCACGAGGAGCCCGAACGACTCACACCACGACGCGGGCCCCGAACGACTCACACCACGAGGAGCCGGAACGAGTCACACCAGGAGGAGGGGCCCGAACGACTCACACCAGGACGAGGGCCCGAACAACTCACACCACGAGAAGCCCGAACGACTCACACCAGGACGAAGAGCCCGAACGACTCACACCACGAAGAGCCCGAACGACTCACACCAGGAAGAAGGGCCCGAACGACTCACACCAGGACGAGAAACCCGAACGACTCAAACCACGAGGAGCGCTTTCTCTCCCTCCTCCTCCGCCTCGTCCTTCTCCCGCTCCCCCCACAAGGAGGATGTACAAGGAGGCGGGAGGAAGGAGGAACAGGGGAGATATGCGGGGCCAAGCGGACACACGCCTGAAAAACACGACTGTCGGCATGCTTCGCAAGAGTTGCTGCTGTGAGATGGGCTGGTGGGGATACGCGAAGCGTAAAGAATTCATTGCTTTTCCTTAGGTTTTTGAAAGATTTTGGAGCTTCCACCTTTTCGGCTTCCCGACGCCCCAAGACGGCCCAAGAGGCCCCCAAGATCGCCCCAAGAGGGCCCAAGAGGCCCCCAAGAGGGCCCCAAGATGGCCCAAGAGGGCTCGAAGACGGCCCAAGAAGCCTCCAAGACGGTCCAAGAGGGCCCCAAGAACGCCCCCAAAGGGGCCCCAGAGAGGGAACACGAAACAACATTTCGAGCCCTCGGCCCTAAGAAGCCCCCACGAGGCCCCAAGAGGCCCCTAAGAGGCCCCAAGAGGCCCCCACGAGGCCCTCAGGAGGCCCCCAAGAGTCCCCCAAGCGGCCCCAGGAGGCCCCCCAAATGCCCCCCCGAGCACGCAAGCAAGTGCAAGCGATGCTACAATGTGCTCTCCTTTCGGTAGACTCCCAACGGGGCCCCTACAGACTTGCAATAAGCGTCAAGAACCTGCCCAAAAAGCACTGTCCAGGAGCGTTCACAAGTGCCGCGAAGAAGCCCTCCTTACGCCGGAAAGCCCGGAAAGCTGGGTGGGGTGAGCTGTTCTTCTCACCACCGCGCCCTCTCACACAATGGCTTCCGCACGCCGCCCAGAGCGCGACGTTCGGCTCATGCCCCCAGAACGCTCCAGGAGCGCGCCAAAACGGCACCGGAACGCCCCCGAAACAATCCAAGCGGCCTCAAGTCGCCGAACAATCGTTCCAAATCGCCCAAGATGACCTCAAAATTGCCGTCGAGGCCGCCAAGAAGCCCCAAGAGAGCCTCAAGAGGCCCTCCAAGACGGCCATTACAACCAAAAATCGTCCCATGCCCAGAGGAACATGTACACTTCCCGCATGAACGGCGTTTCGAGTTTCACAGCGCCTCAGACTACGCAAATAGCCCCAAACATCGCCCCGAGACAGCCCAACAATCCGCTAAAATCGGCCCAAGACGGCCCAAGATAACCCCAAGACGGCACAAGAGAGCACCAAGACCGCCCAAGAGGCGCCCAAAGGGGGATTCTGCCCCTAGGAGCACCTCAGAAGCCACCAACATCCCGCCAATAAGTCCCCCAAGACGCCCCAAGAACCACCCAAGAAGCCCAACAAGAAGCCCCAACGACCCCCAAACGGCCCTTACGGGGCCTCAAGAGGCTTCAACACTGCCTCCAAGAGGTTCCCGAGACGCCTGGCAAAAGAACCCCCAAAGCGCCGCATTGACACCAGGCCCTCGGGCAAACGGCAGACATGAGACTGTATGGGCCGGCGGAATGAGCGAAGCGATTCAATATGGCTCTCGCCAGAGCGACCCGCACAATCGTCTGAACATGATCGATCCACGAACCCGGAAAGGAAAATAGAACTGTAACACATGGCAGCGTTTTCAAAGACACCTGATTGGGTGACGGGCAAATGCAATGCTGAATACGTCGATCTTTTTGTACCGTGCCGAGGGCTGCGCTGTGCTGCGCCGTGCTGAATTGCGATGTGCCATGGCGCGGTTGTGCTCTATAGCCTCGTGGATCGAGTCCTCCTGTGCATCCGAGTCCTGACCGAACTGATCTGGATCTTAAGCTCGAGCTGCCTGAACACATAGTAGCTGCCCCAGAGCTAATGGACAGGGGGACATGCCAGGAGGACGCGCCGCGAAACGTCCCGCGAAACGTCCCAAGGCATGCGTCAGGCGACGTGCCAGGGGACGCGCCATGGGGTCGCACCGCGGGACGTGCCAAGGGGACGCGCTACGGAACGTGCCAATGGATGCGCCACGGGATGTGCCAGGGGACGCGCCACGCGACGTGCCAGGGGGACTCGCCAAGGGGCGCCCCGCGGAACGCGCCAAGGAACGTGCCAGATTGCAATGCTGAGTGGATCGATCTTGATGTACCGTGCCGAGGGCTGTGCTGTGCTGCGCCGTGCTGAATTGCGATGTGCCATGGCGCGATTGTGCTCTACAGCCTCGTGGATCGAGTCCTCCTTTGCATCCGAGTCCTGACCGAACTGATCTGGATCTTAAGCTCGAGCTGCCTGAACACATAGTAGCTGCCCCAGAGCTAATGGACAGGGGGCCATGCCAGGAGGGCGCGACGCGGAACGTCTCAAGGGATGCGCCGAGCGACGTGCCAAGGGACGTGCCATGGGAACGCACCGCGGGACGTGCCAAGGGGACGCGCTACGGAACGCGCCAATGGATGCGCCACGGGATGTGCCAGGGGACGCGCCACGCGACGTGCCAGGGGGGCTCGCCAAGGGACGCCCCGCGGAACGTGCCGAGCGAGCGTGACGTGAATCCTCGGAATTCCTGCGAGCGGGACGTGAAAACAAGCAGTTCGCCTGAGACATCCTCTGAATTCTGGCCCCCCACGAGGCCCCCGCTCGAGACATCCTCTAAGTTTGCAAAGCCAGCGTTTCGCTCGAGACATCCTCAACACATTATGAAAAAACAAGCGTTTCGCTCGAGGCATCCTGTCTAAATTCCAAGAAATCGTCGCCAAACAAACGAATGTGTCGAGACATCCTCGGAATTCCTGCGCGCGGGACGCGGCGCGCGCGAGACATCCTCGGAATCCCTGCGAGCGGGACGTGAAAACAAGCATTTCGCCTGAGACATCCTCTGAATTCTGGCCCCCCACGAGGCCCCCGCTCGAGACGCCCCCCCACGTTTGCAAAACCAGCGTTTCGCTCGAGACATCCGCAACAAATTATGGGGGGCAAAAAAAGCGTTTCGCTCGAGACATCCTGTCAAAATCCAAAGAAATCCTGGCAACCAGCGTTTCGCTCGAGACATCCTCAACAAATTATGAAAACTGGACACGTGAAAACACGTGGTTCCAGCTCGGGACCACCATGTTAGATACCCCCCTGGGTGGCCTGAACATGTGAAAACACGTGGTTCCAGCTCGGGACCACCATGTTAGATACCCCCCTGGGTGGCCTGAACACGTGAAAACACGTGGTTCCAGCTCGGGACCACCATGTTAGATACCCCCCTGGGTGGCCTGAACACGTGAAAACACGTGGTTCCAGCTCGGGACCACCATGTTAGATACCCCCATGTCTGGCCTGGACACGTGAAAACACGTGGTTCCAGCTCGGGACCACCATGTTAGATACCCCCCTGGGTGGCCTGAACACGTGAAAACACGTGGTTCCAGCTCGGGACCACCATGTTAGATACCCCCATGTCTGGCCTGGACACGTGAAAACACGTTGTTCCAGCGCGACACCACCGTGTCAGATACCCCCCCCCTGGGTGGCCTGGACACGTAAAAACACGTGGTTCCAGCTCGGGACCACGTGCAAATTCACACTTTACCACGTAATTCATCGCAGAATAATTCCGCCGGCCCTACTCCCGCACGTAATTTATCGCAGAATAATTTCGCCGGCCCTACAGCCGTCGAAACCGGGGGGAACCAACTAAAAGAGAACCCTGGGCTCGAGCCCTTTCCGGGAAAAAGTTTCAAGAGCTTCACGGATTGAGGGCCTGTCGTTTTCAAAATGTGGCTCTCGCCGTAGCGCCGCGCAAAGTCGTCTGACAAAAATTGCAACAGTATCACGGATTGAAGGAGGTTCGTTTTCAAAATGTGGCTCTCGCCTTAGCGCCGCGCACATTCATTTTCTTATGTTTGCTAGAGTTGCACGGATTCCCATGATCCGTGTACCAGAAGTGGCGTGTTGGAAGGATTCAGGATGAGGGTGCAACAGTCACGTTGAGTCGCGGTGCTGAAATCCCAGGAATGGCGTTCCGGAACGATTCAGGATCGTCAAGACGCAACGGTCAGGTTGATCCGTGGCGCTGGAATCCCGAGATCACTGTTTTGGCATGCTGCAGGGTCCTCAAACGGTTTTCTTCCAACGAGGCAGTCCCCTTCAGTGGAAATGAACCGTTGTAGGGGCCTATGAAGAGGAAGCTTGGAGGGAGGGTTTATTCCAACATCGTCGATGATTCTGGGGTTTACACTGGTCCTCCTCCTCCTCCTCCTCCTCCTCCTCCTCCTCCTCCTCCTCCTCCTCCTGGTCCTCCTCTATCCTCCAGGCTAGAGCACAGGGCCCAAGTTGTGCCAGGATAAAAACTCTCAAGGCGCTGATACGGCAAGACGACTGAAAAGCAGCGCAGCTTTGGCCGGCAGTCCACATGACAGGCAAGGCCTTCCGCAATCGAGCGGTGCAGTCCAGCCATCATGCAGAGTTGGCTGTATGCAGCAATCGTGAGAAACCCACAGACATATTGGAAAGCGGGCCCCGCGAAGGAGTGGTTGATCAATCAACCATTTGATATAGGAGCGTTCCCCCTCATCTGCCCTCCGTGTGGCACTGGCTGCCTGAAGGACCTGTGGTGGCCCAGGGCAGACGTCAATCGCCACACCCCGTGTGCACCACGAGCCTCAGAGAGCTGCGCCTGTAAGCTGGCCAGTGTCGTTGCGGCTCTGCCTCCGAGAAACTCCACCACCCATCTCCTGCCCATCCGCCCTCTTCGTTCTGATTCTCGCCGACGACGGAAAGGCCTTCGCCTCTGCAGCGCGAGCGGCGCCCGACGGGCCATTCGTGACTTCTGAGCTGCAAGTCACAGTTGCCCAAGCAAGGCGCATTCGGATCACGGATCTCCTCCTCCTCCTCCTGAACCTCGTCACCGCTGTAGCCACCCCACCGCGAAACGATGCGAGGCGACCATCGGCCACGCACACGGGGCGCCGCTCCACGACGTGCACGAACCCCCGCGCAACAGGGGGCGAGGCGCCACGGCGAGTAACATGAACATACAAACTCGGGGGTCCGCGCGGGTTTCTCGGATCCGCGCCGGAGGCGCCGCCAGGGGGGTCCAGCGCGGATCCGAGAAATCCGCGCGGACCTCTGGGTTGTTATTCGGCGGTGGACAAACCTCCCTTTAGTAAACCTCCCCTTGGTGAAAACGGCCCAGGACCGAAACCGACGGACCTGGACCCGCCCAAAACGACGGCCGCGACGCCCTCTCGCGCACCGAGAACGGCCAATTCCCTTCCTCGACGCGCCAGGGTAGGAGGTCTGTCGACCTCCGACTCGTGCTCATGTCATCCTTCGTTCCCCCGAAACGGCAGCCCTCGCGCGGCAGCAGGCCTCGCCGCTGCGCGGCGGCAGGCCGCGGCCACGCGGCTCCGTGCGCGGCGCGCCTCGCCGCGGCGCGCCGCGCGGCGCGGCGGTCCCCCGGCGGCGCGCCGTGTCCCTTTCCGTGAGCGAGCACGGCGTGCCTCGACCGCCGCGCGGAGGCCGGGAGGCTGGGCGACGCTCGGGACGCCGACGCCCGGGGACGGGGATGAGGTCGGGCCATGTCCCCCTCCAGGCGCATTCTTGACGAAGGAAAAGATGATAATATTTTTTTTACCACAACAAAATGCTGGGAAAACTGGACGACAGATGGCAGATATATACCCCCAAAAAAGGGCTCCAACCGATGTGCAAGCACAGCCAAATCTAAAAGTCGCCCCCAGACTAGTTTCTGTCTGTTCTGGAAGTCTCCTCCTGTAGGGGGGCACGCCCGACTTGAGACTGGGACGTGGTCGGCGCGGCGCGCCGAGAAGCAGCGGGCTGGAGTCGGCGGAGCGACACGCCCAGCACAAGTTCTGGACCGACGCCAACTCGCCATCGCTCGGACGTCCATTCCCTGTGTGTTTTGTTGGTATCGTGCGTGGCTTTTTCGGCAAATAGTCAAGGATGCTCCTCGATGGTCCTCGCCGAGGAAAAAACGCACACGTCCGAGCGATGCCAAGCCAAGGGCTTTGGACGCCGAGGTTGGCGGACTTTTGGGACGGCGGACTGCCAACGCGCTTCCGAGCCGGCCACCGAAGGCAGCGAAGGCGGGGCCGCAGAGGAGAGGACGCGAGGGCACCCCGGAGGGCACCCGCGCGCCCTCGCTGTGAGCTCGGGCTGCACAGTTCTGTGGCAGCTCGCGGGAGCCTCCCGTACCATCTTGTCGGCTCTTGCGAATCGACGCTCAATCGACGCCCAATCGACGCGAATCGACGCTTCAGCGACGCCCATCGACGCGAATTCCACGGCAGTCGACGCGAACCGACGCTCTCCCACTGGCGCTACCCCACCGACTCCCAGACGCGAACCGACGCGAGTCGACGCCGACGACAGCGCTGCGAGGGCACGCGAGGCTCCCATGGTTCGGGTCGGGCGAATGGGGGGGATAGCAAAGGGGGGGGGTGAGAATCAGCTCACGTAGCTGATTCTCCCGGCGCCTCCCGGCGCCAGAGGCGGCCATGTATCGAGGAATGGGCCCCTCGGTGAGGCCGAAACCAGCTGCATGCAGTAACTAATCGGGAGCGGCCAAGAGAGGGGTGTGCAAGAGGGGGGGGGTGCAAATCATGACCGGCGGCATGTGCGCGGCCCAGCGGGGGGGCCTCGGACGTCATGAAAGAAGAAGGGGCGCCATGAAACCTGAGGACAAATCATGGCCCGCGCGATGAAATCCGCACCCCCCTCCTTCCCGCTCCCGAAGCAAACTTCGTACCCCCCCCCTTTCCCAATCCCCCCCCTCAGGGCTAGGATCGGGATAAATCGCTCCAGAGCGTTCCGGAGCGCTCTCAGAGCGTTCCGGAACGCTCTGGAGCGGCCGCGGCGCCCAATGCATCCTCCAAACCCCCCGATCCTCAGAGATTTCGAGCTATCCCGATCCGATTTTGCCCCGATCTTCGCGTCGTTGTGAGCCCCTCGCCCGGCCCGCATGGTCTGCTTCGGGGATCCCCTGACCCGGGTCAATCCAGACCCGGGTCAGCAGGAAACCAAAAACTGCAATGCAGGAAAAAACATGATGGACCCACGAACCCGGAAAGGGATATAGACATGTGGAGCATGGGCACGTTTTCACGATACCCAACGGGGCAACACCTCACGAAACATCCCACGAGACACCTCACGAAACATCCCACGAGACACCTCACGAAACATTCCGCGAGACACCACACGAAACATTCCAGGAGACACCCCGCGAAACATTCCACGAGACACCCCACGAAACATTCCACGACGACAGGCAACCACTCAACCAAGGCGGTGTGGTCGTGCTGGGGAGTGGTCGTGCTGGGGTGTGGTCGTGCTGGGGGGTGGTAGTGCTGGGGTGTGGTCGTGCTGGGGGGGTGGTCGTGCTGGGGGGTGGTTGTGCTGGGGCGTGGTCGTGCTGGGGCGTGGTCGTGCTGGGGCGTGGTCGTGCTGGGGTGTGGTCGTGCTGTGGTGAGGTCGTGCTGGGGTGTGGTCGTGCTGGGGCGTGGTCGTGCTGGGGTGGGGTCGTGCTGGGGTGGGGTCGTGCTGGGGTGTGGTCGTGCTGGGGTGGTCCGCACCCTGTGATTCATCGATCGGGTCGTGCTGGGGTGTGGTCGTGGTGGGGTGTGATCGTGGTGGGGTGTGGGCGTGTTGGGGTGTGGTCGTGCTGGGGTGTGGTCGTGCTGGGGTGTGGTCGTGCTGGGGTGTGGTCGTGCTGGGGTATGGTCGTGCTAGGGTGGGGTCGTGCATATCGCTCGAGACATCCTGCCAAAATTCCAGGAAATCGCACAAAAACAAACGAATTAGTCGAGACATCCTCGGAATTCCTGCGCGAGGAGCGCTTTTCCGTGTCGCGGTCGGCTCTGCAAAACCAGCGTTTCGCTCGAGACATCCTCAACAAAATCTGAAACCAAGCGTTTCGCTCGAGACATCCCCAACTCTGCAAAACCAGCGTTTCGCTCGAGACATCCTCAACAAATTCTGAAAAACAAGCGTTTCGCTCGAGACATCCTCAAATTTTAATCCGCCGGCCTCCTTCGATCTCGATATTTATCAGGGAAAAAATCCGCCGGCCTCCTTCAAGTTGGCACCGGGGGACAGGTTTACCCACTAAAAGAGAACCCTGGGCCGGCGCCCTTTCCGGGAAAAACTGCAGCGCAGGTCCTCGCAGACCCGGGTCAGCCAACATGCGCGGCCGCCTCGCGGCCTCGAGCGGCACGCTGACCCGGGTCAGCCAGAGGGGGTCTTCGCAGGATCCTGCAGGATCTGGCGCCCTGGCTGACCCCCGTCTGTATTGACCCCCGTCTCAAGGCTCCCGACTGCTGCCGAAGCACACTGCGCCGGGCGCGGCACGCGGCCCCCGTGGCCCCGCGCCCACGCCATCTCTGCCGAGGTGCGGCGGGCCCGCGCCTCGCCCCCCCCGAGGCCTCCCGGAGGGCCGGCGTCCTTGCCGCCGCTCGGACGCCCCTTCCCTGTGCACCTCGTCGGTCTCGTGCGTGCTT
Organism: Prorocentrum cordatum; assembly: GCA_963575745.1. Taxonomy (NCBI): domain Eukaryota; class Dinophyceae; order Prorocentrales; family Prorocentraceae; genus Prorocentrum; species Prorocentrum cordatum. Next base: position 22,893 of record CAUYUJ010010575.1, read on the forward strand.
TTTTTGCTCGTGCTTGTTCGTTTTGTTCCGGCTTCGTGCATTTCTCGGTCTCGTGCACTGTTCGGTGTTCGGTTGTTTTTGTTCTGGCTCGATGGTCCAGGATGCTCCTCGAGGGTCCTCGCCGAAGGAGAATGCACACGTCCGAGCGATGCCAAGGCCTCGCCCCTCGAGGCCTCCCGGAAGGCCGGCGTCCCTGCCGTCGCTCGGACGTCCCTTTCCCGGGCACTTTTCGGCTTCGTGCGTGTTTTTTTTTGCTCGAGGGTCCAGGATGGCCCTTTTTTCTGTGCATGTTTCGGTTTCGTGCGTGCACTTTTCGGCTTCGTGCGTGCCTTTTTGGCTCGAGGGTCCAGGATGCTCCTCGTTTTGCTTCTCGCCGAGAACAAAACATGATGGACCCACGAACCCGGAAAGGGATATAGACATGTGGAGCATGGGCACGTTTTCACGATACCCAACGGGGCAACACCTCACGAAACATCCCACGAGACACCTCACAAAACATCCCACGAGACACCTCACGAAACATTCCGCGAGACACCTCACGAAACATTCCAGGAGACACCCCGCGAAACATTCCACGAGACACCCCACGAAACATTCCACTACGACAGGCAACCACTCAACCAAGGCGGTGTGGTCGTGCTGGGGAGTGGTCGTGCTGGGGTGTGGTCGTGCTGGGGGGTGGTCGTGCTGGGGTGTGGTCGTGCTGGGGGGGTGGTCGGGCTGGGGGGTGGTTGTGCTGGGGCGTGGTCGTGCTGGGGCGTGGTCGTGCTGGGGCGTGGTCGTGCTGGGGTGTGGTCGTGCTGTGGTGAGGTCGTGCTGGGGTGTGGTCGTGCTGGGGTGTGGTCTTGCTAAGGTGGGGTCGTGCTGAGGTGGGGTCGTGCTGGGTGGGGTCGTGCTGGGGTGTGGTCGTGCTGGGGTGTGGTCGTGCTGGGGTTTGGTCGTGTGGGTTTGTGGTCGTGTGCTGGGGTGTGGTCCCGTCCAGAAGCGTGGTCCGTGCTGGGGCGTGGTCGGCTGGGGGGGTGGTCGTGCTTGGGGGGTGGTCGTGCTGGGGTGTGGTCGTGCTGGGGCGTGGTCGTGCTGGGGCGTGGTCGTGCTGGGGCGTGGTCGTGCTGGGGTGTGGTCGTGCTGTGGTGAGGTCGTGCTGGGGTGTGGTCGTGCTGGGGTGTTGTCTTGCTGGGGTAGGGTCGTGCTGGGGTCGGGTCGTGCTGGGGTGTGGTCGTGCTGGGGTATGGTCGTGCTGGGGTGGGACGTGTGCCTGGCGTGTGGTCCGTGCTGGGGTGGGGTCGGCTGGGGGTCTTGGTCGTGCTGGGGTGTGGCGTGCTGGGGTAATTGTCGTGCTAGGGTGGGGTCGTGCATTTCGCTCGAGACATCCTGCCAAAATTCCAGGAAATCGTACAAAAGCAAACGAATTAGTCGAGACTCATCGAAATTCCTTCGCGCGGGGCGCTTTTCCGCGTCGCGGTCGGCTCTGCAAAACAAGCGTTTCGCTCGAGACATCCTCGGCAAACTCTGCGGAGCAAGCGTTTCGCTCGAGACATCCTCAACGCACGAAAAAGTGGCCCGCGCCCTGTGATTTATCGATCGGGATTTCAAAAACAAGCGTTTCGCTCGAGACATCCTCAAATTTTAATCTGCCGGCCTCCTTCGACCTCGATATTTATCAGGGAAAAAATCCGCCGGCCTCCTTCAAGTTGGCACCGGGGGACAGGTTTACCCACTAAAAGAGAACCCTGGGCCGGCGCCCTTTCCGGGAAAAAATGCACAGGTCCGAGCGATGCCTCGCCATCGCTCGGACGTCCATTTCCTCTGGCTTTTTCGTCAAATGATCAAGGATGCTCCGCGCAAGAGAGCGACTTGTTTCAATTTCTCAGTCCTGGACACTATAAGCCGCACGTGTGGAGGACAATCGCCAGCCGGTACACCTTTTCTTGAACTGTCCTTGATTTCTGTGCCCTGGTCTGGACATGCGCCTCCAGCCGGCGGCACTTCTTCAGCCGATGTGTCGTGCAGACACGGCGTTATTGATTGATTGATTGATTGATGCTCCTCGCTGGTTCTCGCCGAAAAAAAATGCACACGTCCGAGCGATGCCAAAGGGAGGGCCCCTCCGTGCGGGGCTCTCCAGGAGGAGGGCGCCGGGCCCCACGCACGGGCGGGCGCCCGCCCGCGCCGGGTGCTGCCAGGAGTGGCCCCAGCCCAGGGTTGGGCGGCGAGCGAGGGAGCGAAGCGACCGAAGAGGCCCCAGGACACGCCAATGAATACACACAAATAAAACTATTCCCCATACTTTCCCATATGTTCTGGGGTTTTGCCTTCCCCCCCACTTCCCAGATTTTCCTATATTTTCCAGGGGCTCGACGATTAATTGTGTCTGTGTGTGTTTTTGTTCCCTCATGAGCGACAGGGGTTAGGCCGGGCATGTCCCCCGACAGGCAGATTTGGAGGAACAGGAAGAAAGAGTCAAGCAGATATGCACAAATGGTCAAGGATAGTCGAAAAGAATCGTCACCTGACTATTCTCTTGCCGTTCTCGAATATTCCTCCTGTAGAGGGACAGGCCCAACTTAAGACAAGGGGCGGGCCGTCTCAGAAGACTCTCAGAAGGCTCAGAAGGCTTGGGTTTTTTTGGGGTTTTTTTTGGGTTTTTTTTTTTTTTGTTTTTTTTGTTTTTTTTGGCAATCTCAGAAGGTTTTTTTTTTTTTGCAAGCCTTCTAAGAAGTGTTCTCCAAACCCTCCCCGAAGACACAAAAAAACCTCTCTGAAGGCCTGAGGCCTTCTGAGAAGCCCCGCCGCCTGCTCAGAGGCCGTTACCATTCTCACTTCACCCCCGGCTGCGCCGCCGACTCTGGCTCTCGGGTCACAACTCGGGTCTCCGAAGGCCGTTCGGGACGATTGAGGCACCCTCGGAACGCCCTCGGCGGGGCGCAGCTGCCGGCCAGCATCCCGAGGCTGGAAGACCGCCGAGCACCGACGAAGACGCCCGAAAACCTCGAACCTGGATTCTCGAATCCGCACCTTCCCCCACTCGCTCGCCGCCCGAGGTGGCCCCAGCTTTGCGCGCCCGCTTTTGTGGGGCCCCGTGGGGCCCCACCTGGACCTCGCGCGAGGGGTGCGCTGGGGGGCCACCTGGGCCTCCCCGGGCCCCCAAGGGGCACACCCTGGGCCAGGGACGCCTCTCTCGCCATCGCTCGGACGTCCATTCCCCGCGCATTTTTCGATTTCGTGCGTGCATTTTTCGCCAAGTGCTCAAAAATGCTCCTCAATGGTCCTCGCCGAGAAAAAATGCACACGTCCGAGCGACGCCAAGCTCTGGCAGCACCCCGAGCCCGTTGGAGCCTGCGCTCGCGGAGACTGAAGCTGCGGGGCAACGATCGGGGGGGGGCTGGCGTGGTCAGGAGGTCACCGCTGGGAGGCCTTCGCCCCCAGAGCTCCGGCGCTCCAGGAAATTTGGAGCGGGCGGCTTTTGGCCATCTTCGGCATCTGGGGGCCCTCGTTGGGCCTCGGGAGCGTCCAGAAACAACTCAGGAAGAAGACCTGGTCCCAGGGAAAGGGTCCGGACATCTGGGGCCCACGCACCGAAGAAATTGGAGAAGCCAAATGTCTGGGAAGGAAGATTAAGCCCCATTGGGGGGCTGCTGCGCCGGATTAGGCTGCGGATCGAGCGGGATTGGGCCGCGGATTCAGCGGGATGAAGCTGGAGCGTGCGGGATTGAGCCAGATTAAGCGGGATTTCGGACCAGGGCAAAATCAGAATTTAATTTGACCTCCCAGGAGTTGCATCCGAAGCATTGAGGAGGGGGGGGAACATCGCCCTGGAATCGGCGATACGTCGCGGGTAGATCGGCGATAGGCCTCTGATAGTGAATCCGCACGCTTCTGGGCAGGCAGGGGCTGACGGGCCCTTGTCGGCGATCAGTGGGCGATTGGAGGTCGATGCATCCCACCCATGCCTATTCCCCCCCATCGTTGCCCCTGAAAAGCTCTGGTGGTCTGACTGGTGACACTCAAACGAAGTCAAAGGGAATTCTTGAAACTAAAAGGGCGAGAGAGGTTGGCATGCGCGTCAGTTTTTGCCCCGCGACACGGAAGCAGACGGCGCGTGAGAGAATTACCCAGCGCTCATGATGACTACGACTCCGCTGGTCCGAAGGCCATCAAATCAAGAAACCGAGCGCCTGATGTAGCGTGAGATCTCCGGCAGTGGAGGATAAAGTGCCAATACGGATGTAGTGATGTCGGAGCGCATGAGGCTCTGATCGAATCGTAGATCAGGAATCCTCAACCCGATCTGGCGGCACTCGTGAAGGTTCAGGATGCATGCCGAGCCCAGCCCAGCCAATGCAATCCGCCACCGTGCCTTGTGCACGTTGAGGCGTGGAGGAATGCCAAGGGCTGTCCGGTAGGGCTTCTCTGCACTCCAACAAATGGCACCCCCCATCGGGTCCACGCCCCGAGCTTCCAAGACGGCCCATGCAGGCAACCCAGGACACCCAGCTGGCTCAAGATGCCTCGAAGACGGCCCAGGATGGCCCCAAGGCGGCCCGATGTGGCCTCCAGACTGCTGAAGATGCGTCCAAGAGGGCCCAACAGGGCCACAGGAGGATCTCCAACAGGGCCCGTTGAAGCCAAAATCCGTGATGTCCCGATGGCTTGGGACTGATGTTTGCATTCTCGCCTTTTCGGGCTTCTGTCAGCTCAAGACGGCCCAAGAAGCCTCCACGATGGCCCCTAGACGGCCCAAGAGGCCCCGAAGAGGGCCCCAAGAGGTCCCACGATGGCCCATGAGGCATCCAAGACGGCCGCAAGAC
>CAUYUJ010010576.1:0-2500 GCA_963575745.1 Prorocentrum cordatum
GATGATGATGATGATGATGATGATGTTGATGATGTTGTTGATGATGATGATGTTGAGATGATGATGATGATGATGATGATGATGATGATGATGATGATGATGATGATGATGATCATGATGATGATGATGGTGATGCTGATGATGATGATGATGATGATGATGATGGTGGTGGTGGTGATAATGGATGGATATGATGATGATGGTGATGGTTGCGACGATAATTGTGATGCTGATTGTGTGATCATGGCGATGCTGCTGATGATGATGATGATGATGATGATGATGATGATGATGATGATGATGATGATGATGATGGCAGTGGTCGTGGTGATGGCAGTAGTGGTGATGATGACCACATCCGACGACGGAGACAGGCGGCGGCGATAGAAGCTGCGACAGGGGAAGGGAGGGGGGCAGGAGGAAGGGCGGGGTGGAAGGTCGGCTCTCCAGGCGGAAAGCGGGTGGAAGCCGAGAGCTGCCCGCACGTCGCGCAGACACGGATGGCGGCCGCGAGAAATTCCCAGTGGCCCGCCGCTTCCGTGCGGGCCAGCGGCCCAGCCTGCGCCTCCAACGTCGCCGGCGGCGGGGTGCCTCGGCCAACGGGGATCATTCTACCCGACCCCGACGGTCTCTCACTGCAGGCCTTCGCCGCGGCATGGGGTGCCTCGGCCACCGGGGGGCGCCTCGCCCTTGCCCGCACCACCGTGCCCAGCGTGGGCGGTTCGGCCATCGGCAGGGCGTGCCCACTTCCGCCCATGCTGTCGGCCTGTCGCTGCGGGTCCCCTCGGCGAGCGGGGTCTCGCGGCCTGCCTGGGTCGCCGTTTGTCTGGCCTCCACTGAGGCAGTGGAGTGGGTGCTCTGTGTGCGCCGCCTCGGTTGCGGGTCTAGCTCGTGGCTCAGGTGCAGCATGCATCTCTCGGCGCGGTCCGACTTGCGCAGGTAGGCGCACTCGTTCAGCAGCTGCGGCACGCGCGTGGACCCCGCGAAGGCCCCGCAGGTGCCGCCAGTCACCCACAGGCGGTGGGTGTCATGCGCGTGGCGGTTCTACCATCCTGGCAGCGGTGGTGGGGGCGGCGGGACAGCCGCCTCGATCGGCGCCTGGGCTTCGCCTCCGCCTCTCCGTGCGGCGATGCCTGTTCTCGCCGCTGCCAGGGCCATGGCTCCCATCACGGCGGCTATGTCGCCTCCTCGTGCGCGCGCTGGCTGGCCTCGTGATGTCTTGGGCGTGTCGCCCACCGCGGCAGCTGTTGGTCCTCCGGGGAGCTCCTCCCGGTCCTGCGCGCAGGGTGGACACGCCCAGCTGCTGGAGACACTCTTCCTTCGCAACAGGGTGCCGTGCTCTGTGCATGTGCGACGCTCAGGAGGGGAAAAAACACACAGACACAATTAATCGTCGACTCCCAGGAAAGTATGGAAAATATGGGAAGGGGGGGAAGACAAAAACCCAGAAAAGATAGGAAAATACGGGGAATCTTGTTATTTGTGTGTATTTATGTGTGTGTCCCAGGGCCCCTTCAGACGCCTGTAGCCCTGGCGTCCTCCCTGGGAGGCGTGCGCTCCGCGGCGGCGGCAGCCAGCCTCCTGACAGCGGCTGGCGGCCAGGCCTGGGGCGTTGGCGCTGTCTTCGGCCCAAAGCTCAGTGCCTGTCTGCATCGCCGTTTCGATTCACTTCAAGGCGGAGTGAGCGCAGTCGTCGACGAAGCAGGAGAGCTTGAACCTCTCCCCGTCCACGTCGTGCAACTTCGCCCCTTGCTTGGCGAGTGTGCCCGTCACGCTGTTGCCGGGCCTCTCGCGCTCGCCCACGATGCCGCGCTCTCGATTTGCCCGCGTGGTGTGTGCTCTGGCCTTCCTGAGCGCAAGTAGCTCCAGCCCGTAGTCGGTCGCCACCTCCAAGAAGCGGATCCAGATCTCGCGGTATGAGCGCATCCATTCGTAACAGCAACGCTTGTCGTGGTGCCATCCTGTGATCATCAGGTCACAGTTGGTCCAGATCGTCAGGTGCCCGATGCTGGTGCCGATCGCCTCGCAGACGCCTGTGGTTCGGGGTCGTCCACGGGATCGTGCCGATCAGGCAGTGCGACTCCAGGCTGCTGCCGTCCCCCAGGCGCACGACTGACCAGCCCGCTCTCGCTGCTTAGTAGTGGGTCGGGTGCAGCACGGAGCCGTCGAAGAACAGCTCCACGCCCATGGTGTCCCCTTGCTCGGCTGCTGGTCCTCGTCGCTCCTCGGCCGCCCCTAGCGGTGTCGGCGCCATGCTGCGTCCCGTGCTTGCGTTCAGCCCGCGCGAGACGAGCGCGTCCTCACCGCCGGTCGCCGGGCCCCGGGGAGGTGAGGCCCTGCAGGAGCGCGTCGTCCTCGGCTGCCGCGCTCCGCTCATTCCGGGCGGGCTGGGCATGACCACCCGAGGCGCTGTGGCACGCCTCGCCGCCCGAGGCATCCCGCCGGGCATGCGTCGGAGGGCGCCGGCGGGGTGTCGGCCGCCTCCTTACCAGCACGGGCC
>CAUYUJ010010576.1:5000-7500 GCA_963575745.1 Prorocentrum cordatum
CGTGCCTGCCCGATGTGGGCGCTTTCGAATGCCAAGTGCCGTCTGGTAGGGGTACTGCAATAGCGTAAGGCCCCACCCCTTCCTTTCGACACGCTGCCTTGCGTTCTCCGAGCCCCCTTCCAAGTCTCCCTGGGCTCCCCAGACAGCTCTGCACGAGGCGTGGCGGATGGCCAGAAGACTTCGGGAAGCGACAGGGAATGCACAGAAATTGCCGACGGCGACAACGACGCAGACGACGACGGCGGCGGCGGCGGCGGGGGAAGCTGCGGCGGGCGAGGACGGGTGTCAGGGAATAGTACGGCGGGCTGCCAGGCTCGATGGTCTGACTTCCGTGAACAATCGGCTCACTATGGGGCCCCTGGGCTCCTCACGGGGTCAAGTCGGATCTGCGCTTTCCAGCCAGATCGTTTTTTTATGTCCCCGGGGCTCGACGAAGGGGTGGGGGGCTTCTGCGGCCCCCCAAATCAACGAATCGACACCGAATGTGTGATTACTTCCGATGGTTTTTCGGGGGGCATTCTTTTTCAAGATTTTGGGGCCTATTTGGGAGAACCGAACACCATGCCGTGGCATGGCGCTGGAAGTAATGACGCCAGCGCTGCAGCAGGAGCGCGATTCGGAACGAGCGGAAGCGCGGAAATGAGACCAGCGCTACAGCGGGAGCAAGATTCGGAGGACGCGTAGCCTGACGTAGCATGGCGTGGCGAAGCCCCAAAGTGTGGTGGGGCTTCTGCGGCCCCAAAAATCGACGAATCGGCACCGCATGTGTAATCACACCCGATGGTTTTTTCGGGGGGCAATTTTTTAGATTTTGGGGCCCATGTGGAAGGATCGAAAACAATGGAGTGGCATGGCGCTGGAAATAATGACGCCAGCGCTGCAGCGGGAGCGCGATTCGGAACGAGCGGAAGCGCGCAAATAAGGCCAGCGCTGCAGCGGGAGCACGATTCAGAACGAGCGGTAGCCCGAAAATGAAGTCAGCGCTTCAGCGAGAGCAGCATCTTGGACCAAAGCCCAATCGAAACCCCGTTTCCCGGGAATCTTGTGTGTAAAAAACCAGTTAGCGGCGGGGAGCCGAACATTTCCCGGACGCCACCAGGGGAGGAATTGGGAGTAGTAGTCATATCGAGAAATTCTGGATGAGAAGGAGGAGGAGGAGGAGGAGGAGGAGGAGGAGGAGAAAGAAACATGAGAAAAGACAGAAAAGAGGAGGAGAAAGAGGAGGAGGAGGAGGAGGAGGAGGAGGAGGAGGAGGAGGAGGAGGAGGGGGAGGAGGAGGAGGAGGAGGAGGAGGAGGAGGAGGAGGAGGAGGAGGAAGAGGACTCTGCCTTATTGCGAAGGCCTTACGGCCAGTGCCGCCGACCCTGAGATCGACGAATATGAAAACGAGGGGGGGGGCAGGAGGAGGAGGATGAGTGGGAGGTGGAGGAAGTTTAGGACTCTGTTGGAGGCTCCTTGGGGCGTCTCGGGGCGATCTTGGGGGCCTGTGGAGTTGTCTGGGAGCTTCGGGGAGCGAAAGAAACGAGAACTCAAGAGTCTGTGCAAAACGGACGAGAATCGAAGGGTTTTGCTTGTTTGGGCCTTCGTGGGATTGCGCCTGGAGGCATTTCGCGCTGTCTTGCAGGCCTATGGGGCCGTCCAGAGGCTGCGAAGGCGTCTTGCACAGATCGTTCGGCGATTCAACGTTTTCTTGAACTGTCTTGGGGGTATAACCAAGCTGTGTCCCCAATCCGTAGGCGTGTGAGGACACCACGCAGCTCGAAGAGCTGCGGCGACCGTTGTGTGGCGGTTCCCACTTATGATACGCAACACATGCAATTACGTAAACATGTAATGTAATCCCACATATATGTAGATAGTGTAACTGGAGAGTAGAAGACACCAGCCCAAAGAAGAACACAACATAAACCAATTGATGACACATGTGATCCAAATAATAACCATTGAGAGCGGTTATAAACCATGGTCGGATAAATTGGGTGCCTGTGGTTTCTTGTGTCGGTGGTCCAGCGCACGCTGCCGCATGCTTGCCATAGCCAACACCATTTTTGTCCAACTGGTCGTGGTCCTCCTGGTGAGGTCCTCTGTCGGCCAGCCCAGCCGGCGGGTGAGGTCAGCCGTTGGTATCGCGATACCCTGCCGGAGGTCGGCGTTGGCTGTGCACACCCAGTACATGTGGTCGAGCGTCGGGACGTGCTGCTCACCGCAGTGGTCGCAGGTGGTCGAGATCTCCTCGCCTTGGTTGGACTGCAGCAGGGCGTCCGAGACCACGCAGCCGCAGAGGACGGCGGCGATGTGTGAGGCGAGGATTGGGTAAGTTTTCCGTGCTTCCTGTGCCGCGCGCGCGGCAGCAGTTGGGAAGGGCACTCCGGCCGCCATGGGGCTCTCCCGCCGGTTCCGGCCCTGTAGGATTGCCCATTCGTGGGATCGGAGTATCAGTCGTAGCTCGTGGAGCTGTCGGTCTGTTCTGTCGGTGAGTCGAAGCTCTCCCGCCAGGCCT
>CAUYUJ010010576.1:15000-17500 GCA_963575745.1 Prorocentrum cordatum
CCCGACTTCTCGGGGATCCGACGTGGCCCGATGCTCGCGCGGCGCTGCTGTGAATCCTGGCAGAGCGGATCCGGTGCGATGCCAGCTCTGCGCCGGTGCAGCCCGATCCGACGCACATGCCGATTCGATCCGATTCCCCATTCGATGCTGAGTGACCCTGCCCTCCCGGCTCTTCTGACGAAGCGCAGGGCGTCTGGCTCAGCTCGAGGGGAGGCACACGATTCGGGGGCAACGTTGGGGAGGGGGGGGGATAGGCTCAGGGGGGATGCGTCGATCCCCAATCGCCCAGTCATCGCTGATAGGAGGCCCGACAGTCCACCCCGCCCGGGCGCGTGCGGATCCGCTATCGGGGGCCTATCGACTACACGTAAGAGTGACCCTTCGAGGGAGTGACGTTTGGTGCGGGCTCACCGGGGCCCCCTCGATCGCTGAGCACGGTGCGATAGCAGGTGCCTGCGCGCTCGGGTTTGGCCCCTCGAGCCCCCTCAGAAACCGCGCACCAAAGGTCACTCTTACCCAGGGTCACTCCTGCGTCTAGCCAGAGGACCCCGACGCCAGCGCCGAGAAGGTCGGGCCCCACGGAGAGCCGAACCGCCGATGCATCGGCGACGCGGCGCGATCCTCTCCGACCCCCCATCCTCCTCCTCCTCCTCCTCCTCCCTCCTCCTCCTCCTCCTCCTCTTTCTCCTCCTCCCCCCCTCCTCCTCCACCTTCTCCTCCTCCCCCTCCTCCTCCCCCTCCTCCTCCTCCTCCTCCTCCTCCTCCTCCTCCTCCTCCTCCTTACCCAGGGTCACTCTTACCCAGGGTCACCGATCTGTCAGCGATGCATCGCTGATCCCAAGCCGACGCTGCCCGCCTGGAGCTGGCCCCGACGATGCGGCTCGATGTGGAGCCCGATTTTTTCCCACGCCGACGCCGACGAGGCATCGCCGATGTCGCCGATGCATTGCCGATGCATCGCCGATACATCGGCGATGCATTGGCTATGTGGCGCGATCCTTCGACCCCATCTACTCGGACCCCATCTAGGAGGCCTCTACCTCTGCAGGAGGAAGAGTAACAAATAGTCAACAAATGTAGTCTGGGGACGATTTTTTTGACTGTTTTGAACGATGCCGGAGTATTTTTTGACCATGTTCCATTTTTCTTCCAGAGTCCGCCTGTAGGAGGACATGCCCGACCTCAAGCTCGAGGGAAGACGCGATGATCATGGCCAAGATGCCGCGGGCGCCCTGTCGACACCGACCTCGGCCATGGTCCACGCTGGCCGCCGTCGATCCGCGAGGATGACCCACGACTTGACGAGGGCCGAGGTGAGCGATGGCCGAGATTGTCACGTACGTTCCCGCACTATTCCGTTAGGCGTGGTCATCGCTGTCTTCGGGGCCCCAGGCCCGCCCGCCCGCCCACGCCAACAGCTGACCCGGCCCCGGCCCGCCCGCGCCGCTCCCATTGGGGGCTCCGCCTGCTGGCGGACAGGCGCGCCTCGTCTCGCCTCCTCGTCGTCTCCTCCCCTCCGCCGGAGCCTCCACCGTGCCACCCTGCCGCATCGCACCTCCCGGCAGGACGGCGCCCCAGCACGAGGCCCGGGGCGGCGCGGGAAGCCGGCGGCGCTCCGGCGGCACTCGGCGGGCCGGCGCCCCCCCGGCCCGCCCGCCCTGGCGCGCGGGCTGCGGCAGAGGGGGGGCTCCTCAGGTCACCGTGCTCGGGCCCCCAGGGCGGTGCGGTGGCCACACGGTGTGGCGAGGGGGTGGGGGTCCGTGCGGTGAGTCGCTGGGGGTTCGGGTTGTGCTCCGAGGTCCCCAGGCCGCGCGGCGACGGACCGTGGAGGTGAGGTCTCACTGGGGGCTCCGAGGGCACCGCACGGCGTGCCGCCGCACGTCTTCGGAACTCCCGAGCCACGGCTCGATTTGGCTCGGAGCGCCTGGTCGGGATAGCGGTCGACAGGTCTGCGACCAGTGGCGAGCTTTACCCGTCTGGGTGCACTCAACGCTGGGGCATCGGACACCCCCTCTGGGGCTTTCTTTCACTGTAGACATGCTTCAGTTCTGAGCCGTAGCCAGCGTTTGAGAAATCTCGCTTGCAGGGGTAGGGTGCACACGTGAGCGGCGAAAGAAAGCGGGATCGTCTTCGCCGACGGCGGCGCGTAAGCGTCCCGCGTAAGGTCGCGCGTGAGTGCTCTCGTCTCCGATGTAGCGTGCCGCGCTGGCGGCCCGCGAAAGCCACCGTAAGCGTCGCCGTGCCATCTCGCGTGAGACGCGCTTCTTTTCGTCGCTCACCCATGTTCGGCTAACATGGGTCCGAGGTCAGTCAGTCGACACCGATCGCTGGAGTTCTGGCCGCGCTCGCAGGACAGCCTGTTGAGTCGGCCCAGTGTGCGGTCGAGGCTGTTGTGCTGCATCGTGCTTCGCGCTTTCGCTCCCCGCGGCTTTTCGGCGGCCGTCGAGGCGGGCGAGGGGCGCGCAGTCGGCCTCAGTCGCCGGAGGCGGTGCGCAACCAT
>CAUYUJ010010576.1:22500-27702 GCA_963575745.1 Prorocentrum cordatum
CTTGCACCGCTCAGCTTGCACCACGTAGCTTGCACCGCGCAGGTTTCACCACGTATACTGCACCACATAGCTTGCAACACATTGTTTGCACCACGTATGCTTGCACCACACAGCTCACACCACATGGTTGCACCACATCGCTTACATGCACCGTGCAACACCTTAATGTTGGGTATCCGCGCTTGTTAACATGTGTTTTTTGGTAACAGGGACGTGTGGTTGGGGGGCGGCATTAGTCTTGTTTATGTGCCAGTAGAGTGGGAGTTGTCTAGTTTTTGTTTTTATCCCCAAACAGTGCTTGCACTTTGGGTTCCTTATTTGTGTTCTAGGGAACCTGGCCGTGCCTTCGGTCTTGCGGCTATGTTGCCGCCGTCGCCGCCCCGTCGCCGCCCCGTCGCCGCCTCGTCGCCGCCCGTCGCCGCTGCTGGATTCTCCGTCTTTCAAAAGAGAATAGATTCTACCCCCCCTGGGGCTATCGGTTCCTTTTTTCGTATTGCAATTTACAAATGATTCTGCCCCATCGTCCATCCTAAACGTGCGTTCATAAAATTCCAGGACGGCCGGTATTGACCCCCCCCCGTTATCCTCAGACAACAAAAATACCATGCGCGCACACCCGTCTATCAAAAACCATCAGTTTCCAAGAGCCCCCTGGCAAAAATGAGACGACGTGTACACGCGGTCGTGGTCGCGCGCGCATGCCGAAATTGTGCAACAATTTTTAGTTACGTAAGTATCTCATATTCGAGTGTCCCAAACACTCATATGTAAAACACATGCACAACACAGATTTCACCACATCTATTGCACAGCGCATCCTGCACAGCCACATATATTCCACAACCACATAGACTGCACAGCACACACATATACATATATATATAAACAGATATAATGGAAAGCGCTCTAAACCACGTCCGCCCAGAGGGCCTGTGGGATTGGGGCCCCGCCCTTTGTTTTCTCTCCCGATGCTCCAGGGCCTCCAGGCTGGACGTGCCAATCTCCAAGCTGGGGGCTCCTCTCTCCTCTCTCTCTCTCTCTCTCTGTTTTGGGGGTTCGGTATCGAGTCATTGGAGGCTCCTGGACCTCGGGCTGGCCCACAGATCATGCCTTGGGCCGCCCGTGGGTTTCACTCGCCCAGGGAAGGGTTGACGGCCACGGCAGGCCGCGGACGAGGTCAAGCGCGCCGAGTGTGCCTTCGGTGCGGAGTCGGAGCAGGAGCCGCCGGGCTTCCCTCTGCGCGGCGCCGCCATCCTCTGCCGCCCGAGCTCTGCAGCCCAGGCGCTGAAGCAAAGGCCACGTTGGGCTCAGGGAGGGGCTCTGGTTCTCGGGCCGTTCCTCTTCGACTCGGCGCCGTCTGGGGGCGTCGGAGGTGGCCCAGCCCTGGCTCCGGCCGGCAGAAGGGGCGGGCAGGCTCAGGATTCCGTTTTTTTTTTTTTTTTTTTTTTTTTTTTTTTTTTTTTTTTTTTTTTTTTTTTTTTTTTTTGTTTTTTTGTTGTTTTGTTCTGTTCTGCCTTTTTGGGCTGCTGGGGGCCGTTTTCGGGCCCGGGAGCCGCTTTTGGTCCCCGCTTCCGTGAAGGCACGGATCCGGGGGCGAGCCATGGCACCCGGGAGGAGCCGGGGGACCGATGCCTGGGTGGGTGCTGCTTCCCCGCCCCCCTCCTGCCAGAGCTCCTGGGGTCCCTCCTCCTCCTCCCTCCTCCTCCCTCCTCCTCCTCCTCCTCCTCCTTCTCCTCCTCCTCCTCCTCCTCCTCCTCCTCCTCCTCCTCCTCCGCCTCCTCCTCCCTCCCTCCCCTCCCTCCCTCCCTCCCTCCTCCCTCCCCCCTCCCTCCCTCCCTCCCTGGCCGCCTCCAACCTCCGATCAGGGTCGGGGGACTTCTTCGTCTCCGAGGCCTGCCGTGGCCAGGAGGGAGCCCCTTCGTTCCTCGTCTGGCGTTCCCGACGGTGGCACGGTGACGGTTGTCTGATTGGCGATCAGAGCGAGCTTCGAGGCGCTTCTCGAACGGGTCTCGGGACGGACTCGTCGCCCCTCTGGCGGGCCAGCTCGTTTCGGTGGCTCAAGGATGGGATCCTGAGGGAGGGGGTCCTGAAGACAGGAAGGTATCCCAGGGTGGATCTGCACTGTCTGAGGCACCTCATCCTCGGGACCCCCATCTCTGAGTCCCTGATTCTTGCTCGGGGGCCCTGCCGGTGACTCGGCGTGCGAGGAGGTCTCGGGGCCTGGCGCCGGGAGCCCTCGGAGCCGAGGTCCAGGCCGAACCCGGCAGAGGCCCGCGGGGCCCTGCCCTCCCACACTCGAGGTGATCAGATCCTGCGGGGTTCACGGGGTGGGGCTGGGGCCGGGACGAGTCGTTCCAGAGCCTTCCAGAACGCTCTCAGAGTTCTCCAGGGCGACCGCGGGCCCGATGCATCCTCCAGCGCCGCCGGATCTCAGAGATCCCCCTCCGATTTGTCCGGGCCCGATGTTATTCAAGAGGCCCCCGCCCTTCCGGCGACTTACGGAGGAAGTGCGAAGTCGACGGGCGAGGCCTTTTCGGGGCCTCTTGCGGGCGCCCTGGGCGCGTCTCTGGGCTTCTGGGGAGCTTTTTGGGAGCTTCTTGGGAGCCTCTGCAGGCTCTTGGGGCCATCTTTGGCGGAAATCTCAGTTCGCATGCCTCCTTTTGGGCTCTGTTCAAGTGCCGTAGGCCGTCTTCGGGGGCCCCTGGGCCCGTCTTGGGCCCCTCCGGGGCAGTCGTAGGGCCCTCTTGGGGGCCTTGTGGGCCGTCTTGGGACCATCTTGGGAGCATTGTGGGTCGTCTTGGACGCTGAAAAGAAACAGGCGAGTGTACGTCTCCCCAGTGGGACGATTTTTGCCTCGTGGGGCCCTCTCGGCAGCCTTCTGGGAACGCTCGTGGGGCGTTTAGGGGGCTTCGTGAGTCGTCTCGAAGGCATCTTGGACCGTCGTAGGGCTACCCTGGGCCGTTTCGACGCTCTCTTGGACTATCTTAGCGCGCTGTTTGGGCTCTCTGGGGCCTTCTTTGGGGCTTTTTGGGAGCCCGGGTGCCCCATGGGGAGCGTTTAGGAGACCGTCCCCCCCCCCCCCTCCCCTCTCCTCCCCCCCTTGAACAGGATGTTGGGCCCCTGGGGAGGGAGAGAGGGGGGTGGGGGACAGCCACTCCAGGCCCGTCCGACTTTGTCTGGGTCCTGGCTTCGTCTCAGTCCATCCCCTCTCCAGCTCTCCAGCTGCTTCTGAAGCGCGCGCCGACGTCCCGGCAGGAGGCCGTGGACGTGCCAGGGAGCACGGTGCCGAAGACGACGGTGGTGATGAGGACCCTGCGCGGGAGCGTGGGCAGGCGGCGAGGCACGGCCACAGGGGCGTGGCTTGTCTGCAGGGAGCGTCGCCGTCGGACGCGGCCTCCGCCCGAAGTCGAAGAAGAACAAAAACACACGAGCTTAATTTTTCGGCGCTCCGCGCGGACTTCTCGGATCCGCGCGGGGGCCTCCTGGCGGCGTTTCTGGCGCCGCCCGCGCGGATCCGAGAACTCCGCGCGGAGCGCCGAAACGTTTACGTATCTGTTCTGTTCTTCCTTTGCGAATGGCGCTGTCGCTGGCGCTGGGGCGGCGGGATCCTTCGCCCGAGCACCCACGACAGTCTGCAGTCCTAGCCCCGAGCGCCAGCAAATGCCGTGTGGCGTAACTGCACGAGCTCTGGCCGAGATCTCGGTCCATGCAGATCAGATTGGGGATGCCGTGGCCTGCGCAGCGGGGGAGCGCGCCGATCTCGGCGGCCAGATCTGGGGCTCTGGAAAGGGCCCCCAGACCCTCGTGCTCTCATCGCCTTGGTGAAGAGCGCCGGCGTCGAGGGATTGTTTTCGCGTGCACCGGCACGATGAGGACGAAGCGGCCAGGACCGAGTGCACTCAGTGCAGGCAGGAATTACGTCCGTTGGGGCAATGCCAGGACCTGCGCTCGGAAAGCGTCTTGCAGTCGCGAAAAGTGTGTGTGTGTGTGTGTGTGTGCGCGCGTGCGCGTGCGCGTGCGCGTGCGCGTGCGCGTGCGCGTGCGCGCGCGCGCGCGTGTGTGTGTGTGTGTGTGTGTTTGCGTGTGCGTGTGTGCGCCTGCGTGTGAGAGCATGTCGGTTTCTGCTCACCTGTCAGCCAGATGTTACTCGGCTTCTGCTCCTGCACTTGCGTGGCCGCTCACTGGCATCTTCCACGTGCACGCGCTTTTCCGCATCCTTCCCCGCACGCAAATGCCACCACCCAGTCCACCCATCTGCTACGCCAGGTGGACATTCTCCTGCTCGTGTCCAGGCTCAGCGATTCGCGACGGTGCCGTCACCTCGCAGCTGGAGGAGAAAGGTGTGAGAGCATGTCTTCCCATCTGCCGCGTCAGGAGGAATTGGCGCTAAGCGTGCCTTGCCTTAGCTATCAGTGCAGTGGCGTTACTCGGCCGCTGGATCAACAAGTATATGTGTGAGAGAATGTTGGCATGCTCGATCGTACCGTCTTGTAGTTCTCGCTGTGGTGACGTTGTTCGGCCGCTGGAGGAGAACCGAATGAGAGAGCATATACGTGTACACGTATGTACATGCATCTGCACGTGCACAGTGCAAACGTATTCGCGCCGCCCAGGAACATCCCCACAGACTACACGCGCGACCAGCTCGTCGATCTCCTGGACGTAGACTTTGCCGGCTGCTATAACTTCCTCTACATGCCAATCGACTTCGTGAAGCGTGCCAACTTCGGATATGCGTTTGTGAACCTTTCGAGCGCGGAGAACGCAAATCATTTCTTCAGGCATTTCGACGGTTTCGGCGGTTGGGGTGTGCCCCACGATGGGCGGGCCACGGTGGGTTGGAGCTGGAACCAGGGCCTCGAGGAGCATATCCAGCGGTACCGCAACAGCCCAGTGATGCACGAGAGCATGCAGGAGGGCGCGATCGGGTCGTGCTGGAGGGAAGATGGAAAGGGGGGAGGGCGAAAGTGCCCAGGGGGGGAGGGGGGAGGAACGAATGTGCTCTGCTTTGTGCAGAATGATGGATGAAGACGGACATGTGAGGAAACAGTTTGAGCGGAAGGGAACATACATGAAAGTGTGTATATACATAGAGAGAGAGAGAGAGATAGAGAAATGAGAGAGGGAGAGAGGGAGAGAGAGAGGGCGAGAGAGAGAGATATAGAAGGGGAGAGGGAGAGAGAGAGAGAGAGAGAGAGACAG
>CAUYUJ010010577.1:0-27696 GCA_963575745.1 Prorocentrum cordatum
TAGTAGTAGTAGTAGTAGGATATGTAGCAGCAGCAGCAGCAGCAGCAGTAGTAGTAGTAGTAGTAGTAGTAGTAGTAGTAGTAGTAGTAGTAGTAGTAGTAGTAGTAGTAGTAGTAGTAGTAGTAGTAGTAGTAGTAGGGTCACCCGTCGTCTATGGCCGGCGTGTTTATGGCCAGTAGTTTGGTTGGGTTTCTATACAGGTGTACGAAAACCCGATATAAACTACGGTTCCTTCGCGCTGGACTTATGGCCGGCACGCTGTGAGGAATCCGAAGGAATTCTCAAGGAATTCTCAGGAATTCTCCAGGAAACCTAAGGAATTCCCGAGGAATCCTAAGGAATTCTCCAAGAAGCCGAAGGAATTCCTGAGGATTCCTGAGGAATTCATCAGGAATCCGAAGGAATCCCTGAGGAGTCCTGAGGGATTCTCCAGGAATCCCAAGGCAATCTCCTGGAACCCCAAGGAATTCTTCAGGAATCCCAAGGAAGCCTGCAGGACACCTAAGGATTTTTCCAGGAAGCTTCCAGGAATCCGAAGGAATCCTACGGAATCCCGAGGGAATCTTAAGGCAATCCTCAGGAATCCTTAGGAATCCGTGCGGAATCCTAAGGGAACCTCCAGGAAACCCAAGGAATTTTCAGGAATCTCAAGGAAGTCTCCAGGAATCCCAAGGAATTCTTCAGGAATCCTAGGGAATGCCAGAGGAATCCGTTGGAATTCTTCCGGAATCCGAAGGAATTCAACAGGATTCCTAAGGAATCTCTGAGGAACCCGAAGGAATCTCGGAGGAATCCCAAGGAATCTTTGAGGGATCCTAAGGGATTCACAGGGAATTCTTAGGAAGCCGTTAGGAATCTAAAGGAATTGCTGACGAATCCTAAGGAATCCTTGAGATTTCATAGGAATTGTCAAGGAATCCTATTGAATTCGCAAGAATTCCTTAGGAATTCTTCAAGAATCCCAAGGAAGTCTCCAGGCATCCTAAGGAAGTCTCTAGGAATCCGAAGGAAGTCTCCAGGAATCCTAGGGAAGTCTCCAGGAATCTTAAGGAGTTCTCGTGGAATCCCAAGGAATGCTCGAGGAATCCTAAGGCAGTGTCGGTGAATCCCAAAGCTTCCTCTGTGGATCCTAAGGACTTACCCCGAATATTCTTCAGGAAGTCTCGAGGAGTCTTCAGGAATTCTCGAGACTGAGTATGCGCTTGGAGTTGAGGTAGCTCCGCAAGAGAGGAGATCACAGCAGCAACTGCGGTGGCCACGGCGGCGCTGGACAGAAATGCCCATGGAAAGGGGCTCCCATGAGGCCACCAAATTGACACCGAAAAGACCAAACTTAGTGCGATTCCTTTAAGGGACATACGCGTCGTCCGCATCCAGCACGGCCCAAGACGCTTCCAAGGTCGCTCCGACAAAGCCAACGACGCTCCAAATCCCATCGACGGCCCAAGGCTCCTGCGGGACAGCCGGCGAGGACCCCGGCCACCTGCTCTGGGGGGGGGGGCGGGGCGGAGGAGGGTTTCGAGTATTAGGGTGCGTGTGCGTGCGTGTGTCGGTGCCCGTGTATGTGTGTGTGTGTGTGCGTGTGTGTGTGCGTGTGTGTGTGTGTGAAAGTGTGTGTGTGAAAGTGTGTGTGTGTGTGTGTTTGTGTGTGTTTGTGTGTGTGTGCGTGTGCGTGTGCGTGTGTGTGCGTTTGTGTGTGCGCGTGTGTTTGTGTGTGTGTGTTTGTGTCTGTGTGTTCGCGTGCGCGTGTGTGCGCGTGTGTGTGTGCGTGTTCATTGGAGGGGGAGCTCGGTGGATCCATCTCCTTTCTCCGAGCGTGCGGCTCTTGGCTGAGGGGTCGCTCGCTCCAGCAGCCCCAAGCCAACTTAGGATGCGGAGGAGGAGGAGAAGAGGAGGAGGATAAGAGGGGGAGGCGGTGGGGGAGGAGGAGGAGGACGCCGATGCTGATGATGATGATTTTCGATGGTGGCGATGACGAGGATGACGCTGATGATGGTGGTGATGCCGATGATGACGATGGTGGTGGTGATCATGATTATGATGACGTATCTGATGATGATGATGATGGCGATGACGACGGTGAAAATGATCAGGGCGATGGTGACAATGATGATGATAATGGTGATGATAATGATGGTGGTGGTGGCGGTTGTGGTAGTGATGACGGCGCGGATGAGGATGGCGGTGATGAACGTTCTTCCAAAAAAGGCCGCGCATGCCGCAGCGCGCCGCAGAATGCGGAGGCCGCGCGGCAGAAGAAGGGCGAAGAGGAGAGCGCTTGACGAGGTTTGGGGGTTGGTGGTGGTGGGTTGATCGGGGATGGGGGGGGGGAGCGCGAGGAGGAGGGTGGGAGGAGCAGGAAGGGGCTGGAACGGGGGGGGGGGCGGGGAGGAGGGGGAGGAAGAGGAGGATGAGGAGGAGGACGGGGAGGAAGAGGAAAACGGCGACGAGGACGATGAAGTGAGGAGGACGAGGAGGAGGAGGGGGAGGGGGGGAGGGGGGGAAGGGAGGAGGAGGAGGAGGAGGAGGAGGAGGAGGAGGAGGCAGTGGAACAGGGGGGGGGGAGGAGGAGGGGGCGGATGAGGAGGAGGAGGATGGGGAGTCGTTGGGCGGGGAGGAGGAGGGGGCGGATGAGGGAGAGGAGGAGGGGGCGGACGAGGAAAGGGCGGGCGAAGGGGACGCCCCAACGCATCCCCAGGCATGCTGACGACGGGGCGGATGATGGGGGGGAGACGGGAGAGGAGGAGGAAAATGAGAAGGAGGAGAAGAAGGACGATGACGAGGACGAGGAGGAGGAGGAGGACGAGGATCATTTTGGGCCCGCCTTGGGGCTCCCTGAGGTCATCTTGGGGATGATGGCGCATAAGATGATGATCATGATGATGGTGGCTTCCAATTGAAAACTACTTGAAACAATTGGTTTCCGATAGCGAATTAAAAGAATTTGCTTCCACTAGAAAACTAATTAAACAAATGGGTTTCCAGCAAAAAACAACGAACCCAAGCCCAAACCCAAACCCAAACCAAAACCAAAACCCGAACCTCGCCGGCCATCAGTGAGGTGTGACCCTAGCAGTAGTAGTAGTAGTAGTAGTAGTAGTAGTAGTAGTAGTAGTAGTAGTAGTAGTAGTCGTAGTCGTAGTAGTAGTAGTAGTAGTAGTAGTAGTAGTAGTAGTAGTAGTAGTAGTAGTCGTAGTAGTAGTAGTAGTAGTAGTAGTAGTCGTCGTCGTCGTCGTCGTCGTCGTCGTCGTCGTCGTCGTCGTCGTCGTCGTCGTCATCGTAGTCGTAGTCGTAGTCGTAGTCGTAGTCGTAGTCGTAGTCGTAGTCGTAGTAGTAGTAGTAGTAGTAGTAGTAGTATCAGTAGCAGTAGTCGTAGTAGTAGTAGTAGTAGTAGTAGTAGTAGTAGTCGTAGTAGTAGTAGTCAGTGTAGTTAGGTAGTAGTAGTTAGTAGTAGTCGTAGTAAGAAGTAGTAGTTAGTAGTAGTAGTAGTAGTATAGTAATTAATAGTATTCGTAATAGTAGTAGTAGTGGCTAGTAATTAGTACACGACAGTTCAGTTTAGTAGAGTTATAGTAGAGTAAGTAGCAGAGTAGTAGTAGTAGTGGTAGTAGTTAGTAGTAATTAGTAGTAGTAGTGTAGTATTAGTCGTGTAGTAGTAGTAGTAGTTAGTAGTAGGTGGAGTCGTGTAGTAGTAGTAGTAAGTAGTTAGTTAGTAGTAGTAGTAGTAGTTTAGTGTAGTAGTAGTAGTAGTAGTAGTAGTAGTATAGTAGTAGTAGTCGTATCTTTCTCCCTCTCCACCTATAGTAGTAGTAGTAATAGTCAGTAGTAGTAGTAGTCGTCGTAATAATGGTAGTGATCGTAGTAACCGTAGTAGTGTAGTAGATAGCAGTAGAGTAGTAGAACAGACTAGTTGAGCCGCCCTCAAGCAGCGAAACTCTTGCAAGTAGTTCAAGACGAACGCGCGGCGCTGACGCGAAAACCACATTGAGAAAACGAGCCGCCCTCAATCCGCGAAGCTCTCGCAATGTTTTCGAAGCGAACGTGCGCGGCGCCGAGGAAAGAGCCACATTTTGAGCACGCTTTCCGCCCGTGATGCTTCTGCAACTTTGTCCCAACCATCCTGTGGCGTTGGGTCTTCGTTTTGAAGAGATTGTGCCCCGCGTCCCACCTCCCCCCCCCTCCCCCCCTCCCATCACCATCATCATCATCATCATCATCATCATCATCATTGTCATCACCCCCTCGCCTTCCCCACGCCATCGTCACCATCAGCACCATCACCCATCAGCATCATCATCTGCAGCATCATGCTCATCCACATCCTCCTCGTCGCCATCGTCATCATCATCGCCCCCGCCGCCCATGTCGTCACACCCCTCACACGGTTCGTGGCCACGTAGGGAGCTCCACCGAAGGCCCCAGCGGGGGTGTCCGCATGCGTCCCCCCCGCCCACCGCAGGCCCATTTCGGCGCGCCCCTCGCGCGGTTCGTGGCACCATAGGGAGCTCCACCGAAGGCCCCAATGGAACAATTCGCATGCGTCGGCCCCGCCCACCGCAGGCCCATTTTGGCACACCACTCACGCGGTTCGTGGCCCCTTAGGGAGTTCCACCGAAGGCCCCTGTGGGAGTGTCCGCATGCGTCTCTCCCGCCCGCTGCAGGCCCATTTCGGCGCGCCCCTCGCGCGGTTCGCGGCCCCATAGGGAGCTCCACCGAAGGCCCCAGTGGCACAATTCGCATGCATCCCCCCCGCCCACCGCAGGCCCATTTCGGCGCACCCCTCACACGGCTCGTGGCCCCATGCGGAGCGCCACCGAAGCAGTTCGCATGCGTCCTCCCCGCCCACCGCATGCCCATGTCGGCACACCCCTCACACGGTTCGCGGCCCCATAGGGAGCTCCACCGAAGGCCCCAGTGGCGCAGTTCGCACGCGCCCCCCCCCGCCTACCGCGCGCCCATTTCGGCGCGCCCTTCACGCGCCTCACACGTCGGCCCCATAGGAGCTCAACCGAGGCCCAAGTGGCACAGTTCGCATTTGGGCGTCTTGGCCGCCCATCCGCGCGCCCTTTTCGGCGCAACCCCTCACACGGGTTCGTGGCGCATAGGGGAGCGCCAACGATGGCCCCCGGTGGCACAGTTTCGCACGCGACCCACCCGCCCACCGCAGCGCATGTTAAGGGACCCCCAGTTCCCACGTTTCGTGGCCCCCATCATTAGGGAGCTCCACCGAAGGCCCCAGTGGCGCAGTTCGCATGCCGCCCCCGCATTTGTTTCGGCACACCCCCCACACGCTTCGCGGCCCCATGAGGGGGCTCCACCGAAGGCCCCAGTGGCAGGGCCCGCATGCCGCCCCCGCATCCATTTCGGCACACCCTTCGCACGTTTCTTTGCCCTATAGGGAGCACCGCCGAAGGCGCCTGTGGCTGCGTCCGCGCGCCTTCCCACCATGAATTTCGGCGCATCCTTAATTCCTCACGCGTTCCGTGGCCCATGGCCCCGCGTCGAGCTCCACCGAAGGCCCCAGCGGAAACTTTCGCCCCCCGTGGGCCTCTTGAAACAGTCTGCGAACGTTATGCCGGTGCGAGAGACCCGCCAGAGGCCCTCTGTAATGTAATTCACGCAATATCACGTGCTCTAATGTTTTTTTCAACGGAGCTGCAGAGGGGCAGATCGCGCACATCGTCGTGGACCCGCGGGAGAGGGGGGTGACGTCGACAAGGCCGAGAGAGAGAGAGAGAGAGAGAGAGAGAGAGAGAGAGAGAGAGAGAGAGACGGGGAGAAGAGGATCTATCTGAAGCACTTGCTGCGGGGATTCTGGGCGCGCACGGAGAAGTGCGCGAGCGCGCCCTTCGTGGGCGACCTGAAGCGCCACGACGACAACCTCGCGGGAGACCTCGCGGACCCGCTGGTGTTTATCGAGCCCCGTACGTCAGAGCCGTTCACCTTCCGCACCTCCAAGGTCACCCGGGCGGACTTCCCGTTCTCGCGCGGCAGGGTCATCGCCGCGGTGGCGTGCCGGGAGCGCACCATGCGGGAAGGCGACGGGGCGGGGGAACAGCGCTCTGGGGCAGTTTACGGCCAGACCTGCTGGGCGGGGGCAGTCCGCGGCCCGACCTTCTCTCGGTCCCGTGGCCTCTCGCCCTGGTTCGTCGGCTGTCCGGCGCGCTGCCCCCTCGGCCGACGTCGCCCAGGCGTGGTCCTGGACTGCGGCCGCCACGAGGTGGGGAACGGCAAGAAGGAGGACGACGACTGGCGGCTGGAGCTCCACGCGTTGCTCCCGCGCGCCACGCGCCGCGAGGACCTCCTGCTCACGCGGGCGCCGCGCGTCGAGTTCTTCCCGGCAGGGCCGCCGGAGGGCTTGCGGAAGCAGCTGGAGCAGTCTGCTGCGCGCACAAAGCGGCGCAGAAGGGAGGCGACGGCCCTCGCCAGGGAGCTGGGACACCGCGTTTATCCGCGAGGCTTGACCTGAGGAGCGGCCCGTCCGAGCCCCGCCTTCTCTCGACGGTCTGACTGTTCGGCCTCGCGCCGCGGGCGACCCGTGCGCGTCGCTGGGGCCCTCTGGGGGCGACCGGCGCGCGTCGCGGAAATTTCGCGCTGCGCTCTGCCCAGAGGCTCGCGCGCCCCCGTCGTCGCTCTGCCCGGCGGCCACAGCCTTGCTCGAAATCAGCTAGTCTGCTCGCTCTCTCCGCTCCGCGGAGCGTGCGGCCCGCGCGCGTCGCCGGGGCCCTTTCGAGGCGACCGGCGTGCGTCGCGGGGTCTCCGTGCGGCGCCGCGCCCCAGCGGCCGTGGACATCGGCGTGCACGGGCAAAGAGAGAAAACATACCGGGAAGGAAGCGGGCGCGAACCTCGTGCGGAGCGCACCGACATGGTCGTCGACATTCATGCACGTGGACTGATACTCGTACACAATCAGACGCGCTCGCGCTCGGGCTCGCCCGTTCTCAGTCTCTCGCACTCAGACCGATCGTCTGCGTTCGCGCGGTGTACCCCGCCACGCATCTCGGCGCGCCCCTCGCACGGTTCGTGGCCCCATGGGGAGCGCGGGCGAAGATTCTATGCACAACTGCGGCATTCACGGCTGCAGATGGTCGGGCCCTTCGCCAGGCTAATTGAAAAGAAAGCGCGCGGCGCTGAGGCGAGAGCCACATTTCGAAAACGAGCCGCCCTCCATCCGTGGAGTTCCTGCACACTTCCGCGGAGCTCTTGCGATGCGTTCAATGCGAGCGCGCGCGTCGCTCGGGCAAGAGCCACATTCTGAAAAGTACCAGCCCTCCATCCGCGAAGCTTTTGCAAGTCTTCGGAGCGAATGCGCCCGGCGCTGCTGCGAGAACCACATTTCGAAAACGAGACGCCCTCCACCCGTGAAGCTCTTGCAACTTTTTCAACGCGAATGCGTCCAGCGCTAAAGCGAGAACCACATTTTGACGACGAGCCGCTCTCTACTCGTGAAGCTCTTGCAAATTTTCGGAACAAATATGCGCGGCGCTTAGGGGGGAACAACATTTTGAGAACGGGTCCCCTCGATCCGCGGAACTCATGCAACGTTTTCAAAACGAGCGCGCGCGGCGCTGAGGAGAGAACCGCGCATTGTAAAGGAGACGCTTTGCACCCGTGAAAGTTGTGCAAATATTTGGAACGAATGCGCGCGGCGCTGAGGCGAGAACCACAATTTGAAAACGAACCGACCTCCATCCGCGAAGCTCTTGCAGCGCTTTCAAAACGAATGCGCGCGGCGCTGAGGCGAGAGCCAGAAACCGTTTTCAACCCGCGAAACTCTTGCAAGTTTTTCAAAACGAATGCGCGCGGCGCAAAGGCGAGGGCCGCATCATCGCCCCGGCGCGGAAATAACGCTTCCGGCGAAGGAAGCGTCGTCCTTTGGCCAGCAGGGGGTCTTTAACACTTCTGCGGGTGAGTCATGGCATTGACACCTTAAACCCGACAGTTAGGGATGTTAGATTTACGATGCTGATAAGGGTGGTAGGGTTGGGAGAGCGGGATTATACAAGTAGGGCTGCGCTGTCAGGGAAAGAATTTGAGGCCCAGGATCCCAGAGTGAAGGCGGGAGCGCCAGAGGTGGCATGTTGAGATCGCGGCGATAGAGTTAGGATTGCGGTCTGGGTGTTAGAGTTTGGATGACTGCTCAGGGATAGGGATGTAAGGGTAGGTTTCGGCGGCTAGGCTCAGCGCGTTAGGATTTGGGGTAGGGCGCGGAGGTTCGGACGGTGAGGTTCGGGTCCCAGTAGGACGTTAACATGCTGTAGGGGCCAAGTTGATGTTTTGCCTTGGGATGGCGGGGATCGCGTGCCAGATGCAGGTTCATGGTGGTAAGTTGGGAGCTGTAGAGTTACTGTTCGAATGTTCGGTAACAATTCTGAATGGTTTGAAGGAAGGGGCCCACACTGACGATTTAGAGTAGCACGCTCGGGAAGTGTTGGTAGGGGTTCGAAGCTACAGCTCGGGTGGCAGCGTTTAAGTCAGGGCGTTCGGTTCAGGGTGTAAAATAATGAAGTTGGGATTGGCGCGATACGGCTTGGGTCAAGGTGTCAAGGTCAAGATGTTGCGGTATTGGTTGGAGATAGAAGGGCCAGTTCGGGTCTGAGGGTTCTGGTGCCAGGATTGTGGGGGCCAGGGATAGGGTGTTCTGGTTATAGTTTTAGTGTTAGCGCTGCTTCGATCAGGCTTGTATTCTTAGTGTTTTGGTGAGGCGCTTGGGATGTCAGGGTTTGGATTGGTCCTCATTGCGTGGATTGGGGTGCTAGGGTCACGATGTTAGGGGTGGGATGTTTGGGTTAGAGTTACATGATAATGATGATGATTGTTTGTCATGATTCGGATGGCACGTGTGTGTGTGTGTGCATGCGTGCGTGCGTGCGTGCGTGCGTGCGTGCGTGCGTGCGTGCGTGCGAGCGTGCGTGCGTGCGTGCGTGCGTGCGTGCGTGCGTGCGTGCGTGCGTGCGTGCGTGCGTGCGTGCGTGCGTGCGTGCGTGCGTGCGTTGACTGTGCGTATTGCGTTTTGGCGTGCGTACGTGGTTGTCATGCGTTTTGGTGCGTGCGTGCGTGCGTGCGTGCGTGCGCGCGTGTGCGCGCGTTTGTGTGTGTGTGTGTCTGTGTGCGTGTGCGAGCGCGTGCATGCGCGCCGCTGCATGTACACGCGCGTTTCATGCACGTGCCGTTCACGCGTTGCGCGCGGGTGAGAGAAGAGGAAACAAGGGGAGGAGGGGAGGAGGGAGATGCGGGTGGCCCGGCAGGGAAGAAAGCCATACTTACACGAAGCATGTAGGGGAAACATCAAGGTTTCGCCTGGGACATCATCCAAACTTCCCCCTTCCCCCCCATTGTTTTTTGCCCGATGTCTTCATTTTTTTAGGAATCAAGGTTTCGCTTCAGACGTTGAGCAATAAGAAATAATGGGATATGGATGTTTAACGATGTCTCAAGTGAAGCCCTGATGCTCGAAAAGCTCTGCATCAAAATCAAGGTTTCGCTCGAGACTCCGGGCAAACATTGAAGGTCGAAGGTTGATGTTTCAACGATGTCTCAAGCGAAACCTTGGTGTTACAAATTCCTTGGTTTTCTTGGGAATCCCACGCCCAGAAAAAGTCCGGCCAGCAACAAAAGATCCATCGAATTTTAGTAGTAGTAGTAGTAGTAGTAGTAGTAGTAGTCGTAGTCGTAGTAGTAGTAGTAGTAGTAGTAGTAGTAGTAGTCGTAGTAGTAGTAGTAGTAGTAGTCGTCGTCGTCGTCGTCGTCGTCGTCGTCGTCGTCTCGTCGTAGTCGTCATGTAGTCGTTAGTGTTGTTCGTAGTCGTATCGTAGTCGTAGTCGTAGTCGTAGTGTAGTAGTAGTAGTAGTAGTAGTAGTAGCAGTAGCAGTAGTCGTAGTGGTAGTTGTTAGTGTTAGTAGTGTAGTAGTAGTAGTAGTGGTAGTAGTGAGTAGTAGTAGTAGTGTAGAGAAGTAGTAGTAGAAGTAGTGTAGTTGTTGTAGTTGTTAATATAGATAGTTGTAATATTAGTTGTAGTAGTAGTAGTAGTAGTAGTGGTAGTAGTTAGTCGTTGTCGTATTAGTGTTCGTAGTCGTATTAGTGTAGTATTAGTCGTAGTAGTAGTAGTAGTAGTAGTAGTAGTAGTAGTAGTAGTAGTAGTAGTAGTAGTAGTAGTAGTAGTAGTAGTAGTAGTAGTAGTAGTAGTAGTCGTCGTAATAATGGTAGTGATCGTAGTAACCGTAGTAGTGTAGTAGATAGCAGTAGAGTAGTAGAACAGACTAGTTGAGCCGCCCTCAAGCAGCGAAACTCTTGCAAGTAGTTCAAGACGAACGCGCGGCGCTGACGCGAAAACCACATTGAGAAAACGAGCCGCCCTCAATCCGCGAAGCTCTCGCAATGTTTTCGAAGCGAACGTGCGCGGCGCAGAGGAAAGAGCCACATTTTGAGCACGCTTTCCGCCCGTGATGCTTCTGCAACTTTGTCCCAACCATCCTGTGGCGTTGGGTCTTCGTTTTGAAGAGATTGTGCCCCGCGTCCCACCTCCCCCCCCCTCCCCCCCTCCCATCACCATCATCATCATCATCATCATCATCATCATCATTGTCATCACCCCCTCGCCTTCCCCACGCCATCGTCACCATCAGCACCATCACCCATCAGCATCATCATCTGCAGCATCATGCTCATCCACATCCTCCTCGTCGCCATCGTCATCATCATCGCCCCCGCCGCCCATGTCGTCACACCCCTCACACGGTTCGTGGCCACGTAGGGAGCTCCACCGAAGGCCCCAGCGGGGGTGTCCGCATGCGTCCCCCCCGTCCACCGCAGGCCCATTTCGGCGCGCCCCTCGCGCGGTTCGCGGCACCATAGGGAGCTCCACCGAAGGCCCCACTGGAACAATTCGCATGCGTCGGCCCCGCCCACCGCAGGCCCATTTTGGCACACCACTCACGCGGTTCGTGGCCCCTTAGGGAGTTCCACCGAAGGCCCCTGTGGGAGTGTCCGCATGCGTCTCTCCCGCCCGCTGCAGGCCCATTTCGGCGCGCCCCTCGCGCGGTTCGCGGCCCCATAGGGAGCTCCACCGAAGGCCCCAGTGGCACAATTCGCATGCATCCCCCCCGCCCACCGCAGGCCCATTTCGGCGCACCCCTCACACGGCTCGTGGCCCCATGCGGAGCGCCACCGAAGCAGTTCGCATGCGTCCTCCCCGCCCACCGCATGCCCATGTCGGCACACCCCTCACACGGTTCGCGGCCCCATAGGGAGCTCCACCGAAGGCCCCAGTGGCGCAGTTCGCACGCGCCCCCCCCCGCCTACCGCGCGCCCATTTCGGCGCGCCCTTCACGCGGTTCGTGGCCCCATAGGGAGCTCAACCGAAGGCCCCAGTGGCACAGTTCGCATGCGTCTTGCCCGCCCACCGCGCGCCCTTTTCGGCGCACCCCTCACACGGTTCGTGGCCGCATAGGGAGCGCCACCGATGGCCCCGGCGGCACAGTTCGCACGCGTCCACCCCGCCCACCGCACGCGCATTTAGGGACCCCCGTCCCACGTTTCGTGGCCCCATGGGGAGCTCCACCGAAGGCCCCAGTGGCGCAGTTCGCATGCCGCCCCCGCATTTGTTTCGGCACACCCCCCACACGCTTCGCGGCCCCATGAGGGGGCTCCACCGAAGGTCCCAGTGGCAGGGCCCGCATGCCGCCCCCGCATCCATTTCGGCACACCCTTCGCACGTTTCTTTGCCCTATAGGGAGCACCGCCGAAGGCGCCTGTGGCTGCGTCCGCGCGCCTTCCCACCATGAATTTCGGCGCATCCTTAATTCCTCACGCGTTCCGTGGCCCATGGCCCCGCGTCGAGCTCCACCGAAGGCCCCAGCGGAAACTTTCGCCCCCCGTGGGCCTCTTGAAACAGTCTGCGAACGTTATGCCGGTGCGAGAGACCCGCCAGAGGCCCTCTGCAATGTAATTCACGCAATATAACGTGCTCCAATGTTTTTTTCAACGGACGTTCAGAGGGGCAGATCGCGCACATCGTCGTGGACCCGCGGGAGAGGGGGGTGACGTCGACAAGGCCGAGAGAGAGAGAGAGAGAGAGAGAGAGAGAGACGGGGAGAAGAGGATCTATCTGAAGCACTTGCTGCGGGGATTCTGGGCGCGCACGGAGAAGTGCGCGAGCGCGCCCTTCGTGGGCGACCTGAAGCGCCACGACGACAACCTCGCGGGAGACCTCGCGGACCCGCTGGTGTTTATCGAGCCCCGTACGTCGGAGCCGTTCACCTTCCGCACCTCCAAGGTCACCCGGACGGGCTTCCCGTTTTCGCGCGGCAGGGTCATCGCCGCGGTGGCGTGCCGGGAGCGCACCGCGCGGGAAGGCGACGGGGCGGGGGAACAGCGCTCTGGGGCAGTTTACGGCCAGACCTGCTGGGCGGGGGCAGTCCGCGGCCCGACCTTCTCTCGGTCCCGTGGCCTCTCGCCCTGGTTCGTCGGCTGTCCGGCGCGCTGCCCCCTCGGCCGACGTCGCCCAGGCGTGGTCCTGGACTGCGGCCGCCACGAGGTGGGGAACGGCAAGAAGGAGGACGACGACTGGCGGCTGGAGCTCCACGCGTTGCTCCCGCGCGCCACGCGCCGCGAGGACCTCCTGCTCACGCGGGCGCCGCGCGTCGAGTTCTTCCCGGCAGGGCCGCCGGAGGGCTTGCGGAAGCAGCTGGAGCAGTCTGCTGCGCGCACAAAGCGGCGCAGAAGGGAGGCGACGGCCCTCGCCAGGGAGCTGGGACACCGCGTTTATCCGCGAGGCTTGACCTGAGGAGCGGCCCGTCCGAGCCCCGCCTTCTCTCGACGGTCTGACTGTTCGGCCTCGCGCCGCGGGCGACCCGTGCGCGTCGCTGGGGCCCTCTGGGGGCGACCGGCGCGCGTCGCGGAAATTTCGCGCTGCGCTCTGCCCAGAGGCTCGCGCGCCCCCGTCGTCGCTCTGCCCGGCGGCCACAGCCTTGCTCGAAATCAGCTAGTCTGCTCGCTCTCTCCGCTCCGCGGAGCGCGCGGCCCGCGCGCGTCGCCGGGGCCCTTTCGAGGCGACCGGCGTGCGTCGCGGGGTCTCCGTGCAGCGCCGCGCCCCAGCGGCCGTGGACATCGGCGTGCGCGGGCAAAGAGAGAAAACATAACGGGAAGGAAGCGGGCGCGAACCTCGTGCGGAGCGCACCGACATGGTCGTCGACATTCATGCACGTGGACTGATACTCGTACACAATCAGACGCGCTCGCGCTCGGGCTCGCCCGTTCTCAGTCTCTCGCACTCAGACCGATCGTCTGCGTTCGCGCGGTGTACCCCGCCACGCATCTCGGCGCGCCCCTCGCACGGTTCGTGGCCCCATGGGGAGCGCGGGCGAAGATTCTATGCACAACTGCGGCATTCACGGCTGCAGATGGTCGGGCCCTTCGCCAGGCTAATTGAAAAGAAAGCGCGCGGCGCTGAGGCGAGAGCCACATTTCGAAAACGAGCCGCCCTCCATCCGTGGAGTTCCTGCACACTTCCGCGGAGCTCTTGCGACGCGTTCAATGCGAGCGCGCGCGTCGCTCGGGCAAGAGCCACATTCTGAAAAGTACCAGCCCTCCATCCGCGAAGCTTTTGCAAGTCTTCGGAGCGAATGCGCCCGGCGCTGCTGCGAGAACCACATTTCGAAAACGAGACGCCCTCCACCCGTGAAGCTCTTGCAACTTTTTCAACGCGAATGCGTCCAGCGCTAAAGCGAGAGCCACATTTTGACGACGAGCCGCTCTCTACTCGTGAAGCTCTTGCAAATTTTCGGAACAAATATGCGCGGCGCTTAGGGGGGAACAACATTTTGAGAACAGGCCCCCTCGATCCGCGGAACTCATGCAACGTTTTCAAAACGAGCGCGCGCGGCGCTGAGGAGAGAACCGCGCATTGTAAAGGAGACGCTTTGCACCCGTGAAAGTTGTGCAAATATTTGGAACGAATGCGCGCGGCGCTGAGGCGAGAACCACAATTTGAAAACGAACCGACCTCCATCCGCGAAGCTCTTGCAGCGCTTTCAAAACGAATGCGCGCGGCGCTGAGGCGAGAGCCAGAAACCGTTTTCAACCCGCGAAACTCTTGCAAGTTTTTCAAAACGAATGCGCGCGGCGCAAAGGCGAGGGCCGCATCATCGCCCCGGCGCGGAAATAACGCTTCCGGCGAAGGAAGCGTCGTCCTTTGGCCAGCAGGGGGTCTTTAACACTTCTGCGGGTGAGTCATGGCATTGACACCTTAAACCCGACAGTTAGGGATGTTAGATTTACGATGCTGATAAGGGTGGTAGGGTTGGGAGAGCGGGATTATACAAGTAGGGCTGCGCTGTCAGGGAAAGAATTTGAGGCCCAGGATCCCAGAGTGAAGGCGGGAGCGCCAGAGGTGGCATGTTGAGATCGCGGCGATAGAGTTAGGATTGCGGTCTGGGTGTTAGAGTTTGGATGACTGCTCAGGGATAGGGATGTAAGGGTAGGTTTCGGCGGCTAGGCTCAGCGCGTTAGGATTTGGGGTAGGGCGCGGAGGTTCGGACGGTGAGGTTCGGGTCCCAGTAGGACGTTAACATGCTGTAGGGGCCAAGTTGATGTTTTGCCTTGGGATGGCGGGGATCGCGTGCCAGATGCAGGTTCATGGTGGTAAGTTGGGAGCTGTAGAGTTACTGTTCGAATGTTCGGTAACAATTCTGAATGGTTTGAAGGAAGGGGCCCACACTGACGATTTAGAGTAGCACGCTCGGGAAGTGTTGGTAGGGGTTCGAAGCTACAGCTCGGGTGGCAGCGTTTAAGTCAGGGCGTTCGGTTCAGGGTGTAAAATAATGAAGTTGGGATTGGCGCGATACGGCTTGGGTCAAGGTGTCAAGGTCAAGATGTTGCGGTATTGGTTGGAGATATAAGGGCCAGTTCGGGTCTGAGGGTTCTGGTGCCAGGATTGTGGGGGCCAGGGATAGGGTGTTCTGGTTATAGTTTTAGTGTTAGCGCTGCTTCGATCAGGCTTGTATTCTTAGTGTTTTGGTGAGGCGCTTGGGATGTCAGGGTTTGGATTGGTCCTCATTGCGTGGATTGGGGTGCTAGGGTCACGATGTTAGGGGTGGGATGTTTGGGTTAGAGTTACATGATAATGATGATGATTGTTTGTCATGATTCGGATGGCACGTGTGTGTGTGTGTGCATGCGTGCGTGCGTGCGTGCGTGCGTGCGTGCGTGCGTGCGTGCGTGCGTGCGTGCGTGCGTGCGTGCGTGCGTGCGTGCGTGTGTGCGTGGGTGTGTGTGGTGCGTGTGGGTGTGTGGGTGCGTGGGTGCGTGCGTGCGTGCGTGCGTGCGTGCGTGCGTGCGTGCGTGCGTGCGTGCGTGCGTGCGTGCGTGCGCGCGTGTGCGCGCGTTTGTGTGTGTGTGTCTGTGTGCGTGTGCGAGCGCGTGCATGCGCGCCGCTGCATGTACACGCGCGTTTCACGCACGTGCCGTTCACGCGTTGCGCGCGGGTGAGAGAAGAGGAAACAAGGGGAGGAGGGGAGGAGGGAGATGCGGGTGGCCCGGCAGGGAAGAAAGCCATACTTACACGAAGCATGTAGGGGAAACGTCAAGGTTTCGCCTGGGACATCATCCAAACTTCCCCCTTCCCCCCCATTGTTTTTTGCCCGATGTCTTCATTTTTTAGGAATCAAGGTTTCGCTTCAGACGTTGAGCAATAAGAAATAATGGGATATGGATGTTTAACGATGTCTCAAGTGAAGCCCTGATGCTCGAAAAGCTCTGCATCAAAATCAAGGTTTCGCTCGAGACTCCGGGCAAACATTGAAGGTCGAAGGTTGATGTTTCAACGATGTCTCAAGCGAAACCTTGGTGTTACAAATTCCTTGGTTTTCTTGGAAATCCCACGCCCAGAAAAAGTCCGGCCAGCAACAAAAGATCCATCGGATTTTAGTAGTAGTAGTAGTAGTAGTAGTAGTAGTAGTATTAGTAGTAGTAGTAGTCGTAGTCGTAGTAGTAGTAGTAGTAGTAGTAGTAGTAGTAGTAGTAGTAGTCGTAGTAGTAGTAGTAGTAGTCGTCGTCGTCGTCGTCGTCGTCGTCGTCGTCGTCGTCGTCGTCGCCGTCGTCATCGTAGTCGTAGTCGTAGTCGTAGTCGTAAGTCGTAGTCCCGTCTCGTAGTAGTGTAGTAGTAGTAGTAATATATAGTAGTAGTCAGTGCATTATTCGTAGTAGTAGTAGTATTTAGTAGTGTAGTGAATTTAGAAAAATAGTAGATGTCGTAGTATCAGTAGTCGTGGTAGTAGTCGTAGTAGTAGTAGTCGTAGTAGCAAGTCTTAGTAGAAGTGTAGGTAGTAGTAGTATTAATAATAGTGAGTTTTTTATTAGGTAGTAGTAAGTAGTAGTAGTAGATTGTCATTATTAGTATTAGTATTGTAGTATTAATCGTAGTAGTAGTAGTAGTAGTAGTAGTAGTAGTAGTAGTAGTAGTCGTAGTAGTAGTAGTAGTAGTAGTAGTAGTAGTAGTAGTAGTAGTGTTAGTGTAGTAGTAGTAGTAGTAGTAGTAGTAGTAGTAGTAGTAGTAGTCGTAGTAGTAGTAGTAATAGTAGTAGTAGTAGTAGTCGTCGTAATAATGGTAGTGATCGTAGTAACCGTAGTAGTGTAGTAGATAGCAGTAGAGTAGTAGAACAGACTAGTTGAGCCGCCCTCAAGCAGCGAAACTCTTGCAAGTAGTTCAAGACGAACGCGCGGCGCTGACGCGAAAACCACATTGAGAAAACGAGCCGCCCTCAATCCGCGAAGCTCTCGCAATGTTTTCGAAGCGAACGTGCGCGGCGCCGAGGAAAGAGCCACATTTTGAGCACGCTTTCCGCCCGTGATGCTTCTGCAACTTTGTCCCAACCATCCTGTGGCGTTGGGTCTTCGTTTTGAAGAGATTGTGCCCCGCGTCCCACCTCCCCCCCCCTCCCCCCCTCCCATCACCATCATCATCATCATCATCATCATCATCATCATTGTCATCACCCCCTCGCCTTCCCCACGCCATCGTCACCATCAGCACCATCACCCATCAGCATCATCATCTGCAGCATCATGCTCATCCACATCCTCCTCGTCGCCATCGTCATCATCATCGCCCCCGCCGCCCATGTCGTCACACCCCTCACAC
The DNA here is from genome assembly GCA_963575745.1 of Prorocentrum cordatum. Lineage (NCBI taxonomy): Eukaryota > Dinophyceae > Prorocentrales > Prorocentraceae > Prorocentrum > Prorocentrum cordatum. Next base: position 17,139 of record CAUYUJ010010577.1, read on the forward strand.
GGTTCGTGGCCACGTAGGGAGCTCCACCGAAGGCCCCAGCGGGGGTGTCCGCATGCGTCCCCCCCGCCCACCGCAGGCCCATTTCGGCGCGCCCCTCGCGCGGTTCGTGGCACCATAGGGAGCTCCACCGAAGGCCCCAATGGAACAATTCGCATGCGTCGGCCCCGCCCACCGCAGGCCCATTTTGGCACACCACTCACGCGGTTCGTGGCCCCTTAGGGAGTTCCACCGAAGGCCCCTGTGGGAGTGTCCGCATGCGTCTCTCCCGCCCGCTGCAGGCCCATTTCGGCGCGCCCCTCGCGCGGTTCGCGGCCCCATAGGGAGCTCCACCGAAGGCCCCAGTGGCACAATTCGCATGCATCCCCCCCGCCCACCGCAGGCCCATTTCGGCGCACCCCTCACACGGCTCGTGGCCCCATGCGGAGCGCCACCGAAGCAGTTCGCATGCGTCCTCCCCGCCCACCGCATGCCCATGTCGGCACACCCCTCACACGGTTCGCGGCCCCATAGGGAGCTCCACCGAAGGCCCCAGTGGCGCAGTTCGCACGCGCCCCCCCCCGCCTACCGCGCGCCCATTTCGGCGCGCCCTTCACGCGGTTCGTGGCCCCATAGGGAGCTCAACCGAAGGCCCCAGTGGCACAGTTCGCATGCGTCTTGCCCGCCCACCGCGCGCCCTTTTCGGCGCACCCCTCACACGGTTCGTGGCCGCATAGGGAGCGCCACCGATGGCCCCGGTGGCACAGTTCGCACGCGCCCACCCCGCCCACCGCACGCGCATTTAAGGGACCCCCGTCCCACGTTTCGTGGCCCCATAGGGAGCTCCACCGAAGGCCCCAGTGGCGCAGTTCGCATGCCGCCCCCGCATTTGTTTCGGCACACCCCCCACACGCTTCGCGGCCCCATGAGGGGGCTCCACCGAAGGCCCCAGTGGCAGGGCCCGCATGCCGCCCCCGCATCCATTTCGGCACACCCTTCGCACGTTTCTTTGCCCTATAGGGAGCACCGCCGAAGGCGCCTGTGGCTGCGTCCGCGCGCCTTCCCACCATGAATTTCGGCGCATCCTTAATTCCTCACGCGTTCCGTGGCCCATGGCCCCGCGTCGAGCTCCACCGAAGGCCCCAGCGGAAACTTTCGCCCCCCGTGGGCCTCTTGAAACAGTCTGCGAACGTTATGCCGGTGCGAGAGACCCGCCAGAGGCCCTCTGTAATGTAATTCACGCAATATCACGTGCTCTAATGTTTTTTTCAACGGAGCTGCAGAGGGGCAGATCGCGCACATCGTCGTGGACCCGCGGGAGAGGGGGGTGACGTCGACAAGGCCGAGAGAGAGAGAGAGAGAGAGAGAGAGACGGGGAGAAGAGGATCTATCTGAAGCACTTGCTGCGGGGATTCTGGGCGCGCACGGAGAAGTGCGCGAGCGCGCCCTTCGTGGGCGACCTGAAGCGCCACGACGACAACCTCGCGGGAGACCTCGCGGACCCGCTGGTGTTTATCGAGCCCCGTACGTCAGAGCCGTTCACCTTCCGCACCTCCAAGGTCACCCGGGCGGACTTCCCGTTCTCGCGCGGCAGGGTCATCGCCGCGGTGGCGTGCCGGGAGCGCACCATGCGGGAAGGCGACGGGGCGGGGGAACAGCGCTCTGGGGCAGTTTACGGCCAGACCTGCTGGGCGGGGGCAGTCCGCGGCCCGACCTTCTCTCGGTCCCGTGGCCTCTCGCCCTGGTTCGTCGGCTGTCCGGCGCGCTGCCCCCTCGGCCGACGTCGCCCAGGCGTGGTCCTGGACTGCGGCCGCCACGAGGTGGGGAACGGCAAGAAGGAGGACGACGACTGGCGGCTGGAGCTCCACGCGTTGCTCCCGCGCGCCACGCGCCGCGAGGACCTCCTGCTCACGCGGGCGCCGCGCGTCGAGTTCTTCCCGGCAGGGCCGCCGGAGGGCTTGCGGAAGCAGCTGGAGCAGTCTGCTGCGCGCACAAAGCGGCGCAGAAGGGAGGCGACGGCCCTCGCCAGGGAGCTGGGACACCGCGTTTATCCGCGAGGCTTGACCTGAGGAGCGGCCCGTCCGAGCCCCGCCTTCTCTCGACGGTCTGACTGTTCGGCCTCGCGCCGCGGGCGACCCGTGCGCGTCGCTGGGGCCCTCTGGGGGCGACCGGCGCGCGTCGCGGAAATTTCGCGCTGCGCTCTGCCCAGAGGCTCGCGCGCCCCCGTCGTCGCTCTGCCCGGCGGCCACAGCCTTGCTCGAAATCAGCTAGTCTGCTCGCTCTCTCCGCTCCGCGGAGCGTGCGGCCCGCGCGCGTCGCCGGGGCCCTTTCGAGGCGACCGGCGTGCGTCGCGGGGTCTCCGTGCGGCGCCGCGCCCCAGCGGCCGTGGACATCGGCGTGCACGGGCAAAGAGAGAAAACATAACGGGAAGGAAGCGGGCGCGAACCTCGTGCGGAGCGCACCGACATGGTCGTCGACATTCATGCACGTGGACTGATACTCGTACACAATCAGACGCGCTCGCGCTCGGGCTCGCCCGTTCTCAGTCTCTCGCACTCAGACCGATCGTCTGCGTTCGCGCGGTGTACCCCGCCACGCATCTCGGCGCGCCCCTCGCACGGTTCGTGGCCCCATGGGGAGCGCGGGCGAAGATTCTATGCACAACTGCGGCATTCACGGCTGCAGATGGTCGGGTCCTTCGCCAGGCTAATTGAAAAGAAAGCGCGCGGCGCTGAGGCGAGAGCCACATTTCGAAAACGAGCCGCCCTCCATCCGTGGAGTTCCTGCACACTTCCGCGGAGCTCTTGCGACGCGTTCAATGCGAGCGCGCGCGTCGCTCGGGCAAGAGCCACATTCTGAAAAGTACCAGCCCTCCATCCGCGAAGCTTTTGCAAGTCTTCGGAGCGAATGCGCCCGGCGCTGCTGCGAGAACCACATTTCGAAAACGAGACGCCCTCCACCCGTGAAGCTCTTGCAACTTTTTCAACGCGAATGCGTCCAGCGCTAAAGCGAGAGCCACATTTTGACGACGAGCCGCTCTCTACTCGTGAAGCTCTTGCAAATTTTCGGAACAAATATGCGCGGCGCTTAGGGGGGAACAACATTTTGAGAACGGGTCCCCTCGATCCGCGGAACTCATGCAACGTTTTCAAAACGAGCGCGCGCGGCGCTGAGGAGAGAACCGCGCATTGTAAAGGAGACGCTTTGCACCGCCCGTGAAAGTTGGTGCAATATTGGGAAACGATTGCGCGGGCGGCCGGCAGGCGAGAACCACATTTGAAAACAGAACCCGACTCCATCAGCGAAGCTCTTTCAGCGCTTTCCAAAACGCATGCGCGCGGCGCTGGAGGCGAAGAGCCAGAAACCGTTTTTCAACCCGCAAACCTCGTTGCAAGTTTTTCAAAACGAATGCGCGCGGCGCAAAGGCGAGGGCCGCATCATCGCCCCGGCGCGAAAATAACGCTTCCGGCGAAGGAAGCGTCGTCCTTTGGCCAGCAGGGGGTCTTTAACACTTCTGCGGGTGAGTCATGGCATTGACACCTTAAACCCGACAGTTAGGGATGTTAGATTTACGATGCTTATAAGGGTGGTAGGGTTGGGAGAGCGGGATTATACAAGTAGGGCTGCGCTGTCAGGGAAAGAATTTGAGGCCCAGGATCCCAGAGTGAAGGCGGGAGCGCCAGAGGTGGCATGTTGAGATCGCGGCGATAGAGTTAGGATTGCGGTCTGGGTGTTAGAGTTTGGATGACTGCTCAGGGATAGGGATGTAAGGGTAGGTTTCGGCGGCTAGGCTCAGCGCGTTAGGATTTGGGGTAGGGCGCGGAGGTTCGGACGGTGAGGTTCGGGTCCCAGTAGGACGTTAACATGCTGTAGGGGCCAAGTTGATGTTTTGCCTTGGGATGGCGGGGATCGCGTGCCAGATGCAGGTTCATGGTGGTAAGTTGGGAGCTGTAGAGTTACTGTTCGAATGTTCGGTAACAATTCTGAATGGTTTGAAGGAAGGGGCCCACACTGACGATTTAGAGTAGCACGCTCGGGAAGTGTTGGTAGGGGTTCGAAGCTACAGCTCGGGTGGCAGCGTTTAAGTCAGGGCGTTCGGTTCAGGGTGTAAAATAATGAAGTTGGGATTGGCGCGATACGGCTTGGGTCAAGGTGTCAAGGTCAAGATGTTGCGGTATTGGTTGGAGATATAAGGGCCAGTTCGGGTCTGAGGGTTCTGGTGCCAGGATTGTGGGGGCCAGGGATAGGGTGTTCTGGTTCTAGTTTTAGTGTTAGCGCTGCTTCGATCAGGCTTGTATTCTTAGTGTTTTGGTGAGGCGCTTGGGATGTCAGGGTTTGGATTGGTCCTCATTGCGTGGATTGGGGTGCTAGGGTCACGATGTTATGGGTGGGATGTTTGGGTTAGAGTTACATGATAATGATGATGATTGTTTGTCATGATTCGGATGGCACGTGTGTGTGTGTGCATGCGTGCGTGCGTGCGTGCGTGCGTGCGTGCGTGCGTGCGTGCGTGCGTGCGTGCGTGCGTGCGTGCGTGTGTGTGTGTGTATATGTGGGTGCGTGCGTGCGTGCGTGCGTGCGTGCGTGCGTGCGTGCGTGCGTGCGTGCGTGCGTGCGTGCGTGCGTGCGTGCGTGCGTGCGTGCGTGCGCGCGTGTGCGCGCGTTTGTGTGTGTGTGTGTCTGTGTGCGTGTGCGAGCGCGTGCATGCGCGCCGCTGCATGTACACGCGCGTTTCATGCACGTGCCGTTCACGCGTTGCGCGCGGGTGAGAGAAGAGGAAACAAGGGGAGGAGGGGAGGAGGGAGATGCGGGTGGCCCGGCAGGGAAGAAAGCCATACTTACACGAAGCATGTAGGGGAAACATCAAGGTTTCGCCTGGGACATCATCCAAACTTCCCCCTTCCCCCCCATTGTTTTTTGCCCGATGTCTTCATTTTTTTAGGAATCAAGGTTTCGCTTCAGACGTTGAGCAATAAGAAATAATGGGATATGGATGTTTAACGATGTCTCAAGTGAAGCCCTGATGCTCGAAAAGCTCTGCATCAAAATCAAGGTTTCGCTCGAGACTCCGGGCAAACATTGAAGGTCGAAGGTTGATGTTTCAACGATGTCTCAAGCGAAACCTTGGTGTTACAAATTCCTTGGTTTTCTTGTAGTTCCCACGCCAGAAAAAAGTCCGGCCACACAAAAGTCCATCGACATTTTAGTAGTAGTAGTAGTAGTAGTAGTAGTATTTGTCCCGTAGTCGTAGTATTAAGTAGTAGTAGTAGTAGTAGTAAGTAGTCGTAGTATTAGTAGTAGTATTAGTCGTCGTCTTCGTCGTCGTCGTCGTCGGTCGTCGGCGTCGTCGTCGTCGTCATCGTAAGTCGTAGTAGTTAGTCGTAGTCGTAGTCGTAGTCGTTAGTCCGTAGTCGTATTAGTAGTAGTATAATTAGTATAGTTATCAGTATTTTGTAGCTCGTATTAGTAGTAGTAGTAGTAGTAGTCGTAGTAGTAGTAGTAGTTGGTAGTAGTAGTATTAGTAGTAAGTAGTCGTATAGAAGTAGTAGTAGAAGTATCGTAGTAGTAGTATAGTAATACTAGTGGCAGTGTTAATAGTAGTATAGTGAGTAGTAGTAGTAGTAGTGGTAGTAGTTAGTAGTGTAGTATTAGTCGTAGTAGTAGTAGTAGTAGTAGTAGTAGTAGTAGTCGTAGTAGTAGTAGTAGTAGTAGTAGTAGTAGTAGTAGTAGTAGTGTTAGTGTAGTAGTAGTAGTAGTAGTAGTAGTAGTAGTAGTCGTCGTAATAATGGTAGTGATCGTAGTAACCGTAGTAGTGTAGTAGATAGCAGTAGAGTAGTAGAACAGACTAGTTGAGCCGCCCTCAAGCAGCGAAACTCTTGCAAGTAGTTCAAGACGAACGCGCGGCGCTGACGCGAAAACCACATTGAGAAAACGAGCCGCCCTCAATCCGCGAAGCTCTCGCAATGTTTTCGAAGCGAACGTGCGCGGCGCAGAGGAAAGAGCCACATTTTGAGCACGCTTTCCGCCCGTGATGCTTCTGCAACTTTGTCCCAACCATCCTGTGGCGTTGGGTCTTCGTTTTGAAGAGATTGTGCCCCGCGTCCCACCTCCCCCCCCCTCCCCCCCTCCCATCACCATCATCATCATCATCATCATCATCATCATCATTGTCATCACCCCCTCGCCTTCCCCACGCCATCGTCACCATCAGCACCATCACCCATCAGCATCATCATCTGCAGCATCATGCTCATCCACATCCTCCTCGTCGCCATCGTCATCATCATCGCCCCCGCCGCCCATGTCGTCACACCCCTCACACGGTTCGTGGCCACGTAGGGAGCTCCACCGAAGGCCCCAGCGGGGGTGTCCGCATGCGTCCCCCCCGTCCACCGCAGGCCCATTTCGGCGCGCCCCTCGCGCGGTTCGCGGCACCATAGGGAGCTCCACCGAAGGCCCCACTGGAACAATTCGCATGCGTCGGCCCCGCCCACCGCAGGCCCATTTTGGCACACCACTCACGCGGTTCGTGGCCCCTTAGGGAGTTCCACCGAAGGCCCCTGTGGGAGTGTCCGCATGCGTCTCTCCCGCCCGCTGCAGGCCCATTTCGGCGCGCCCCTCGCGCGGTTCGCGGCCCCATAGGGAGCTCCACCGAAGGTCCCAGTGGCACAATTCGCATGCATCCCCCCCGCCCACCGCAGGCCCATTTCGGCGCACCCCACACACGGCTCGTGGGCCCCATGCGGATCGCCACCGAAGCAGTTCCGCATGCGGCCTCCCGCCCACCGCATGCCCATGTCGCTACACCCACACACGGTTTCGCAAGGCCCCATAGGGATCTGTCCCCCGAAGGCCCCGGGGCAGCAGTTGCGCACGCGCCCCCCCCCGCCTACACCGCGCGCGCATTTCGGCGCGCCTGTTCACGTCGAGTTCGGTGCCCCATAGGTAGCTTTTCAACCGAATGCAACAGTGGCACTGTTCGCATGCTCATGCCCAGCCCACCGCGCGCCCTTTTCCGGCGCAACCCCACACAAAGCAAAAGACATGCGACTACACAACCGAAGGCTCCGCGGCAATCATGGCCCACGCGTCTCAACCACCCCGCCCACCGCACGCGCATTTAGGGACCCCCGTCCCACGTTTCGTGGCCCCATGGGGAGCTCCACCGAAGGCCCCAGTGGCGCAGTTCGCATGCCGCCCCCGCATTTGTTTCGGCACACCCCCCACACGCTTCGCGGCCCCATGAGGGGGCTCCACCGAAGGTCCCAGTGGCAGGGCCCGCATGCCGCCCCCGCATCCATTTCGGCACACCCTTCGCACGTTTCTTTGCCCTATAGGGAGCACCGCCGAAGGCGCCTGTGGCTGCGTCCGCGCGCCTTCCCACCATGAATTTCGGCGCATCCTTAATTCCTCACGCGTTCCGTGGCCCATGGCCCCGCGTCGAGCTCCACCGAAGGCCCCAGCGGAAACTTTCGCCCCCCGTGGGCCTCTTGAAACAGTCTGCGAACGTTATGCCGGTGCGAGAGACCCGCCAGAGGCCCTCTGCAATGTAATTCACGCAATATAACGTGCTCCAATGTTTTTTTCAACGGACGTTCAGAGGGGCAGATCGCGCACATCGTCGTGGACCCGCGGGAGAGGGGGGTGACGTCGACAAGGCCGAGAGAGAGAGAGAGAGAGAGAGAGAGAGAGACGGGGAGAAGAGGATCTATCTGAAGCACTTGCTGCGGGGATTCTGGGCGCGCACGGAGAAGTGCGCGAGCGCGCCCTTCGTGGGCGACCTGAAGCGCCACGACGACAACCTCGCGGGAGACCTCGCGGACCCGCTGGTGTTTATCGAGCCCCGTACGTCGGAGCCGTTCACCTTCCGCACCTCCAAGGTCACCCGGACGGGCTTCCCGTTTTCGCGCGGCAGGGTCATCGCCGCGGTGGCGTGCCGGGAGCGCACCGCGCGGGAAGGCGACGGGGCGGGGGAACAGCGCTCTGGGGCAGTTTACGGCCAGACCTGCTGGGCGGGGGCAGTCCGCGGCCCGACCTTCTCTCGGTCCCGTGGCCTCTCGCCCTGGTTCGTCGGCTGTCCGGCGCGCTGCCCCCTCGGCCGACGTCGCCGCGAGCTGGTCCTTACGCGGCCGCCACGAGGTGGGGAACGGCAAGAAAGGAGGACGAGACTGCGCTGGAGCTCCCACGCGTTGCTCCCAGCGCGCCACGCGCCGCGAGGACCACCTCTCACAGCGGGCGCCGCGCGTCCCCCCCCCCTCGAGTTCAACCCAGCCGGGCCGGCCGGAGGGCTTGCGGGAAGCAGCTGGAGCAGTCTGTTGCTGCGCGCACAAAAGCGGCGCAGAAGGGAGCGAACGGCCCTCGCCAGGGAGCTGGGAAACCGCGTTTTATCCGCGAGGCTTGACCTGATGAGCGGGCCCGATCCGAGCCCCGCCTCTCTCGACTAGTCCCAACTTTTCGGCCTCGCGCCGCGGGCGACCCGTGCGCGTCGCTGGGGCCCTCTGGGGGCGACCGGCGCGCGTCGCGGAAATTTCGCGCTGCGCTCTGCCCAGAGGCTCGCGCGCCCCCGTCGTCGCTCTGCCCGGCGGCCACAGCCTTGCTCGAAATCAGCTAGTCTGCTCGCTCTCTCCGCTCCGCGGAGCGCGCGGCCCGCGCGCGTCGCCGGGGCCCTTTCGAGGCGACCGGCGTGCGTCGCGGGGTCTCCGTGCAGCGCCGCGCCCCAGCGGCCGTGGACATCGGCGTGCGCGGGCAAAGAGAGAAAACATAACGGGAAGGAAGCGGGCGCGAACCTCGTGCGGAGCGCACCGACATGGTCGTCGACATTCATGCACGTGGACTGATACTCGTACACAATCAGACGCGCTCGCGCTCGGGCTCGCCCGTTCTCAGTCTCTCGCACTCAGACCGATCGTCTGCGTTCGCGCGGTGTACCCCGCCACGCATCTCGGCGCGCCCCTCGCACGGTTCGTGGCCCCATGGGGAGCGCGGGCGAAGATTCTATGCACAACTGCGGCATTCACGGCTGCAGATGGTCGGGCCCTTCGCCAGGCTAATTGAAAAGAAAGCGCGCGGCGCTGAGGCGAGAGCCACATTTCGAAAACGAGCCGCCCTCCATCCGTGGAGTTCCTGCACACTTCCGCGGAGCTCTTGCGACGCGTTCAATGCGAGCGCGCGCGTCGCTCGGGCAAGAGCCACATTCTGAAAAGTACCAGCCCTCCATCCGCGAAGCTTTTGCAAGTCTTCGGAGCGAATGCGCCCGGCGCTGCTGCGAGAACCACATTTCGAAAACGAGACGCCCTCCACCCGTGAAGCTCTTGCAACTTTTTCAACGCGAATGCGTCCAGCGCTAAAGCGAGAGCCACATTTTGACGACGAGCCGCTCTCTACTCGTGAAGCTCTTGCAAATTTTCGGAACAAATATGCGCGGCGCTTAGGGGGGAACAACATTTTGAGAACAGGCCCCCTCGATCCGCGGAACTCATGCAACGTTTTCAAAACGAGCGCGCGCGGCGCTGAGGAGAGAACCGCGCATTGTAAAGGAGACGCTTTGCACCCGTGAAAGTTGTGCAAATATTTGGAACGAATGCGCGCGGCGCTGAGGCGAGAACCACAATTTGAAAACGAACCGACCTCCATCCGCGAAGCTCTTGCAGCGCTTTCAAAACGAATGCGCGCGGCGCTGAGGCGAGAGCCAGAAACCGTTTTCAACCCGCGAAACTCTTGCAAGTTTTTCAAAACGAATGCGCGCGGCGCAAAGGCGAGGGCCGCATCATCGCCCCGGCGCGGAAATAACGCTTCCGGCGAAGGAAGCGTCGTCCTTTGGCCAGCAGGGGGTCTTTAACACTTCTGCGGGTGAGTCATGGCATTGACACCTTAAACCCGACAGTTAGGGATGTTAGATTTACGATGCTGATAAGGGTGGTAGGGTTGGGAGAGCGGGATTATACAAGTAGGGCTGCGCTGTCAGGGAAAGAATTTGAGGCCCAGGATCCCAGAGTGAAGGCGGGAGCGCCAGAGGTGGCATGTTGAGATCGCGGCGATAGAGTTAGGATTGCGGTCTGGGTGTTAGAGTTTGGATGACTGCTCAGGGATAGGGATGTAAGGGTAGGTTTCGGCGGCTAGGCTCAGCGCGTTAGGATTTGGGGTAGGGCGCGGAGGTTCGGACGGTGAGGTTCGGGTCCCAGTAGGACGTTAACATGCTGTAGGGGCCAAGTTGATGTTTTGCCTTGGGATGGCGGGGATCGCGTGCCAGATGCAGGTTCATGGTGGTAAGTTGGGAGCTGTAGAGTTACTGTTCGAATGTTCGGTAACAATTCTGAATGGTTTGAAGGAAGGGGCCCACACTGACGATTTAGAGTAGCACGCTCGGGAAGTGTTGGTAGGGGTTCGAAGCTACAGCTCGGGTGGCAGCGTTTAAGTCATGGCGTTCGGTTCAGGGTGTAAAATAATGAAGTTGGGATTGGCGCGATACGGCTTGGGTCAAGGTGTCAAGGTCAAGATGTTGCGGTATTGGTTGGAGATATAAGGGCCAGTTCGGGTCTGAGGGTTCTGGTGCCAGGATTGTGGGGGCCAGGGATAGGGTGTT
>CAUYUJ010010578.1:0-27686 GCA_963575745.1 Prorocentrum cordatum
CCCAGACTGATCCCGGACGGACTGACAACGGACGGACTGACCCCGGACGGACCCCGGACTGACCCCGGACTGGCTCCGCGGACTGACCCTGGACCGACCCCGGACTGACCCCGGACTGACCCCGGACTGACCCCGGACCGACCCCGGACTGACCCCGGACTGGCCCCGGACTGACCCCGGACTGACCCCGGACTGACCCCGGACTGACCCCGGACTGACCCCGGACTGACCCCGGACTGACCCCGGACTGACCCCGGACTGACCCCGGACCGACCAGGGACTGACCCCGGACCGACCTACCCCTAACTGACCCCAGACCGACTTCGGACCCTGGAGTGACCTCGGACTGACCCGGGTCTGACCCCAGACATACAGAACGTTGTGTTTAGTATTCGAGTCCCGGCTCGGTAAAACTAGACTCGGTGAAAATAGATCTCGGCTAAACTAGGTCGCAATCTGATATCTAATTTAAACGAGTGGAGAGTACTCAGGAGGGAAAACAGCACACAGACACACTTAATCGTCCATTCCCCAGAAAATATAGGAAAATATGGGAAGTGGGGGGGAAGACAAAAACCCAGAAAATATATGAAAATATGAGGACTCCTTCTACCTGTGTGTATTTATTTGTGTGTCCCAGGGCCCCTTCATATACCCAACTCTACCGGCATCTCCCGGTCGGCCCAGGATCCGACCAGGACGCCCAGTCACCGGCGCCCTCCCGCCACCGCCCTGCGCCACCCCGCACGAACCGTGCCGCTCTCTCACTGCCGTCCTCGGGGACGAACGAACAGGGGCCCCGGATGGAGAACATCCGGTCGGCAGATGTCTGGGGAGGCGCCTGCGCTCTGCCCCCCGCCTGCCGAGAGGGGCTGAGCCCGGGGCCGACCCACAGCAGAAGCAGTGCTCGTATCCCACAGGACCCAGGCCTCAAATCAAGACCGTCGCGGCCGCACATGCTCGAACCAGACCCCCTGCGAGCCATACGTGCGCAACTCCAAAGACATCTCCCCAGTCGGCCCAGGAGCAGGCCACGACGCCCGGTCACCGCGGTATTGACTACCTACCAGGCCACCCCAACCCAACCCGAAGACCCGAATTTCGGGTTGGGGGGGGGGGAGGTCAGGGTTCCACACGTGTGTTTTCGATGTTTCCCGACCCCCCCCCACTGGCAATCGAGAGTAAATCTGAGCCTTCGGGTTGGGTTCGGGGTGGTTTGGTGGGTGGTGAGGTACGACTGCCACTCGGCGGCTGCTCTGCTCGACGCCAGCGCCCGGCGCTCTCCTGCCGCCGCCCTGCGCCGCCCCGCACGCGCACGGTGCCGCTCTCTCCCTGCCGCCCCGCTGGGCGCTTTCGCCTGGGCTCGGGCCCCGGGGCCAGCACGGATCGATCCGGATCGAAGAAGGCAGTGGGGGAAAAAAACACGTGGGAAAAACAAACATACATGTGTTTTTTGGTGTTTTTGTTTGTGTGTGTGTGTTTTCCCACGTGTGTCTTTTTCCCACTTTTTTTTCCCCCCCCCCACAGTGTGTGTGTGTGTGTGTGTGTGTGTGTGTGTGTGTGTGTGTGTGTGTGTGTTTGCCCCCTGTGTGTTTTTTCCTACGGAGGACATCGGGTCCCCAGACCCCCGACGTCGTGATTTTTTCAAAACGTCGACCCCCAAAGCTCTGGAGCCCTTCCCGGGGACCCGTTTTTCAGCCCGGGTCGTTTTTCTTGACGGTCCCGAGGCCGGGAAAGAGCCCGCCGAGGCCGAAGATAGCGAAACACCGCCCGTCGCAATTTTTTCACAGCGCGAGGGAGGCGGAGGGAGGGGGGGGAAGGAGGAGGAGGGAGCCCCCAAAGCTCTGGAGCCCTTCCCTGGGACCCGTTTTTCAGCCCGGGTCGTTTTTCTTGACGGTCCCGAGGCCGGGAAAGGGCCCGCGGAGGCCGAAGATAGCGAAACACCGCCCGTCGCAATTTTTTCACAGCGCGAGGGAGGCGGAGGGAGGGGGGGGAGGAGGAGGAGGGGGGGAAGGAGGAGGAGGGAGAGGAAGAGAGGAGGAGGAGGATGAGGAGGAGGAGGAGGAGGAGGAGGAGGAGGAGGAGGAGGAGGAGGAGGAGGGTCTAGGGCTTCGGCGGTATTTCTCCCTGGATGCAGTTGTTCGCTGCAGCGTCAGGTCGCCGGGCCGGGCGGAGGAGGCGCAGCAGCAACGGCCGGTTCCTGTCGCGTCGGCTCCAGCGCTGGCTGCCAACAGCGCGCAGATCGCCCAGTCTTGAGCGACACGTCCGCTGTTTCACAGGCCCCAGCGCTGTTTTGCTGTTGTTGTTGTTGGTGCTGAATTCTGATGTCTGAAAAATGTTTATTGTGGATCGCCCCTCACCGGTGCAAGCTGTTTTTTCTCAATCAATGTGTGCCCCTCGACGCTCGCACCCTGCTTTTTGACAGGGAAAATCTTGGTGCTCAAACTTTGCCCCTGGCCCCCCGGATTACAACAACAACGGCTCCCGTCTGAGACTTCCTCCAAATTTACTCAGGACCCCCGCTCCTGAGACTTCCTCACAATTTACTCAGGATCAGTGTTCCCGCCCGTGACTTCCTCGCAATTTAATCAGGACCCCCGCTCCCATCTGAGACTTCCTCGCAATTTACTCAGGAACGGCGCTCCCGCTTGAGACTAACACTTTTTCGCAATTTAATCAAGACCCCCGCTCCCGCCAGAGGACCCTTCACATTTTAATCAAGAGTTGCGCTTTCGCCTGTGACGTCCATGCAATTTATTCAGAAATCGCGCTTTCGGCTCTCAGGAAACATGCTGCGCCAAGGACGCCGCTACAATTTACTTAGTAATCGCGCTCTCGTCATACTCAGGCATCCTGCTTGAATGTCCTACCCGCCCGACCCGCCCGTCAGGGGATCGCCCGCCCGTCGTGGGCTTCCGCCCGAAACTTCCTTCAGGAACGGCGTTTTCGCCTGGGACTTCCTCGAACGTTCACGCTCTTACGTTCCTGCTCCTTCTCCCTCTCCCTCCTCCCTCCTCCGTCCTCTCCTCCCTTCTCTCTCCCTCCTCTCTTCCCTCATCCTTATGCCTCTCTGCCCTATCCCCTCTCCCTCCTCTCCTTCCTCCCTTCTCCCTCCCCTCTCCTGCCTCCTCCCTCCCTTTTTTTTGTTTTGTTTGTTGCTGTTTCTCTGTCTCTCTCTCTCTCTCTCTCTCTCTCACACCTCTCTATCTCTTTCTTTCTCTACGTCTCTTATATGTCTTTCTCTCTCTCTCTCTCTCCCTCTCTGCCTCTAATCAACCGCCCCCCTCTTCGCTCCTTTTCTCCTGGCGTTTTCCCCCTTCCTTCGTCCCTCCCTTCCCCTCCCTTCCTCCCGCTCTCCCTCGTTCTCCCCCTCCTCTGTTTGCAGGGCCCACAGCACTTCCAATGGCGGGTACATGTACGCCCACGAAGGATTGTCCGCCCGTTCAGGTTTGCCCGCCTGTCTAAACTCGCCGCCCCATGCAAAAAAGAAATACTCCCCCAAAAGGGGGTGTGATCGAATACCAAAAAAGCGGGTATCGATGGTGTGTGTTGAACTCGCTTTGAATGACACGCGGGCAAGTCGAGCGAACAATATTGTACTGATTATTGTTGTTGTTGTTGTTCGGTACATAAGGCGTTGACACCAGCCCCAGCTTGTTGTTGAGTTTTTCTTCTCTCAAAACCCAAATGCTTATCCTTAAGGGTAATCAAAGCTCCAGCAACCGAGGGCTTGCTTGCCTCACGGGGCCGGAGAAGGGGCTGGCACTGGGGCGGCAGCGCAAGGTGCCCCACGGGGCCGGAGAAGGGGTCGGCATTCCTGGCGCGTTTCCTAAGGTTTCCCCTGGATGTTCGCCAATCCCTCAGGATTCCGTTTGATTTCTGACGACACCTCCGGACTCTCTAGGATCCTCAAGGATTCCTTAGGACCCCCAGGATTCCTCGGGATTCCTCAGGAGCCATTCCGCGGGACTCCCGAGGATTCCTCAGGATCATCCAGGATTCCTCAGGTTCCTTCCGGAGCCCCCAGGATTCCTCAGGATCCCCCTGGAATCTCTGGGATCCGAAATGGTGATTCTTCAGGATCTCCCCATGGGGTTCTCAGGATTCCGTTGGGCTACTCAGGATTCTTCAGGATATCTTCGACTTCTTCAGGATCCCCAAGGCTTCCTCAGGACACTTCAGGATTCCTCAGAATCCACCATGTCTCCTCAGGACGCCTACGGACTCCTTAGGATCCCTCATGATTCCTCAGGATCCCTTCAAGGTGCCCCTCAGGCGTCCTCCGGATTCCTTAGAATTCTTCAGGATTCCCAGGATTCCTCCTGATTCCTCGAATATCCATCCCCGTGGGATTCCAAAAAGATCCCCTAAGGGTCTCCTAAGGACTCCTGGGGGAGGTTCTGGAGGATTCCCGAGCTTGGGGCTCCTGAGAGCTCCCCAGGGGGTCCCGAGGATCCCCTCGGGTGTCCTGAGGACCTCCCCCCCCTCCTCCCCAGGGAATCCTGAGGATGCCCTCGGGGCTCCTGGGGATGCTCTAAGGATTCCTGAGGATTCCCTAAGGGTTCCTGGGGATTTTCTACTCTGGGATTCCATAGGATGCCCTCGGGATTTCTGAGGATGCCCTGGGGGGTCCTACGGAGTCCCTGAGGGGTTCTGAAGGATTCCCGATGGGGTTCGTTTGAAGATTCCTTAGGCATCCCTGAGGGTTCCCTGCGGATTCCTGCGGATCCCCTATGGGGGTCCTGGGGATTCCTTAGGGGGTCCTGAGGATTCCTTCTGGGTTCCTGAGGGTTCCTTTTGGATTCCTGAAGATTCCCTACGGATTCCTGGGCATTCCCGAGTGGGTCCTGGGGATCCCCTAAGGGGGCTCCTGACGGCATGATCGGGATTCTTGGGGATTCTTTTTTGGGGTTCCGGAGGGCTCCTTGCGGGTCTCCTGAGGATTCCTTTGGGATTCCTGAGGGGCCCTTAGGGTTTCCGAAGGATTCCCGAAAGGGGCTCCCTTGAGCTGTTTCGAAGGGGCTCCCGAGGGTCCCTCAGGGGCTTCTGAGGGAGCCTTTAGCTTTCGTCAGGAGTCATGAGGGTCCCTGAGGGTGTCTTGGCTGCACACGGGGCCAGAGAAGGGGCTGGCGCACGGGGAGCGTTTTCTGTGGAGGGAACAGCACAGATGACGGTGCACACGGGGCCGGAATGTACGTTTGCCCACCGCGGCGCGACACCGCCGCTGATGGCCTCTCGCAGGGTCGGAGAAGTTGTCGTCACACAGCGTCTCAGGACGGGGCCGGAGTGTGCGCCCTTCCACCGGGGGGGTGACACAGGAGGCTCCGGCCCTGCGGCTGCCCGGGGCCGGAATGTATGCCTTTTCCGTTGTTTTTGTTTGTTGTTGTTGAACATTTTAATTCTAAGAAATACTTATTTGTTGGGGACCCCTGGTAGCACGTGCCCCCCTGCGACCGCCTGTAAGTGCCCAGGCTACTACATTTCTATCATTTTCGTGAGGAAGCCTGCATGTAAATTCGATGTTGATGCACAGTAATCCGGTTGTTTTGTTGTAATCCGTTTTCCCTTGCAAAAAACACTATAAATGACATTTCTTGTTCTAATATAATCAAATTTCAAGAATCCCTTGCAAAAAATAAGGTAAAGTGGACATTCGCGCGCGCAAGACGAAATCCTTCCAAAAGCTTAGTGTTCGGAACGATTTCAACATAAAACCATCAAAAAACCAATGGTTTTTCAACAAAAAAATGTCAAAATCTCATCCCGCGCGCTCTTGCGGATTCGTAGGAAACCCAACACTTTTTAAACATTTCTGTCAAACGGGCTTTTGCGAGCAACTTTTTCGAACTTCTGCGACAACCGTTGCGCACCTGCCAGGGCCATCATCCCTGTCAAATAATACCATGCGGGACACATTCTTTTTTTCTTCGCGCGCGCACGCCGTCGTCGTCGGCCGCGGGGCCCTGAATAGTAGCCACGGTCGTCCGCATGCCACGAAGTGAAGTGTCCGAACGTCATAGGGCGGGAAACTGGGTGTGGGTGGTGGCGAAGAGTCGTTTTGAAATTTGGTAGAGCTTGAACCGGCCCCCCCACAAAGTGGGGGTATTGCCCGCCTCCTATGAAAACCCTGGCACTGGTGAGAACGGTGTGTCCCCACGTGCTAGTAATTGTTGTTGTTGTTGTTGTTGTTGTTGTTGTTGTTGTTGTTGCTGTTGAACTCTCATTCTTGAAGAATAATTATTGTTGATCCCCCCACCGGTGCACATTGATTTTTTTCGATTGAAGTGCCACCCCCGGGGCTCGCACCTTGTTTTTTCTCAAGGAAAGTCTTCCTGCTCAAACTGTGCCCCTGCCCCCCGGGCTACAACAACAACGGCTCCCGCCTGAGACTTCCTCGATGTTTACTCAGGACCCCCGCTCCCGCCTGAGACTTCCGCGCAATTTACTCAGGAAAGGCGCTCCCGTCTGAGACTTCCTCGCAATGTAATCAAGACCCCCGCTCCCGCCTGAGACTTCCGTGCACTTTACGTGGGAACGGCGCTCCCGCCTGAGACTTCTTCGAATTTTACTCAGGACCCCCGCTCCTGCCTGACATTTCCGCGCAATTGACTCAGGAACGGCGCTCCCGCCTGAGACCTCCTCGCAATTTAGTGAGGACCCCCGCTCCCGCCTGAGACTTCCGTGCAATTTGCTCAGGAACGGCGCTCCCGCTTGAGACTTCCTCGCAACTTAGTCAGGGCCCCCGCTCCCGCCCGAGATTTCCTTACAATGTACTCAAGACTGCGCTCTCGCGTGCGACGTCCTCGCAAATTATTCTGGAATTGCGTTTCGGCGCTCAGGAACCACGCACGCGCCAAGGACGCCTTCACAACGTGGTATCTTCCCTCTTCCTTCGTCCTTCCCCCTCCCCTTCCTCCCACTCTCCCTCGTTCTTTCCCTCCTCCTCTTGCAGGGCCCGCGCCAATTCCAATGGCGGGCAGAGAGATGTACGCCCCCGAAGGATTGTCCGCCCGTTCCGGTTTGCCCGTACGTCTAAGCCCGCCGGCCCCAGCAAAGAGAAATAATCCCCCCGAACGGGGTGTGATCGAAGACGAAGAGGGCGGGTATCGAGGGTGTAAGGGGTTCGTGTTTACATGGACTCGCGGGCCAAGTAATAGCGTACAAGCCTTGAAATGTGTTTGTTGTTGTTGTTTGTTTGTTTGAAACTCGAACTTCTAGACTAATTATTGTTGGTCCCTCCCCCCGGTCTGGTGCACATTGTATTTTCGTTGAAGATTGCCCTTCCCATGCTCGCGCCCTGTTTTCATTAGGAAGTCCTTGAAGTCAAAACTGTGTAATTGGCCCCTGTTTACACAACAACAATACCAACACACAACAACATACCCCACAGGCGGCTCCCGCCTGATACTGCCTCGACGATTATTGAAGACTCGCGCTCGGGTCTGCTTTGAGACTTCTTCCTCAAATATGCCAACCGATATCGCGGATCCCGCTTGTACCTCCTCACATTTTATTGAAGAATCGCGCTCGTGCTTGGGACTTCCTCGCAACTTACCACCGAATCGCGGCTCCCGATTGATATTTCCTCACAATTTATGCAGATGCCGCTCCTCGACACTCAAGAATGGCGCTCCCGCTACATATTGCCTGGCGGTTCAAGCAGAATTTACGCTTCAACGACCCGCCCGCTCGACCCGCCCGTCTGGGCCTGCCCGCCCGACCAGCCCGGTAGGGACTGCAGTCGCCGCTCGCTGCCCTTCGCCCGCCTTCGATGCCCCTCGCTGCCCGTACTGGTTCCGCGGTCGCCTTCGCTCGCTGCCCTTCGTGGCCCCGTTGCTGCCCTCAGTGGCCCCGTCGCTGCCCATTGTGGCCCGGCATTATATGCCCTTCGTGGCCCCCGCTCGTTCGCGCCCGTCGTGGCCCCATACGCATGCCCTTTGTAGCCCCGCTGTCGCCCTTCGTGGCCCTCTCGCTGCCCTTCGTGGCCCCTTTGCTGCCCTCAATGGCCGCATTCCCCGCATTTCTTCCACATATTCCCAGTCCCTCCTCAGATTCCTCCGTGCGCCCCCGCTCCTCCGCACTTCTTCCCGGGCTCCTGTTTCTCCACCCTTCGCCGCTCCTGCCTCCGAGACCCATCTTGTCCACTCCTCCCAATCCACTCCACATCCCGAGCTTCCTCTCGACACGGTTGCAGTTCTCACTATCCTTCCGCCCCGCTCTTCCAACATCCCGCTTCATTTCAGGGTTCCACGAAGTTTGTTTCTGACACCAGTTCGCAGCTGTACGTGCCCCCGTGGGGGTATCCACGACATGTTCTTTCAAAGGGGTTGGTACGTGGCGCCGTTTATGGCGCGACCCATGGCGAAACTTATTGTTAACCTGTGTTGGAGTGGCTGGCGCAAACCATAACGCAAGCTGAATCGCCTCTCGCAGCGCAAATCATCGTCCTCCCTCCTTCTTGCCCCCCCTCCCCTCCGTTGCTCCGATCCCTTCGTCCTCGTTCCTCCTGTTATCTGTTACCCTTCGTTTTCAAGGGCTTCGCCAACCACGCGTGGCATGGATTTATCATCTACCCCCCAAGAAAAATTTGGTAATCGGGGGGGAAGACCGAAGATGGCGGGTATCCAGGGTTTTGGATATGCCATATGAAATGACACGCGAAGTCAGATAGAAGCGAACCAATCTAGACTGGCTGTTTTGTTGCTGTTGCGTTGCTGTCTGTTGATGTTGTTTGTTGTTGTTGTTGTTGTTGTTGTTGTTGTATGACGTATTTTATTCTAAAAATAATTTATTGTTGGGGCCCCTCTGGTGCGCGCCCCCCTCGCCCCCTCGCCGCGCCTAGGCCGCAGCCACATTTTCATCATTTTCGTGAGGAAGTCTCAGGCAAAACGTGGGTGTCCGGATCCGCTTGTTTTGTTGACGCCCGCTTTCCCTTGCAAAAAACACTATAAAATGAAATTGCTGTTCTAACATAACCAAACTTCAAGAATCCTTTGAAAAAAATGACACGAAGTGCACACTCGCGCGCGCAAGATGAAATCCATCCAAAACCTTAGTTTTCGTAGCGATTTTAACATAAAAACATGAAAAACCCAATGGTTTTTCAAAAAAAAAGTTTCAAACAATCATCTTGCGCGCTCTTGCGGATTTCTGAGGAAACCCAATATTTTTTCAACATTTCTGTCAAACGGGCTCTTGCGAGCAACTTTTTCACGTGCTTCGAACTTCTGCAACAACGGTTGCGCGCATGCCAGGGCCATCATCCCTGTCAAAAAATACCATATTGGACACATTCGTTTTTTCTTCGCGCGCGCACGCCGTCGTCGTCGGCCGCGGGGCCCTGAATAGTAGCCACGGTCGTCCGCATGCCACGAAGTGAAGTGTCCGAACGTCATAGGGCGGGAAGCTGGGTGTGGTTGGTGGCGAAGAGTCGTTTGGAAATTTGGTAGAGCTTGAACCGGCCCCCCCACAAAGTGGGGGTATTGCCCGCCTCCTATGAAAACCCTGGCACTGGTGAGAACGGAGTGTCCCCACGTGCTAGTAATTGAGGTTGTTGTTGTTGTTGTTGAACTCTCTTTCTTGTAGAATAATTAGTGGTGATCCCTGCATGTCCCCCCCACCCGGTGCACCCATTGATTTTTTTCTATTTGAAAAGTGCCACCCCCGGGGCTCGCACTTTGTTTTTTCTCAAAGAAAGTCTTCCTGCTCAAACTGTGCCCCTGCCCCCCGGGCTACAACAACAACGGCTCCCGCCTGAGACTTCCTCGATTTTTACTCAGGACCCCCGCTCCCGCCTGAGACTTCCGCGCAACTTACTCAGGAAAGGCGCTCCCGTCTCAGACTTCCTCGCAATGTAATCAAGACCCCGCTCCCGCCTGAGACTTCCGTGCAATTTACGTGGGAACGGCGCTCCCGCCTGAAACTTCTTCGAATTTTACTCAGGACCCCCGCTCCTGCCTGACATTTCCGCGCAATTGACTCAAGAACGGCGCTCCCGCCTGAGACTTCCTCGCAATTTAGTGAGGACCCCCGCTCCCGCCTGAGACTTCCGTGCAATTTGCTCAGGAACGGCGCTCCCGCTTGAGACTTCCTCGCAACTTAGTCAGGGCCCCCCGCTTCCGCCCTAGATTTCCTTCATGTACTTCAAGACTGCGCTCTCGCCGTGCGACGTCCTCAGCAAATTTCAGAAATTGCGTTTTCGGCGCTCAGGAACCACGCCCGCGCCGCAGGACGCCTTCACAACGTGGTATCTTCCCTCTTCCTTCGTCCTTCCCCCTCCCCTTCCTCCCACTCTCCCTCGTTCTTCCCCTCCTCCTCTTGCAGGGCCCGCGCCAATTCAATGGCGGGCAGAGAGATGTACGCCCCCGAAGGATTGTCCGCCCGTTCCGGTTTGCCCGTACGTCTAAGCCCGCCGGCCCCAGCAAAGAGAAATAATCCCCCCGAAAGAGGTGTGATCGAAGACGAAGAGGGCGGGTATCGAGGGTGTAGGGTATACGTGTTGAATGACTCGCGGGCAAGTAAGAGCGTACAGCCTTGAAATGGTTGTTGTTGTTGTTGTTGTTGAACTCTCACTTCTGAAGAATAATTATTGTTGGTCCCCCCCGTCCGGTGCACATTGTTTTTTCGATTGAAGTGCCCTTCCCAGGGCTCGCGCCCTGTTTTTCATTAGGGAAAGTCTTGAAGGTCAAACTGTGTAATTGGCCCCCTGTTTACAACAACAACAACAACAACAACAACAACAACAACAACAGCGGCTCCCGCCTGATACTTCCTCACGATTTATTGAAGACTCGCGCTCTCGCTTTGGACTTCCTTCCAATATGCCACCGGATCGCGGATCCCGCTTGATACCTCCTCACAATTTATTTAAACATCGCGCTCTCCCTTGGGACGTCCTCGCAACTTACCACCGAATCGCGGCTCCCGCCTGATACTTCCTCACAATTTATTCAGATGCCGCGCCTCGACACTCAGGAATCGCGCTCCCGTTGCATATTGCCTGGCGGTTCAAACAGAATTTACGCTTCAACGACCCGCCCGCTCGACCCGCCCGTCTGGGCCTGCCCGCCCGACCAGCCCGTTAGGGACTGCAGTCGCCGCTCGCTGCCCTTCGCCCGCCTTCGATGCCCCTCGCTGCCCGTACTGGTTCCGCGGTCGCCTTCGCTCGCTGCCCTTCGTGGCCCCGCTGCTGCTCTTAATGGCCCCGTTGCTGCCCACTGTGGCCCCGCAATATATGCCCTTCGTGGCCCCCGCTCGCAGTCGCCCATCGCGGCCCCATACGCATGCCCTTCGTAGCCCCGCTGTCGCCCTTCGTGGCCCTCTCGCTACCCTTCGTGGCCCCTTTGCTGCCCTCAATGGCCGCATTCCGCATTTCTTCCACATTCTTCCCAGTCCCTCCTCCAGATTCCTCCGTGCGCCCCCCGCTCCTCCGCACTTCTCCCGGCTCCTGTTCTCCACTCCTCGCCGCTCCTCCTCCTGAGACCCCACTCTTGTCCACTCCATCCCAATCCACTCCACATCCCCGCGCTCCTCTCGACACGGTTGCAGTTCTCACTATCCTTCCGCCCCGCTCTTCCAACATCCCGCTTCATTTCAGGGTTCCACGAAGTTTGTTTCTGACACCAGTTCGCAGCTGTACGTGCCCCCGTGGGGGTATCCACGACATGTTCTTTCAAAGGGGTTGGTACGTGGCGCCGTTTATGGCGCGACCCATGGCGAAACTTATTGTTAACCTGTGTTGGAGTGGCTGGCGCAAACCATAACGCAAGCTGAATCGCCTCTCGCAGCGCAAATCATCGTCCTCCCTCCTTCTTGCCCCCCCTCCCCTCCTTTGCTCCGATCCCTTCGTCCTCGTTCCTCCTGTTATCTGTTACCCTTCGTTTTCAAGGGCTTCGCCAACCACGCGTGGCAGGGAATGAATCTACCCCCCAGAAAGGGGTACGATCGAAGACGAAGAGGGCGGGTATCCAGGGTTTGGGATATGCATATGGAATGACACGCGAGCAGATAAGAGCGAACAATCTTAGACTGGCTGTTGTTGTTGCTGTTGCTGTTGCTGTTGCTGTTGATGTTGCTGTTGTTGTTGTTGTTGTTGTTGTTGTTGTTGTTGTTGTTGTTGAACATTATTTATTCTAAAGAATAATTATTGTTGGGGCCCCTGGTGCGCGCCCCCCTCGCCGCGCCTATGCCGCAGCCACATGTTCATCATTTTCGTGAGGAAGTCTCAGGCAAAACGTGGGTGTCCGGATCCGGTTGTTTTGTTGACGCCCGCTTTCCCTTGCAAAAAACACTATAAAATGAAAATTCTTGTTCTAACATAACCAAACTTCAAGAATCCTTTGAAAAAAAATGACACGAAGTGCACACTCGCGCGCGCAAGATGAAATCCATCCAAAACCTTAGTTTTCGTAGCGATTTTAACATAAAAACATGAAAAACCCAATGGTTTTTTCAAAAAAAAAGTTTCAAACAATCATCTTGCGCGCTCTTGCGGATTTCGGAGGAAACCCAATATTTTTTCAACATTTCTGTCAAACGGGCTCTTGCGAGCAACTTTTTCACGTGCTTCGAACTTCTGCAACAACGGTTGCGCGCATGCCAGGGCCATCATCCCTGTCAAATAATACCATATTTGACACATTCGTTTTTTCTTCGCGCGCGCACGCCGTCGTCGTCGGCCGCGGGGCCCTGAATAGTAGCCACGGTCGTCCGCATGCCACGAAGTGAAGTGTCCGAACGTCATAGGGCGGGAAGCTGTGTGTGGGTGGTGGCGAAGAGTCGTATGGAAATTTGGTAGAGCTTGAACCGGCCCCCCCACAAAGTGGGGGTATTGCCCGCCTCCTATGAAAACCCTGGCACTGGTGAGAACGGAGTGTCCCCAGTCTTATATGATTGTTGTTGTTGTTGCATGTTCATTACTTAACAATTAGTTATTCCTGTTGGACCCCCCAGGTGCCCTGGCGCTTTCGCCTCGACGCCGGCTACATTTTCATAGGGCATGAAGCTCACGCTCAAGCGGTTTGGGGGGCGCTAAAACCGGCCTCCCAACAACAACGCTCCCGCTCGAGACCCCCCCCTACTTTTTTACCCAGAGCCGGTGCTCTTGGTCGCCGCCGAAAGACCGCCGCCCCAACAAAACCAACGCTCCCGCTCGAGACTTCTTCCCGTTTTACCTTGGACTGGCGCGCTACTCTTTCTCTCATCGGTAGCAAGAACAACGCTCCCGCTCGAGGCTTCCTCCCTTTCTGAAGGCGGTGCTGTTCCTCGCCGCCGACAGCCCCCGTCCCGACAAAACCGCGGCTACCGCTCGAGACTTCTTCCCTTCTTACTCAAGGCGGTGTTCCTCCTCGCCGCCGACAGCCGCCGTCCCAACAGAACCAGCGCTCCCGCTCGAGACTTCGCGTTGTTTCACGCTGGACTAGCGCCCTACTCTCTTCTGCATTGGCGCCGCTCGCAGCAACAACAGCACCCCTGCTCGAGACGTCCTCCCTTTCTGTTCAGGGCCAGGTCCTTGCCTCTCCGCCGACAGCCCCCATCCCCACCAAGCCAATCCTGTCGCTCGATACTTCCTTGTACTTTACCCTTGGCTGGGGCTCCACTGGCGGTCTCGCATCGGCGCAGCAAGGCGCGGGTATGTATTTTCCAGGCGGGATATGTTGAAATTCCTCGGAGGAGGTGTTTGCAAGACCTATTGGGCGGGAGATCTGGGAATGTGAATAACGGACCCCCGCGATACAACACTAATCCCCATGGTGGGGATGGTTATCATGATGGTCGCATGCTGCGTGTGGAAGCATCGCGCATGAGGGTAAAACGATTGTTGATGTTGTCGTCGTTGTCGTTGTTGTTGTTGTCGTTGTTGTTGTTGTTGTTGCAACGTGGGCCCTGGAGGTCTGGACCCCTGTCTTTTTCCATTTGAGCAAAGTATTCAGTAGCGCTGCGAGAAGGGCGCGGGACGGAACATGTGCGCAAGGAGGGGGCATGAGCAAGCAACATGCTTTATATAATGCTGATGCCTATATATATATATATATATATATATATATATATTATCATATTTTTATTACCCGGGACCCCCCCCCCTCGGACCCCCCTCCCTAAAACCGGATCCTCCTCCAAGGGACGGCCGGGACGCCCTTTCGGACGGTTCGGGGGCCCACTGGACGCCCTTGGAAAAGGTTCGCTGGCCTTTCCGGGCCTCCCAGGGCGCATTGACAGGCCTTGCGAGCAGACTCAGGCGATTAGAAGGGTCATCGGAGAGGCGCAAAATAGACTCAAGACAGCACACGGGCGCTTCAAGAGGCCCCCAAAACGCCCCAAAAGACTGTTCAGAGAACCCCAAAGAAGCAACAAACGCCCCATTCCCTTGGGAAAATAAACACTTTTTGCATACCCGCTTTGTTCCAAGAGAGACCCAAGAAACCCACGGGAGATCCCCAGGAAGGCCTTCGGAGGCCCCCAAGAGGCCCAAAATGGCTTCCGAAGACTTCTGGAGGGACCCAGCTACCCACAACGGCCCAAGAAGGCCCCAGGACGGCCCAGGAAGGCCCCAGGACGGCCCCCAAAAAACACCAAAACACCTAAACGCGGTTCTCCTGCGAAGTGCATCGAGCTCACCCGACGCTCTTCGTTCCACGCTTCAGGCTCGCGGTCCCCATTCCTAGATCGAGAAAGACAGGCAAGGGATACATATTCGAATTTCCACGATCCAGAATTTCCTGAATGTCAGGGGGCGACCACAAAGCGATTCGTTCCGACCTATTGCGAGTTCTTCGGCGTGTCATGGGAAGACTCCTTACTTCCTGAACGGATGAGCTCAACACCCGGAGGAGGCGGAAGAGGAGGTAAGGAGGACAGAATGGGTAGGGAGACCTCTTCCTCCCCCCTTCCGCCTCTTCAGCCCCCCCTTCCTCCCTGCTGCCTTCCTGTTCCCAATTCATGGACAGGTGCCACCGCAACAGTTTGATGCTTCGCCGTTTGCCACCACCATCGCGCGTGAGAAAATCATAATTCCTTCCCCATGCCTGCGCACAAGCGTGCAAATGCATCGGACGAGGGCTGTGTCAGCAGGCGCCGGTCGCCCGTGCAGACCCTCAAGTCCCTATGCTACCACAAGCGATGATTGATTGTTTTGCCAGGGAAGCGTCTGGAACAAGGCGCATGGCGCGAAGCGCCAATGCAGTCTTGTGTATATTTATACACATATATCACTCGATTCTGGACCCCTTCCCTGCGGGATCGTTCTGTTCTGCGAAAGCATTAGGCAGTCCCGAAACAAGTTGCCCAATCACTCCTGCCGCCCCCCCCAACAAAAAAAACGTCGGCCGAACGTGGCCCTCTCTTCGCTGGGTCTCCGGGTGGCCTGTTGGAGTCCCCCTCGAAGTTCTGCTCCGAACGCGGCCCACAGAAGCGGATCCCGGCGCGGCGCCGCCCCAGGGGGGGGGAGGAGGAGGAGGAGGAGGAGGAGGAGGAGGAGGAGGAGGAGGAATGGAGGAGGAGGAGGAGGAGGAGGAGGAGGAGGAGGCGGATGCTGTGTGCAGGAGGCGGGAGGAGGGCGGCAGGAGGGAGGGAGGCCGGGCGGATGGCTGGCGGGGAGGAGGAAGCGGAGGACGTAGGCAGGAGGGAGGAGGCGGGAGGGATGAGGAGGCAGGGGCTTACCGGTGAGGGATGGTGGCTTAGGATGCGGCTGCGGCTGAGTCTGGAGGAGGCGGGCGCGCTGCGGTGGCGGGAGGACGGCGGGTCTGCGTGGCGGACGGCGGCGGGCGTGTGAGTCCGATTTTTTGAAATCCCCGCGTCTCGCGTTCTTCCCTTTATCCTTTGTCTTTCTTTCTTTCCTTCTTCTACATTTCTTTTTTTATCCTTCGTGGTTCTCTTCTTTTATTCTTCTTCTATTCTTCGCTTCTTTCTTTCTGGGGGGGTGGGGGGTCGATCTCTGGGCCGCGCGGCGCGGCGGGGGGGCGGGGCGAGAGCGGGGGGGAGACGGGGGGGGGGGTGGGGGGGGGGGGGGGGAGGGCGGGGAGGGAAGGGTAGGCGAAGAGGGGGGGCGACCATGCGGCGTGACGTCCGTGCGGGGGGAGGGGATGAGAGGCGGGGGCAGGGGGAGGCCGAAAAAAAACGAGTGAAAAAGAGTGGGAAGAGATTAAAGACAACAAAATCAAACGCCGCTGGGTGGCCCTGGAGCGGCCGGCACCCAGCTTCAGGTCGGGCATGTCCTCCTACAGGCTCCTCCTCCTCCTCCTCCTCCTCCTCCTCCTCCTCATTTAAAACATATTCGAAAATGGTCAGACATAGTCAAACACTCGTCGCCGGACTATTGTTTTACTCTTGAACCTTCCTCCTGTGGAGGGACATGCCCGACTTGAGCCAAACTGTCGGCAAGCCGCGACCGCTCTGGGCTGAACGATTTGCGCGGTGCCAGAAGCTAACGCCGAAGTCGAAGCTGCCGTGCGCACAATCTCTCGGCGGGGCGTCACGAGGGCGCCAGCGGAAACGCTGTGCGATCTCCGCCCTCATCGGGCTGCCAGAGCTGGTGCTTAGGTGGAGCGTGCATCAGGGGTCCCGAAGCGATGGGGAGGAGGCGGGGGAGGTGGAGGTGGAGGGGAAGGAGGAGGAGGAGGAGAAGGAGGAGGAGGAGGAGGAGGAGGAGAGGAGAGGGGAACGGGGAGGGAGGAAGGTGGAGGAGGAGAGGAAGGGGAGGAGAGAGGAGGAGGATGATCGAGGAGGGGGAGGGGGAGGATGAGGAGGGGCAAGGAGGAAGGAGGAGGCGAGGGGAGAGGTGATTGAGTGAGTCGCGAGATGAGTAGATGAGGTTGAGTGGTAGTGAGAGGGAGGAGGACGTCACCGCACGGCTTTGAGACCTCGGAGGCTCCAGCCGCCCGAGACATCCTCGGAGAACGACCCGAGTCCCAACACCCTGCGGCCACCCGGATGCTCACAGACTCACAACACGGCGTGGTCACCGCGCCGTTCGGCGGCCCCCAAGTGCCGTATCTGGCAAGAGTGGCGCCCCAGAGGTAAGACGAAGCCAGGACGAGGATACATTCGGGGGAGGATGTACCGAGAATCTCGGAGATCCGGCGGCTCTGGACGATGTATCGGGCGCCGCGGCCTTCTCAGAGCGTTTCCGAACGCTCTGAGAGCGTTCCGGAACGCTCTGGAACGATTTATCCTCGTCCGAGCCCCGTCCGAAGAGGGGATCCGAACCAGGGCGTTCTCGACCTGCGCCCCCGTGAACGCCGACGGCGTCCCCTGAGACCCTGGCGCCGCGTTTTTCCGCACCTGGCATTCTCGCCCGGGTTCGGCCCCCGGCGTGTCGATCCGGCTCGAGACAAGCGCCGCAGAGAGATTACTCGTTTCTCCCACGATGCTGCCATGCTTCTGGGAAGCGCGCCCAGGGGGGACGCGAGAGGCGGCAGGCCTTCTCAGAAGCCCTCGGGCCTCCCGAGAAGAGCGACCCTGGGCAGGAGGGACCTTTCGTGCGCGGATGCCGGGGGCGCAGGGTGCCCAAACCCACGCGCGCCACGGTAGAGGGAAACAAGTACTGAACACCCCCCCTTCCCCCGAACTCGAAGCTGGCACGCGCGGGGGAGACTGCGGTCGAGGTGCAGCTCATCAGACCACCGCCACCTTTGAACATTGGGGGGAGGGGGAGGCGTTGACAGATGAATGTGGCATGAGTGTTCGCTATTTTTGTCCGAGTCCTGAAGCAGCCGCTATCGCATCGCGCTAAGCGATCGGGGGGACCCCCAGTGAGCCCGCACCAAAAATCACTCCGGCGAAGGGTCACTCTTACGCCCAAGACCCCCGACGTCATGAATGTTTCATGACGTCAACCCCAGAGGTTTCGACCTATTCCCTGGGGCCGGCTTTTCATCCCGAGTCGTTTTTTGACGGTCCCGCGGCCCAGGCCCGGTAAGGGCCCCCAGAGGCCGAGAATTGCGAAAAGCCTCCCGTCGTGATTTTTCCATTGCCCGACGGGGTCTGGGAACGTCACTCTGGCGAAGGGTCACTCTTATCAGCGTCGTCGAGGGGCCTCGGAGGCTCGCGGGAGAGCTCCTCGGAAGGCCACTGGCCGCCTTGCGCCTCTCTGCCTTCCCCCCCAGGGTTCGTCTCCGATTTTCGAGTAGGGGATCGACTACAGAATGGACTTACCCCAGAATTGAAGTATTCATAAATCGATTCTGTAGTCGATCTCCTACTCGACATTTCTGGACCTCCGACGTACCCAGACCCCCCTCGAGCAATGAAAAATGCACTTTTTCCTTATTTTCGGACGCTTGGGGGCCCTTCTACCGGGCCTCGGGACCTCCGACATACCCAAAGCCCCTCGAGTAATGGAAAAATCACGACGGAAGGTTTTCCTCATTTTCGGCCGCTGGGGGCCCTTCCTGGGCCCCCGGACCGTCGAACAACGACTCAGGATGACAAGCCGGTCCCAGGGAATGGGCCGAAACCCCGGGGGGTCGACGTGATGAA
The DNA here is from genome assembly GCA_963575745.1 of Prorocentrum cordatum. NCBI lineage: Eukaryota > Dinophyceae > Prorocentrales > Prorocentraceae > Prorocentrum > Prorocentrum cordatum. Next base: position 18,475 of record CAUYUJ010010578.1, read on the forward strand.
AAAATCGCGATCTCGGGGGTCTGGGTATGGTGTTTTTCTGCTCAGTGCGGGGTCCCTCCCTGGAGTTCTGGACCACTCCGCATCCCCAGAAACCAGCTCTTCGTCTCGGTTGGGCGCGAACTCACGGGGGAGAGAGAAAGGCACTCTTTTCGGGCCCTCGGGATCCCCCGAGGCTCCTCTTGGGGCCCCAGAGGGCCCCTTTCGGCAGCCCTTGCTGCCCCCCCCCCTTCCCCATTTCTCGCCGCCCCATTGCGCGCCCCCCAGCCCAGGCCGCTTTTTGACGCCCCCGGAGCTTTTGGAGGGGCTCCGAGCGGCCACGCCAACGGGCGAACGCCTCCCGTCGTGATCTGTACGCGACGCGAGGGCAGTCGGACCTGGGCCACCAGAAGAACATCCCTCAAGAATTATGTTCCAACCTACTTCAGCATTGATCCCCATAAATCATTTCGAGCACCAGGAGAGTACCGAAACTCGAAGGTTTTCACGTGTCGGGCCCTGGGAGACACTCGTCCGAGGACAAACTGTTCGTGAGCCACTTCGATCGAAAACCTAGTCGCAGCGACAGTCGCCTTTTTTTTCTCTTTTCTTTTCTTTTTTTCCGGGTGCTTTGACTGATTTCTGTGATGTGGCCTCAACTACGAAAGGGGCAACATAACTCAAAACGTAGAGACCCTTGGCCTCCTTCCGCCTCCGCCGGGCCCCTCGGCCCAAACCAAAACAGAAACATTCTGGGGTAAGCCCTCCTCAGGATGCGCAGGGAGCATGTCCACAAAACACTTGTTTTCGCGCGCATGTGGCGGCGGCAGAAGGCAAAGCAAGGCTTAACTTGCTCCAGCGGGTGGCCATATCGGGTGGCGCTCAGATAACGATAATTGGCTCGGCGTGGCAAGAGAGGAAGCGGGGGGACAGGCTCAGGCGGGGGCCGCCGCGCGGCCGAAGGACGTCGCAGGAGGAGGAGGAGGAGGAAGGAAGTAAGGAGGTGGAGGAGGAGGAGGAGGGATGATGAGGATGAGGATGAGGATGGAGGATGATAGGATGAGGATGAGGATGAGAAGATGAGGCGGGCAGTGAGGAGGATGGACGGCAAGGGCAAGAGGAGGAGGAGGAGGAGGAGGAGGGAGGGCACTCAGACGCGGAAGACTGACGTCCAACAGACACGACGAGCGCTGGGGAAAATCCTCCCCGAGCCGCCTCCATCTTGTACCTCGGTCTGGCCGTACGTCTGCGCCCCCCGGGCGCGCCGCCGGCCCCCGCTTGGCGTCAGCTCTCGGGGGGGTGGGGGCGCGGGGGCACGGCCTCTCGTGCGCCGCCTTGGCGGCCCGCAGCGCTCCGCTCGGCTCCGCGCTCGCGAGGCGCGCGCCGATGACCTCGCGCAGGGCGGGGGGGCGGCGAGGCTGGCCCGAGCTGGGTCGGGTCCCGCGCGCGCTCGCGCCGTGAAGAACTCGGGACGGCAGTTTCTTGCACGTGCTAGCGCCGACGTATGTGTGTGTTGCCCTCTGAGGCCTACGACGAAGGCGATGTGCTGATCGACTGGCTGGGTTGAACGGGGTAACACACACGCACACACATTGGGCCAACTCACGTCCTGAGGATATTCGCACGTCTTCGGCCTCTGGGGGCCCTCACCGGGCCTCGGGACCGTCAAGAGGAACTGCTCCGAAGGGATGGCTGGCCCTCGGGGAGGGGTCCAGGCCTCTGGGGGTCCACGTTCCCAGACCCCCGACATGATTTTTTTCATGACGTCGACCCTCAACGATTTCGACCCATTCCCTGGGACCGGTTTTTCATCCTGAGTCTTTTTGTTGACGGTCCCGAGGCCCCGCAATGGCCCCCGAGAAGCCGAAACTGGCGAAAAACCTCCCGTCGTGTTTTTTTCATTGCTCGAGGGGATCTGGGTTGTGAACAGGTCATGGCCTAGGGGGCCTGGGGAGCTGGATATCGAACTGCGAGATCGTGCCTGACAAGCGGATGTAGATTGGCTCCCCAGCGAGCCGCCCCGAAGCGAGGCAGAACTTGGATCCCTGCGCAGGGCTCTGGCTGGCCGGTGGGCTGGTGCCGGTGGTTCGGGGCGCAGAGGCCCCCGCGACGTATACACATCATATATATATATACATATGTATATATATATATATATATATATATACATATATATTCCTCTTCCTATATGTTTATAAGCCCGGGTGGGGGGAAAACCCGTCCCCCCCCCCTCCCCCTAAAACCGGACCCCCGGGTTCTGAAGCTTTGGGACCCTCCGGACGGGCCTCGAAGCGGCCCCCTGGGCCTCGCAGGGCGTTTTGCCAAGCCTTCGCAGCACACCCAGGGCGATCAGGGGGGTCACCGGAGACGTCCCAGAGACCCCCAAGACAGCACAAGAGCGCCCCAAGAAGCCAGCATACGCCGAAAGATCGCTCCAAAACGTATCAAATGGCCTCCAAGAGCACCCCCAAGATGGCCCCAAGAGGGACAAATCATTGATTCTATGTAGGTTTTTGGTGCATTTGGGGTTCTCCTCTTTTCGGCTTCCCGACGCTCCAAGACGGCGGTCTCCTAGGCGTCCGAAGCAGCCTGGTAGGCTCCAAAATCGCCCCACAAACATCCAAACGGGCTTCCAGGCAGTCCAAGAGAGCCCCAAAACGGCACAACAGGGGTCCAAAATGGCCCTAAGAGAGCACCATGGCGGCCCAAGATGGCCCCAAGACACCCTCCGAAGCATTCCAAATCGTGACTGGGGCGTTCAGGGAAAGCGCGGTTAGAGGCAGGTTGGCCTTAGGAAGCCCCAGAGGCCCCCAGAACACACCCAGGAGGCCTCCAGAAGACTTTAAGAAAGCCTGAGAACTATGATGAGGCCCCCAGAGGCTCTCCAAGGAGGAGCCTCTGCAAAAAGAGCTGAGGGCCTCTGGGGCTTCCTAAGGCCAACCTGCCTCTAACCGCGGTCTCCCTGAGCGCCCCAGTTGCGATTTGGAATGCTTTGGAGGGTGTCTTGGGGCCATCTTGGGCCACCATGGGGCTCTCTTAGGGCCATCTTGGACCCGTGTTGTGCCGTTTTGGGGCTCTCTTGGATTGCCTGGAAGCCCTTTCGGATGGTTGCGGGGCGATTTGGGAGCCTCCCAGGCGGCCTCGGACGCCCAGGAGACCGCCGTCTTGGAGCGTCGGGAAGCCGAAAAGAGGAGAACCCGAAATGCACAAAACACCTGCGTAAAATCAATTATGTTTCCCTCTTGGGGCCTTCTTGGGGGTGCTCTTGGAGGCCTCTTGGTACGTTTTGGAGCGATCTTTCGGGGTATGACGGCTTCTTGGAGCGCTCTTGTGCTGTCTTGGCGGTCTCTGGGACGTCTCTGGTGACCCCCCTGATCGCCCTGGGTGTGCTGCGAAGGCTTGGCAAAACGCCCTGCGAGGCCCGGAGGGCCGCTTCGAGGCCCGTCCAGAGGGTGCCAAAGCCCCAGATCCCGGGGACCCGGTTTTAGGGGGGGGGTGACGGGTTTTCCCCCCGCTCGGGCTTATAAACATATAGGAAGGGGAACATATACATAACATAGATGTGCACATTTGTATGTGGGAAGCCCGAGGGGCCCTCGGTGGCTCACTCTCGCCGCGCGGCCGTGCCCGGGATGGGCCCGCGAGCTGCCGCCGCGGGCGGCGGCGCCCTCCTGCTGGTGCCGGCGGCGGGCGCCGGTGGGGGCCGAGCCTCTTGGCGCGCGGCGCTCGCGGCGCGCGCCGGGCCGAAGGGCCCGGGCCGCCGGGGGTGAGCGCACTATTGGGGCTGTTTGCCTCCTCCCTCCTCCCAGGCCTCCTCGCGCCATGCCACACAAAGGACGAGGGGAGGCGTGTCGCCAACTTCGGTCTCCGGGGCTGACTCCGGATCCGCCCTACTTTGGGGAAATTCGTAAGTGGGGCTTGGAATTTCCGCCTTACTTTTCAAGCCCCGCTGATGCCAATTTCCGCCCTACTTTTCTGTGGCTGTTTCTGTGGATTTCCGCCCTATTTTATGTTGGGTGCAGCAATTTCCGCCCTCCTTTTTCGGCCTCTTCTAGGTGGATTTCCGACGCAATTTTAAATAAAACAAAAAAAAAAACATAAAAAAGAAAAAAAAAAAAAAAAAAAAAAAAACGAAAAAAAATAAAAAATAACAAAAAAAAAAATAAAAAAAAAAAAACAAAAAAATAAAAAAAAAAAAAAAAAAAAAAAAAAAGAAAAAAAAAAAAAAAAAAATAAAAAAAAAACTCAGAAAAAGAAAATTAAAAAAGAAAAAAAAAAAAGTATAAAAAAAAAAAAAAATAAAAAAAAGAAAAAATATAAAAAAAAAAAAATAAAAAAAAAAAAAAAAAAAATTTAAAAAAAAAAAAAAAAAAAAAAAAAAGTTGACTTACGAATTTGCACAAAGTAGGGCGGATCCGGAGTCAGGGCGGCCCTTCCCGGGCCCCGGGGCCGTCAGGCAACGACTCGGGAGGAGAAGCCGGGCCCGGTGAAGGGGTCCACCCTGACTCCAGATCCGCCCTACTTTAGCTTTTTTTCCAACTTAAAATTGCGTCGGAAAAATACCTATGAGAGGCCGAAAAAGCAGGGCGGAAATTCCTGCACCCAACATAAAGTAGGGCGGAAATCCACAGAAACAGGGCGGAAACAGCAGCAGAGAAGTAGGGCGGAAATTGGCATCAGCGGGGCTTGAAAAGTAAGGCGGAAATTCCAAGCCCTGCTTACGAATTTCCCCAACGTAGGGCGGAACCGGAGTCAGCGCAGACCTCCGGCGGGGCTGGTGGCGCTGTGCACACACAAGAGCCGCGGCGTCGGGGCCCTGGGCTCTCCCCCGCCCCCTCCTGCCGTGGGGCTCTCGACGCGTCTGCCACGAGGTGTGCGCGGATCGGGCCGCGCCGGATCGGCGCGGATCGGGCTCGCGGCCCCCTCGGGCGAGCCGCGGCGCCGCCCGCCGCGATCGTGGGCGGCCCTGCGCCGAGGGCCGTGCCCATCCTGCCGTCAAAGGGGGATGCGAAGCCCCTGGAGACGGGACGGGGTGGGCACAGGTTGGCATCATAGCCGACCCAAAACCAATAGAGGCATCACAGCCTCTGATCATCATACTGTCTAGGTTGATCCGCTCACGGATCCAACACTTCATCCTCTACTCAATTCATTCCATGCGTAGCATGCTCTCCCCGAGGTCATGATCTTTTCCTGACGTCGACTCCCCGAGGCTTCGACCTATTCCCCGGGACCGGTTCTTCATCCCGAGTCGTTTTGTTGACGGTCCCGAGGCCCGGGGATGGCCCCCAGGGGCCGAAAATGGTGAACAGCCTCCCGTCGTGATTTCTTCGTTGCTCGAGGGGGTCTGGGTGCCCAGGAGGGGGCCCACAGGGCCGCCGTCGGAACGGGCGAGGCTGCGGTCGGAGCGGCAGGGCCGACGCCCCGAGGCGGAGCGGGCAGCGGCACGGAGGGCAGCGCGCGCAGAGGAGCACAGCCGTGGCAAGAGGCAGCCGTATCAAGTCGTCGTTGTTGTCGTCGTCGGCGTGGTCGTGGTCGCGGTCGCCGTCGTCGTCGCCGCCGCCGTCGTCGTCGCCGCCGTCGTGGTCGTCGTCGTCGTCGTCGCCGTCGTCGTCGTCGTCGTCGTCGTCGTCGTCGTCGTCGTCGTCGTCGTCGTCGTGGCCTTCATCGTCGTCGTCGCCGTCGTCGTCGTCGTGGTCGTGGCCATCGTCGTCGTCGTCGTGGCCGTCTTCGTCGTCGTCGTCGTGGCCGTCTTCGTCGTCGTCGTCGTCGTCGTCGTCGTCGTCGTCGTCGTGATCGCGGTCGTGGTCATGGTCGTCGTCGTCTTTCAAGGCGTGCGGCACGCCAAGGACCCCCCTGGACGCTCTGACCTGGCGGGTTGCGGAAGGCGAGGGCCGAGATTGGGACCGCAGCGGCCACAAAATGCGGCGTGCTTGGCCAGTTTTGCGGCCGCCCATGGCCGCAGACGTTGGCGAAATGGGATGACCCTCTATGGGGCCACAGAAAATTTGAGGAATTCATCGCGTTGGGCGGGGAACCGCATACAACTGTCGCCACTGGGGCCTTAGGTGGAGCTCCCTATGGGGCCACGAAGCGTGTGATTGGTGCATCGGGCTGGGCGTGGAACCGCATGCGAACGTCGCCGCTGGGGGCTCATGTGCAGCCCCCGATGGGGCGACGAAACGTGTGAGGGGTGCATCGATACGAGCGGGGAACCGCGTGCGAACGTCTCCACTGGGGCCTTAGGTGGAGCTCCCCATGGGGCTACGGAGCGTGTGAGGGGTGCACCGACATGGGCGGGGCACCGCACGCGAACGTTGCTACTGGGGCCTTAGGTGGAGCTTCCGTATGGGGCGACGGATCGTGTGAGGGGTGTACCGACATGGACATGCGGAGTGCAGAGGCAGTGGTGGGAACTGATGGTGACGATGAGGACTGCGGAGGGCAGAGGCAGGGATGGAAGGAGGGGGAGGAGAGCGGGAGGAGGAGAGGAGACGCAGGGCGCTGCTGATTTCAAATCAGGGGCCCAGCACCACAGGATGGTTGGGGAACAAAAACAACGGAGGAGAGGGATCCTGGGCGGACTCTCCACCCCCGTTCGAGCCATGGCAGCGGCTGCCTACAGAAGGTGCTTACGATATTGCACGTCGTTCATGTCTAATCGTGCTCATTTCTAAGTGTGCTCGTTTCTGTCTGTTCCTGGCCCCCTAGCGGCCAGGAAGAGGCCCAGGACAGACATGACATAATCTAAAGTTTCGAAGAATTAGACATGAACAGTGTGTCATCTTGCTACAAGATCTAGGGGACACGTTCTTGGTTGATCCCTGGACTTCCCGAGGTGTCTCGGGGCCTCTTTGTGTCCCCCCCGGGGGCCACCGTGGGACAACGCATTTCCGTGGCTTCATATTTGGCTCACCTGCTGTGTGGCGGCAACCAGACATCATTGTGCCGCCAGGGCCAGTCTGCGGGGGGAAAGGTTCGGTGAGCGGTCAGACCATGTTGCCCCCTTGCCGAGGTTGGGGAGTTCAGGAGAGGGCCCTGAACCAGAACAGATACGGACCTCCTTTCACAAGATCTGCAACAAGATGTGCGCGCCTGGCCACGTGCATGAATACGGCCCCCCATTCACGAGGCCGTCCTCGTGCCACGCACACTTCCGCAATGCGTTTTCTCGAAGCCCGTGTGCACTCGTGTGCGCTGACTTTGCTGTCTTGCCCACGGCTCCTGCTCTTCCTCGGCCCTCCTCTCATGTTCGCCAGCCCCCGCAGGCCTGTACAGTCGGACCCAGGCCGGAACAACATCCCTCAAACAATAAGACCCTCCGTCGGCCAAAACAAACAAAACATCTGCCCTCCCCAGGATGCACAAGAACATCCAACAAACACGAAGAACACTACAGTCGAGGCGTTGACCTAAGGAACCCTAAATATGGAACGAGGCCCCTTTTTCCATAAATTAAACTTCGATTTCCCGTCGCAAGCATAAGGAAAACCTGAGGCAAGCTGTGAAACACTTAAGGAACGCGGAGCCCCTCCCCAACGAAAAGGGTTCCTCCTTCAGGGCCCCGACTGTAGGGGTGCCCTTTCCGAACCGACCTCGATCCTGTACCTCGGTCCGACCGTAACCTGCACCCGCCTCCAGCTTCGCTGTTTGCGCACCTCGGACGCTCGCGCACAGGGACTGCGTGCTCTGGGCACGGTGTGGAGGAGGAGGAGGAGGAGGAAGGAGGAGGAGGAGGAGGAGGAGGAGGATGACATGAGTATGAGGAGTTAGAGGTCACACTGTGGGCATTGTAGATGAGATGGGTCTGAGGAGGATGCATTGAGGAGGAGGATGAGCGGGGATTAGGAAGGAGAGGATGAGGAGGAGGAGGATATGTAGGGTGAACTTCTTTGCTGCGTGAGTCGTGCGTCCGTGCCAGTGTCGTATGGATAGGCGGTGCAGGAGTGAGGAGGCGTAGGCAGTATTAGATTACGTGCTGGCAGGCGGCTCGTCTTGTTTATACCCGCCTTGCCGAGTGCGGAGTCAGAGTTGAGCGTCTTCTGAGGCTATAGTCGTGCGGCTTCTTTCAGGCTTTGGTTCGTCGAATGCGTTCCTAGTCGTCGGCGGCTTGCGTTTCTTCTCCTCGGCTTCGTGCGTATTCGGAACCCCACTATTTCATCTACTTCTTTGTACTCCGATAGATGTACTACGCTAACCCCATTCTCCCCTCAACCGCCATCCTCCTTTCCAGCCACTGGTGCCACCACGCCTGCTCCTATCTTCATGGCCCCTTCCACCGCTCGTAGCTGTCGACCATTCATCCGTGCTCTTGGCCGCAGAGAGCCCCCCAACGTAAATTCCGCCCACCCCCCCCCCCCCCCATCCCCACCACTCCTGTAACAATCAACACACAATTCGCCCCCCCCACCATAAACATCGCCCCCACCCACCGACAAATTCGCCCCCCCCTCCCCCCCCATCACCACAAGTTCCTGAGCCGCCCCCCACCCCCTCCACCACAAATTCGCCCCCCTACCTGTCCCCGCGCCCCCCCCTGTTCCTCTCCGCATCCCTGTCCTCGTCGCCCTCGCCCTCTCCTCGCCCTCGCCCTCTCTCCGCTGCACGCGGGAGCGGCCCCGGGGCAGGAGCGCCTCGCCGCTCGGGGCGTGCGAGCCGCGCGCCCGAAAGGTCAACGGGTGGGGGGGGGGTCTGTCGGCAACGCGCGCGCAGTAGCGTGAGGGTGCGGGGGTAAGCTTCTTAGAAGCACCCCTGCTTCTTAGAAGGCGCGGGCCTTCTCTATGGACGTAAGGCCCAGGCCTTCTAAGAAGCAGGGTGCTTCTAAGAAGCCTTACCCCCTCCCCCTACCCCCTTTTGCGCGCCGCCAAGTCTGGCGACCCCGGTCCCCGACCCCGTCGAACCTTGGACACGCACGGCTTGGCCCAACTCGGGGACGTGTGGTGGGGGGGCGGTGCGTCCGACTGGCTCTCCCTGAGGGTGCACCCCCCGAACTCCGCCTCTTTTCTGAACGGCCAGTTTTTGGGTTGGGAGCACTCGGGGCGGTGGGGCGAGACCACTCTTCAGCGAGGGGCCACACTTGAGGGGCAGTGATCGGGGGGGGGGGCAAATTCATTGGGACGCCCGAAAAGAGTACGGAAAAAATGGGTACAATGCCCAACAACAAATGTTGCCCCAAACCAACAGCGGCCGCTGTTGGGCAGGCGGCCTTCTGTCTCGAATGGACACAGGCCGCGGCG
>CAUYUJ010010579.1:0-15000 GCA_963575745.1 Prorocentrum cordatum
GAGGTCCGTTTCCCGTGCTTCTTTTCCGTGCGTCGAGGTGCCCCTCAGCGGTCCTCGCCGAGGAAAAACATCCTCCTCCTCCTCCTCCTCCTCCTCCCCCTCCTCCTCGGACGCGGGGCGCTGACTCTTCAAAAGGAGGACCCAACACCACAGGATGGGTGGGAAACATTGCAACATACACCCCTGCATAGAATGAAGGACATCTTAACCTAAAAGCGTGAACTTCGCTCCGAGCGTTTTCTTAAGCAGCAGTCCGGGAACCAAGAGAAGCTCCAAGAGAACGCCCAGGGTCCAGTCCAGACTCTTGATTTTTGTACGCAAGCGCAATCAGGATTCCATGATAATTGGAATATTTTCTTACGATTGCGATGTTCTCGTCCGATTGTACTGAACGCGTCTGGAGACCCGGACCCCATCCGTCGGCGCCATTCTTCGAGCCGGATCGGTCCGTGAGGGTCCTGGGCCACGAAAGTGGGGCGAGAACGCCCAGCTCGAAAACAGTGCGACGCCCGGACCTCCGGGATCCTCCGACCTCCAAGAGGAGGTGTGGGACCTCCCGGTCGGCTACACGCAGGAGCGACCCTGGGTACAAGAGTTCAGTCGGGCCTGTCCCCCTACAGGGGGATTTTGGACGAGAAATAAAACATACCCCCAAAATAATCAAAAAATGACGAAAAAATAGCCTGGGGACTATTTTTTGAATATGCTTTGGCCATTTGGGGGTATTTTTGGGGTATTTCTTCTTTTTCGTAGAAAATCCCCCTGTAGGGGGGCACGCCCGACGTACTACGAGAGTGATCTTCTTGGTGCGCGGCTCTTGGACTACTTTTTGAATATTTTTTACCTTTTTGGAATATTTTGGGGGTATTTTTATTTTTTCGTCGAAAGGCCCCTTGTAGGGGGACACGCCCGACATAATACAATAATGATCTTCTTGGTGCGCGGCTTCTGGAGGGCGCGAGGGGGCCAAAACCCAAGCAAGCGCGCGTGTGGCGCTCGGGGGTGCCCAGATGGGCCCGCACCGGCGGTCACTCCAGCGACGGGCCACTCCCAGAAGAAGACAAAATGCCATAAGTTACCAACTTCGAACTTATCCCTTTTCTAAGATTGACACGCCAAAAGGCGATGACAATCTTTGGGATGCGCCCTCAAAAAATAGGGGAATCCCTAAGATTGGCATCGTGATGAGGAGATGCCCAGCATAGGGATGGGGATGTCTTCCAGGCTGGCAAATAACATGAACTTTGGGCGCTCAGCGCGGATCTCTTGGATCTGCGCTGGACCCTCCCTCCCTGGCGCGCGGAGGCGCCGCCAGGGGCGGCGCCGCAGGCGCCGCAAGGGGGGGCCCAGCGCGGATCCAAGAGGCCCGCGCGGAGGGCCGAGGTTTTCTGTTCTTGGCGTTTCTCTTCTTCGACGATGGACCCGCACCGGAGGTCATCCTGGCAAAGGGTCACTCCAGCGTGTAGGCCCTCCTGGCTCGTCCGAGCGCCGACGACGACGACGACGTGACGACGAGGACGACGACGTGACGACGACCACGACGACGACAGCGGCCACGACGACAAGACGACAAGACGACAAGGACGACGACGACGACGACGACGACGACGACGACGACGACGACGACGACGACGACGACGACGACGACGACGACGACGACGACGACGACATGGCCCCCCGCGGCTCCCTGCCGGGGCTCTCCTCGCCCTCGGCCTCCCGCGGCTCGCGGGCGCTGGGGCTCGCGCCCATCGCCTGCCGACGGTGCCGCCCGTCGTCGTCGTCGTCGTCGTCGTCGTCGTCGTCGTCGTCGTCGTCGTCGTCGTCGTCGTCGTCGCCACCGTCGTCGTCGTCGTCGTCGTCGTCGTCGTCGTCGTCGTCGTCGTCGTCGCCGTCCTCGTGGGAAGACGCACGGAGAGAGGCAGGGGCAGGAGGGATGGAGAGAGAGACGAAGGGGAGGGCAGGGCGGAGGAAGGGGCCGGGGTGGTGGTGGCCGCTTCGGCTGCTGCTGTTGCTCGAGGGGAGGCAGGCCACGAGGGGGCATCGGGAGCGCACGGCGCAGGCGTGCCGCCCCAGCGCCTGCCGATAGAGCGCGGGCCGGGGTGGGCGCGCCGCGGGGCCGCGGGGCGGGCGGCCCCGCACGGGGAGCGGCCCTGCGCAGCGGACCTCTGCGAGGCCGAGGGCTGCCGGCACCACATGCCTTTGAGGCTCTGGGCGTGGCATCGCTCAGACGCCCAGCCCCCGAGCACGTTTCGGTTTTGTGATTTTTGTTGTTGTTCTTTTGTTTATTTTTCTCTCGCAAGATGACCCCAAGTGCTCCTCGATGGTCTCCTCGGAGAAGAGACTGCGCACGTCCGAGCGATGCTCCGTCGAGTGAGCGACGATCAAAAACGGGTCTTCGTGCAAGACGACATACCGGCCTGACGCGGCGGCTTGCGCGGGCCGCCGGCGCGGCACGCCACGTCGGAGGCGAGGGCACTCACGCGCGGCTCTGCGCGGGCAGCTCACGCGGCAGTGTCGGCGCAGACGACCCTGTGTTTTGGCGTCGCTCAAGTGTTGCACTGCCAGAAGGATGAAGAGGCCCTGGGACACACGAATAGATACACACAAAAATAACAGGATCCGCCATATTCTCATATATTTTCTGGGTTTTTGTCTTCCCCCCACTTCCTATATTTTCCCAGATGTTCTGGGAATCGACGATTCATTGTATCTGTGTTTTTCCCCTCCTTGAAGAACTCGAACATGGAACCGCTCGCTGCAGTACCCCGAGCGCCGCGCCGCACCGAGCCTGGCCCCGCGCCACCGCGGCGCGCGACGTGAAGGCTACAGGTGGAGGACGCGGGTCCCGAGGGAGGCGGGCCCTGGGCGTCCGAGCCTGCTCGCGAGACCGACCTCTCACCGAGAGCCGTCCCTGCACGGCCCCAGGGTCCTGCAGCCCGAAAGCGGCGGAACAGCTCGGGGCCCTCTCGAGTTTCCCTTCGCGGCTAGCATGGCCGGCGGGCGAGGCTCCCGAGACAGGGGCGCGCTGGCCGCGTCGCGTGTGTGTCGAGCTTCCCTCTGCAGAGCTCCTCGCTGCAAGACGTCGAGCGCCGCACCGCATCGGGCTCCTGCTCCGTGCCATCAAGGAGGAGGAGGAGGAGGAGGAGGAGGAGGAGGAGGAGAGGAGGAGGAGGAGGAGGAGGAGGAGGAGGAGAGGAGGTGGAGGAGGAAGGGAGGAGGAGGGAGGAGGGAGGAGGGAGGAGGAGGAGGGAGGAGGGAGGAGGAGGAGGGAGGAGGAGGAGGAGGAGGAGGAGTAGGAGGAGGAGGAGGAGGAGGAGGAGGAGGAGGAGGAGGAGGAGGAGGAGGAGGAGGGCCCGCAACATGAACGGCTGGCATGCGAGGGCGCAGGGGCCCGGTCGCGCCAGGCCTCCGTCTCTGTCGCGTTGCTGTCCTTCGCCCTGTTTCGCTTCGCCTCCTCCCGCGCGGCCTTCTTGGTGTCCTGCGCGCCCCGGCTCGGAGATGGCGGCGGCGAGGGCAAGCAGGAGGCGGCGGAGGACGAGAAGGAGGCGGAGAAGAACGATTGAGATCTTGTAGCGTGCGGGAACGAAGCTGACCTGCGGCGCCTGCCTCAAGAGCAGGCCCGACTCAGATACGAACTTGCACGCCAAAGCGCCCTGATCTCGGTCTTCAGACTCGGGCCCCTCCTGCAGCACCAGCCCAGACCGCGCTGGCCCGAGAAGCTGAGGAGCGCAGCTGAACATGAGGTGGAACGCGAACCTCCAGTGTGCATTCAAAAAGCGACCCCCTCTGCCAACTATTCATCCACATGCACGAGGAGCGAGCGCTAGGGTTAGGTCAGCTATGCCCTCCTACAGGCGGAATTTGGAAGACAAATGAAACAAACATGAAAACAATAACAAACCAATAGTCAAACATAGCCGAACATTCGCCCCCAGACTATTGTTTGACTGCTTTTGAACGTCCCTCCTGTCGAGGGACATGCCCGACTTCACGCTGGGGGGGGGAAGGACCCGAGGAGCCCCAGGCCCCTCTCGCAACCGGGCCCAGGCCTCCGCGCAAAAAAAAACGGCCTCGGGGCTGCAGCCCGAGTGCCACGGCGCGGGCCCCAGTACGAGCCCCCCCGCCCCCGCCCCCGAGGACCAGCTCGCTCAGGTCCTGACGACCTCTGCGGCCCCCTCCACTCGCGCTGGCGCCCCCCCCAATTCGTTACAGGTTCACCTGGGCACCTCTGGATTTACAGTCGGCCTGTCACTATCATCAAGGATGCGCGATGAGGATGCAAGGGCCCTGGACGGCCGTCTCGCGGCTTCTCGAGCGGAGCGCGGCCAACGAGAGTGGCCAAAGATGGACCGAGGAGACCAGGATGCAAGGGTACCCATGGGAAGGTTGCCCATCCTCACTATGCGGGTTGACTGCACACCGACTCGTCTGCATCTGCTTCGCTGCACGTGTAGACTGACTTGGAGGTGCCTCGCCCCCGCAGCTCGACCCGAGCAGAAGCCCCGACGGGAGCAGTCCCCTCCCCCCCCCCCCCGCTTCCCCGCAGCGCGGCGGCGGACACGCGCGGCAGAGCAGCCCCAGGCCTGCGCTGTGGGGTACATGGCCGTCCTGCTGCCGTGCCACAAGGGGGGCGCCAAAAAATCATGGATCCCCAGAAGGGGGCTCGTCCGGCCGGCTACACGTAAGAGCGAACCTGGGCAAGAGTGACCTTTGGTGCGCGGCTTTCGGGGGCCACGATGGGGCCACAGCCAAGCGTGCTGGCCGGTGCTGGGGGGACCCCTGTCCAGGGCTCGACCCAAACAATGTTTCTCGTGTTCGTTATGGTTTTTGCTCTCCCTCGCTTTGTCTCCGATCCGCCTCTCCGATCGCCCAAACACCGCTCCGGTCGAGCCATGCCCCAGTCAGCCCGCACACGAAAGGTCACTCTGGCGAAGGGTCACTCTAGTACGTGCAGTCCATCGGCCACCGCCCCCCCCCCCCCCCCGAAAGTTTCCCTGCATGGACGGGGGGGGGCCCTGAACCTGAAAAGCAAGCCGCGAACGACCTGCACGTGGGGAAGCCGCGCCAGCCGAAAGGCACCTGCACGCCAGCAGTTCTGCGTTCGAAGCGGGGCGAGGGGAGGGGCGAGGGGGGGGGCAACGCCGCGAAAGTACACTGACCTTCCAGGAGGGCTCAAAAATAGCTCCCGACCTAAAAACCTATCCCAGAGCTATTCTACGTCTTGGCTTCAGGCTGTTCCGCTCTGCTTTTTAGGCGTTTAGGTCTCCATGTGCTAAAAAATAGCTCTCTGGAAGGTCAGGGTAGAAGCCTGCCCGAGCCGAACAAGAAAGAAAGCTCTCCCCAGCCCAGGCCCCCGGGGGGCGGCCCGGCCCGCAGGCGGGAGCCCCGCCCCACCTGACCCAAATGGGTCCTCCACTCCGCGCCCCTGGCGTTAGGTCGGGCATGTCCCCCTGCAGGCCGACTCTGGACGAGAAACAAAACAGAATCACAACAATCTCCAAACAGATGCAAAAATACAGAAAATCGTCCCCGGACTATTTTTTGGACTATTTTTGAATATATTCCTCCTGCAGAGGGACGCGCCCGACTTCACCCCAGACCCAAGGTGGTCCTCCACTCCCCGCCCCTGGCCGGGCGTTGGCAGAACTGGGTTTGTGGTGGAACCTTGCTCAATGATCTGTACCGGGGGCGCCCCCCCGTTCCACTTCCACTCACCGGAACTGCCGTCGCCCGACAAAACACCAGCTATGGCAGACCTGGCTTAGTGATCCTGGCCAATTCAAAGGCTCCGGGGCCCTACCACTGACCGGGGTGCCCCTTATACCTGAGGTCCTGACCATACCCGCCCCTGGCTTCCCTGACCTTCCAGAGAGCTATTTTTTTTAGCAAGACCCAAACACCTAAACAACGGAACGATACATCCTGAAACCAAGACGTATAATAGCTTTGGGATAGGTTTTTAAGTCGGGAGCTATTTTTTAGCCCTCCTGGAAGGTCAGTGTTGGCGTGCCCAGCGCGGGGGGCGCCCGGCGGGGCGCGAGAAGACCCCGCGGCGCGGGCCTCTCTCGCGCCCCCCCCCCCCCCCCCCCCCTCCCTCCCGGCAGGGCCTGGCGCGGAGGGCGGCGCGCCACCCCCCTGGCGGGGGAGGGCCGGGCCCAGGGAGGGACCCCTCGAGGTGACGAAGGCGGGGCGACGCGGAGGCGTCGGCGCCCACGTCGCCCCCCCCCCCCCCCCCTCCCTCCCTCCCTCTCTTCCTCCCTCACTCCTCCTCCTCCTCCTCCTCCGACCCCCCCAACTTTCTCCGCCCGCCCCCGCCTTTCTCGTCGGAGCTCGAGGGGCCAAAGGCCAGGGCATCCAGCGTCTCGAGAAGAGCAGGGCTGACCAGCCACGAGCTCATCCCTGTCCCCAAGATGGACGAGCCTTAATGCGATGACAATCTCAGGAGCGCGCCCTCAGAAACGGAGGGAGAATCCGTGAGATCGGCATCCCAAGCAGGTGATACTGCTCGTAGGGATAGGGATGTGCTCCAGGCTGGCAGAAAGCGAATTCGTTTCGTCGCTCTCGGCCTCTTGGGACCCTCGTCAGGCCCCGGGGCCATCAAAAGAACAGCTCGGGATGAACAGCCGGCCTCCAGGAAAGGGCTGGCTGGGATTCTCGGGGGCCCCGCATTGAAAACACCCAAGACGTCGGACGTCGGGAGGGGGAACCAGGCAGCTGGCGGCTCGACTCTGCTCGAAGCGTGGGCCTCTCGACGGGGCTCCAAATTTCCAGTGGAAAAAAACGGCCGCATCGAGTTTGCGAAGCCGCCGAATGCCTGGGCATCTAGTGTGCACTGGGGCGAAGATCCTGAGAGCCGGCGTGCCTATCATTGAACCGTGGGTAATGGAGACCGACCGACGATCAGACGATGAGCAGGAGGCGAGAGGACGAGGAAGACAGGCTGACGACGCAGTCGGGCCGAGATACCTCGAGAACCTCTCTAAAAGCTGGCGGATCTGGAGGACGTCCTGGGCGCCGCGGCCGCTCCAGAGCTCTCCGAGAGCGCTCCGAGAGCGCTCCGAGAGCGCCCTCCAGGAGGAGGAGGAGGAGGAGGAGGAGGAGGAGGAGGAGGAGGAGGAGGAGGAGGAGGAGGAGGAGGAGGAGGAGGAGGAGGGGACGAGGCGGAGGAGGAGGAGGAGGAGGAGGAGGAGCGCGCTCTAACTTCATCCTGGGCCTGCCTGGCCCACCGCCCCCGACTCGTTTTTTCCGGGGCTCCAGTCCAGTGGGGTGTAGTCGTGCTCTTTCGCTGCTGCCCGTGCGGCCTTGCCCTCCCCGTCAACCTGCCCAGCCAAGGCCCCCGCTCCCCGAGCACCCGACCGTCTGGATTCGCTCCATAGGGGGCCTCTACAAAGGGGGGCGTCCAAGAGGGGGACGGGGGGGGGGGGGGGGGGGGGCGCAGACCATGGTCGGCGGCATGTGCAAGGCCCGGGGGGGGGGAGGGGGGACATGGGACGCACTGAAAGAAGAAGAGGGGGCCATGAGATCTGGGGAAATAGCATGGCTCTGGCCCTGATATCCCCCCTCTAGTCATCACCCCTCTCCTGGCCGCCCCCGCTTCAATGCAGGCCCCCCGAGGTCCCGACCCTTTCTGCGGCCCAGCTTGTCACCCCAAGACGCTAGCAACGTCTGTGGATGGGCGCTTGTTACGCCAACAGCGGTTCCCCGTGCATTTTTCGGCGTCGTGTGCGCAGGTTTTCGCAGGATGACCCAAAAGGCTCATCGATGGTCCTTGCCGAGAAAAAATGCACAAGTCCGGGCGATTCTAAGTGGAGTGTGCGTGTGTGTGGGGGGGTCGTGGATTCTGGCGTGTGGGGAGGTCGTGGATTCTGAGCCCCCATCTGCCCCCAGTGCCCCGCTCTCCCCCCCTGTCACAGAGCGGTGGCTGCTGAGCGCGGCGCCGCACTCCCTTTCCCTCCTATCCCCCTCCTGTCCTTCCCCCTTCCTGATGCCCCCTTCCCCGTTTCCCCCTCCTCGCTCTCCCGCTCCCCCTTTCTTCCTTACCTCACCCCTCGTCTCTCTCTGTCTGTCTCTCTCTCTCTCTCTCTCCTCTCTATATATATGTGTGTCTATCTATATTTCTTTTATTTCACGACTTCGTCATCTATTGCATTCCCATTCCCGTCGCCCTCGTCGCCCTCGTCGTCGTCGTCGTCGTCGTCGTCGTCGTCGTCGTCCTCGTCGTCGTCGTCGTCGTCGTCGCCGTCGTCGTCGTCGTCGTCGTCGTCGTCGTCGGCGTCGTCGTCGTCGTCGTCGTCGTCGTCGTCTGTCTCTCCCTCTCTCTCTTTCACCCTGCCTCTTATATATACATACATTTCTGTTTATATATGTATACATATATATATGTCCATATATAGAGTATGCTCTCTCTCTCTCTCTCGCTCGCTCTCCCTCTCTATCGTCCTCCGCTCCTCCTCCTCCTCCTCCTCCTCCTCCCTTTTTCCCTTCCATTCTTCGAAGGAGGATGGCGGACAACGGCAGCGACAGAAGGGGGACGGAAGAATGTGCCCAGGAGCCCAAATGCACCAGTGATCGTGCGCGCGCGCGTCGGTGTGTGTGTGTGTGTGTGCGTGTGTGTGCGTGTGTGTGTGTGTGTGTG
Organism: Prorocentrum cordatum; assembly: GCA_963575745.1. Taxonomy (NCBI): domain Eukaryota; class Dinophyceae; order Prorocentrales; family Prorocentraceae; genus Prorocentrum; species Prorocentrum cordatum. The sequence goes on from CAUYUJ010010579.1 coordinate 8,636, forward strand.
TGGTGTGTGTGTGTGTGTGTGTGTGTGTATGTGTGTGTGTGTGTGTGTGTGTGTGTGTGTGTGTGCGTGCGCGTGCGCGTGCGCGTGCGCGCGCGTGCGCGTCGTGCGCGTCGTGCGCGTCGTGCGTGCGTGCGTGCGTGCGTGCGTGCGTGCGTGCGTGTGTGTGTGTGTGTGTGTGTGTGTGTGTGTGTGTGACGGGCCGCTGGCCACATGTACCTGCCCCTCCCTGGGGTTGGGGCGCCTGCGCGGGGCCGCTCTGCGGCGGGCCCCTGGGTCCAGTCTCGCCTTCGGGCGCCCTGCCTCGGCGGCGGGCGAGGGGGGGAAACGAGAAGGAGCAGGTCCTCACAGCAGGCGGCGGGACTTCTCAGAAGCCCTGGCGCCTTCTGCGAAGTTTTCCCTGTCTTCGGGGAAAGCTTAGAACACTTTTTTATTGCCTTCGGGGAAAACTTCGGGGGGAAAAAAACGGAAAGCTTAGAGAACTTCTCGGAAGGGCGGGGGCGGTTCCGAGCCTTCTGAGAAGGCCCTCTCCTTCTCACTGGCCCCCCGCACTTGCCGCCCGCTGCCGCACCCGCCGCGCACCTCCTCCCTCCCCCGCGCCCGTTCGCCCCAGGAGCCCGGCTCCGCCCCGGGGGGCGGCGGCTGTTCGCCACGACCACCACTCCGCTCGGCTACAGTCGGGGCGTTGGCCTAAGGAACCCTAAATAAGGAACGAGGCCCCTTTTTTCCATAAGTTAACCTTCGATCAGCTGTCGAAAACATAAGGGAAGCCTGAGGCAACCTGTGAAACACTTAAGGAACGCGGAGCCCCTCCCCAACGAAAAGGGTTCCTTCTTCAGGGCCCCGACTGTAGGGCGGCGCCGCCTTGCCCAGCACTGTCGCCGCTAGCCCGTGCTTCTCCCACGGGCGGTGCCGCCCTCACAGCCGCGTCGCCTGCCGCCCGCTTTCACTCCCTCTGTCCACAGCGTCGCGGACGCTCTTGGTGCAACGTCACGCCTGCGAGCGGACTGCGTGGGCTCGCTTTCCACCTCCCCCTGCTCGCTCCTGCCACGGTGTGCTCCCCGCGCTCGCGCCAGTCGCCCCTTCGGCTGGGCTCCTGGTCGGACCTCCGTGTAGCTTCTGCAGTGTCCTGTTCTGGCAGCCCCTTTCGCACCCTCAGGTGAGCAGCGGTGGGCGAGGATCGAGCTAGTTTCCTCTTCCTGCATCTATGCGCGTGGCCCCGCTCACATCGGCACCTGCGTGGCCTTCCGCCATCTTCCACGTGCATCCGCTTCTGCTGTCTTTTTCTCTGGCAGCGCTTCGCTTGAGGGCTCGGATGGAGGTAGCAACATACCACAGAAGAGTGCCACGAAGGGGACGGGGGGCCCTAGACAGCCTGGTCCGGCAACTGGTCCAGCAGCCGTTTCGCATGACACCTCCTCGCCACTCATTCCAGGATCGTTCTCTCTCGCCCCAATACCAGTTACACTATTGAACGGAACGGCCATGGTCCCTTGTAAAACATTTACGAAGGTACCCATGGCCGTGCTCTCGCCTCCATGCTGACTGCATTTCTGGTCCAAACGGCCATGATCCTTGGTAAAACGTGCACTAGACATGCACATGACTGTGCGGGGAACCCAAGACCGCCCAGTCTGGTAGCCGTTCCGCCTGAGGCTTTCTCACAATGTATTCAATAATCGTTCTCTCGCCTCAAGGCCGGATACCTTTTTTTTCGTCCAGACGGCCATGCTCCCGCATATCGTACAGACCGCAGAAGTCCCACAGGTCCCACAAGTCTCACATGTCCCACAGGTCTCAGAAGTTTCACAAGTCCCCAAGGTCCCAGAAGCCTCACAGGTCCCACAGGTCTCACAGGCCCCACAGGTCGTAGGTGCCACGGGTGCCACACGTGCCAGATCTCGCCGGTCGTACAGGCCGCACAAGCCCCACCAGGTACCAGAGGTCCCACATGTTCCAAAGGTACCACTGGTTCCGCAGGTCCCACAGGTCCCACAGGCCCCACATGCCACAGAGGACCCCCAGGAACCACAAGTCTCGCAGTTCCCACAGGTCGGACAAGTCCACAGTTCCCACCTGCCCCACAGGCCCCGCAAGGTTTGCAGGTCTCACCAGTCCCACAGACGTCCCCCAAGTCCCACAGGACCCACAAGTCCCACATGTCTTACAGGTCCCACAAGCCCGTGAGGCCCCACAGGTCCCCCCGGTCGGACATGTCCCGCAAGCCCCACAGGTGCCCCGTGTCCTCCGGTGCCCAAGGTGCCCCAGGTCCCCCAGGTCCCCCAAGTCCCACGGGCCCCACAGGTCCTGCAGGTCGTGCAAGTCCCGCAGATCCTATTGGTCCCACAGGTCCCACAGGTCCCGCAAACCCCTGCAGGCCCCACAGGTCCCCCGTGCCGCACGGGCGACACAAGTCCCCCAAGTCGCACAGGCCCCACAAGTCCCACAGTTCTCACACGTCCCACAGGTCCGAGATGCCTCACAAGTCCCAAGGTCGGACAGGTCCCACAGTTTCCCCAGGCCCCACAAGTCTCAATGGTCCCACGGGCCTCACAGGTCCCGCAGTGCGTACAAGCCACACAAGTCTCAATGGTCCCACAAATCTCACAGGTCCCACAAGTTCCCCAGGTCTCACTGGCCTAACTGGTCCCGCAGGTCTCACAAGTCCAGGAGGCCGCACGCGTTTTACAGGTCACACGGGCCCCACAGGTCCCACAGGTCGCTCGATACCCACAGGTCGCACAGGCCCTATCTGTCCCACACGCCCCCCAAACCGCTCAGGTCCCAGATGTCCCACAGGTCATCTCCTGCCATATTAGGGTGCTTTACTGGGCTGACCTCTTGCATGCGTCAGCCTTCGTCCTGACCCCCCATCTGCAAATCAGGGTGGTCATTTGAATAAGCGCGCCCCGCCTCAGGACACGCTGCAGCGACAGCCACTCCGCCGATGGAGGAACAGCCTGTGTGTGCGCTTCATGCCAACACTTGATTGGACTCGCTAACAATATCTTGGCCCCGTGACGGGCTCTAAATTTCCAGGCGTTGTCCAAGATGTTGCACACACGAGGTCATTCCTGTCATAAATACTTGTGTAAGCTTGTGCTATGTAGGACACTCCGCACGCGGGTCGAGCCTCACAGATGTGTTGATTTGCAGGTGCCTCTTGTCTTGCGAGCAGAGGTCAGGTCAGTGCCGCTTCTCACACCACAACTCATTTTCAAGTTCAAAACCCCTGAGTCGGGGGTTTAGAGGCCTGCTCAAACGGTTACACACCATGCGTATACGTATAGATCCTCGACTCGGCTGGATTGTGGCCTCGTGAATTTGATCCACCTTGTCGTCCTCATCTCAGCCCAGTGCAGTTGATATTGGACATCTGGACGCCTACGGCGATACGACGCTTTGCGACCAGCACAGATCCTGATCGACAGGGCCACGTGAGGACTCCTAAGGGGCTCTCAACTCAAGGTTGGTTAACGACTTCTCATCACCAGTGTGTGTGTGTGTGTGTACGCCCGTGTGTGTTTGTGTGTGTGTGTGTGCGTGTGGCCTGCCTTGTTTCTCCTTTCTGGTCGGCTGCCGTTGCTGCCCTCCTGCTGCGCCTGGCTTGATGCCTCGGCTCGTCACTGTCGCACTGCTTCTCCCAGTCCTCGTCTCCCTTACTTCCTCCCTCTTCCCTCTCTCCTCTCTCCCCTCGCCACTACCCCTTCGCGACTGTTGCTGTCTATCTCCCATTTGCGGAGACAACGCCTCCACGCTGCGTGAGCTGGGCCGGCCCGCATGCTCCCGCCTGACTTGACCTAGGTCGCACCGCCGCGCGCGTGGCCGCAACTCCAACAAGTGTGTGTGTGTGTGTGCGTGCGTGAGAAAGAGAGAGAGAGAGAGAGAGAGAGAGTGAATGTGCATGAGTGTGTGTGTGTGTGTGTGCGTGTGTGTCATCCCATCGACCTTGCGCTTCTTCGCCTCGGCTTTGCCTGCCTCCTCGTCAGCCTCGCCGGCTGCAGGAGGCATGGGAGTAGGACCGAGCGAAGGAGGCACAGGAGACGTGAACATGGCTAGGGAGCGGGCGGGGCACCCAGCGGTGCGCAAAAGCACGCCTGGCCGGGCCGAGCGAGACGGACAGTGTGAGACATCACGGCAGACAGACATGACGAGGGACAACGATAGGGGGGGATATAGGGGAACAAATTACCCCAGTGCGACCCCACCTAGAAGTTGGAGCCCCTGGGAAAGCAGCATTACTTGCTATGCGCTGCTATGCTATGCTATGCCATGCTATGCTGCGCTATGCTATGCTATGCTATGCTACGCTATGCTGCGCTATGCTATGCTATACTATGCTATGTTATGCTATGCTAAGCTATGCTATGTCATGCTGCGCTGTGCTATGCTAAGCCATGCTATGCTATGCTATGTTAAGATGCGTTATGCTATGCTATGCTATGCTATGCTGTGCTGCGCTATGCTATGCTATGCTATGCTATGCCATGCCATGCTATGGTTGGTTATGTTATGCTATGCTATGCTATGCTAATGCAGCGCTGCGCTATGCTAAGCTAAGCTAACCCTCTAGGCAGAGCCTTAGGTAGGGAATTACACCCATGCTAATGCTGTTGCTGTTGCTTTGCTTTGCGTTGCTTGTGCTTTGCTTTGCTGTCGCTGCTGTTGCTTTGCCTTTGCTTTGCTGCTGTGCGATGCTATGCTCTGCTCTGCTCTGCTCTGCTCTGCTATGCTATGCTGCGCGGTGCTATGCTGTACGGTGCTGTACTGCGCTATGCTATGCTATGCTATGCTATGCTGCGCTATGCTATACTATGCTATGCTATGACATGCTGTGCTGTGCTATGCTGTGCTACGCTCTGCTATGCTATGCTGTGCTATGCTATGCTAAAGCTCGGCGAAACTAAGATGAAGGTAAGCTAAGCTAAGATAAACCTGAGCTAAGATGAAACTCAGCTAAACTAAGATGAAATAAGCTAAGCTAAGATGAGACAAGTAACGCTAAGCTAAGGGAACGTCACTGGGGGAACCACGGGGCGGATGCCGGGGGAACCGCTCGGGGCGAGGAACACTGCCCAGCCCCTTAAGCTTACAGGGTAAGAACCCTTCTAGGCAGAGCCTAGGTAGGGGAAAAATTGCATAAACATAAAAACTGGGAGGTCCGCGCGGATTTCTCGGATCGGCGCTGGACCCCCCTCCCTGGCGCGCGGAGCGCGCCAGGGGCGGCGCCGGAGGCGCCGCCGGGGGGCCCCCAGCGCCGATCCGAGAAATCCGCGCGGACCTCCGAGTTTTCATGTTTATGCCACTTTTTGTTCCCATAGGATAAGCAGATGGGGGGGATGTGTCGATCTGGAATCGATCTGGATCGGCGATACGTCGCCGCTGGATCGGCGATGGGCCCGATAGCGACTCCGCAGCTTCCTGGGCGGGTCGGGGCCATCGGGCCCCTGTCGGCGATCGGTGGGCGGTTGAGGGTCGATGCATCCCCCCCTGTGCCTATCTCCCTCTATCGTTGCCCCCGGCATGGGAGGATGTGTGACGATTGCGGTAGCGATGGCGACGACAACTAGGACCGGGAGGAAGAGGAGGAGGAGGAGGAGGAGGATGATACGGGTGTGCGACGAGACGCCATGGCCAGAAGAACTGGGCCAGGGGTGGTGACGATGGCGATGGTGATGATGGTGATGACGATGGCGGTGATGCTCATGATGATGGTGACTTTTCCTCGGCGTCAAGACCAAACTAGAACGGTTGCAGGTTTGAAGAAGATAATCCGGTCCGTTGCTGATGGTGGTTGTGGCGGTGATGCCGCAATGCTGGAGACGACAAAGATGCGACGACGTTGGGCGCGGCTGCAATCGCGGCAGGGGGCATGCTGATGCCGACAATGATGAGGGGAGGAGGGCGGAAGGGAGGGAGGACGAGAGGCGGCGGCAGGGAGGGAGGAGGGGGGATAATGGGGGGGAGACAGGAGGATGGATGGAGGGAGGCAGGGAGGAAGAAGCGGGGGTGTGGGAGGAAAAAGGAAACATGGAGAAAAGGATGAAGGATAGCGGAAAGACACGACACCGGCCAGGGACACCCGAGCCCTTCGGCCTTGCGCTTCTTCTCGAGCTCCTCTCCGCCCGCCTCGCGCCACGCCTGCATGTCCCTCTCGTACTGGGCGGTGGCCTGCTCGAACTTGGCCTGCCACTCGGCCTCGCACGGACGTCCCCCTCCATCTGCCACTGTTGCTCCCCCCTCCTTCTTTCTCTCCCTCTCCTGCTCCTCCCCCTTCCTTTCCCTCTCCCCCTCGTCCTCCTCCTGCTGATCCTCTTCCTCCACATCCTCAGCCTGGTCCGCCCCCTCTCCCCTTCATCCTCCTCCTC
>CAUYUJ010010579.1:20000-22500 GCA_963575745.1 Prorocentrum cordatum
GCAGTGCAAGCTTTGAGTCCGCGCAATCGGCCGATTGTCTTCCCCGCTCGGCCCTCGGCGCATCCATGATCCACTGAGATGGGCCTGCTCTGGCCAGGCGCGTGGCATCTCGATCTCGCCCCAAAGCTCGACTGACGTTTCTTGTCCTGGCACGGGGGGGGCAGCCCCGGGCAGCGGGCGCCGTTGACGTGCGACCATGCCCATGGGCTGCGGGAAGACGCCGCAGGCCGTCATCGCTTGCACAAGGGCGGAAAAGCGTGCCGCCAGGAGTGCCGGGCAGGCTGTCCTAGGTCTCGCCGTGAGGTTCCACGGCGCTATTGTGCGTCTGACAAGGCTTCTCCAGTGCCCTGGAGAGGCTGACCTTGGCCGTCGAGCTCAACTTCGGGAGGCGGTTCTGGAAAGCGCCAATGCTCGGTGCGCTAGCGCGCCCAATCTTGGACCACCCCTGAAACAATTCTGGAGCCACTTTGGAAGCCCGTCTGCTTGGCCCTGCAAGTGTCCTTATCAGACTGATCTCGAATCCGCTTGGCTAGCCTGTGGAGGTCTTGCTTTTGGCGCAGGGGGCGACTGTGGAGGCCGCTGAAATTCCGCTGGGGGTGGGGAGGTCCTCGGAAGGTTCAGCTGGCACAGCGCGTGGGGTCGCAACTCCCGGCCCGATCTCGTGGCATGTCCCAAGAAACCGCCGTCTCACAGCTCAACTGTCAGGATCGCTGTTGCCCACAAAGGACCTGGAGAGGCCCGGGGCTCTGGCCGAATGGGTGTTCCAGAGAGCCGACTCTGCTGAGTGCCTCGTCCAGCGTGGAGGCCCCGGGGCCGCTTCGACCGTCGCCGTCAAGGTTGGCGCCCAACTTCGGCGGCGCAGCGCGTGCGCGGGCCCGCCATGCTACGGCAAATGCAGCGCCTCAGCTGCAGGCGAAAACTTCGCCCGCTGCTGGGTGGAATTCGAGGAGGCACGAGTCGCCGCCAGAGGTAGGGTGATCCGAGGAATTTCTGCGCGAGGTGCCGAGTCCGTCGTTTCAAAGCTTCCCTGGGCAAGGTAGGGCCCTAAATCGGGAGGTAGCTGTGGGGTGGATGGGCCGACAGCGCCAGGCGCCGCCTGGCGTCCAACTGCATGCCCGCGGTGCCGAAGAGGCCAGGGCGCGGCTGCGCCCGCGGCACGTCGCGGTCACGCTGCAGGGAGAGGTCAGGAACGTGGTGGGGCGGGGCGAAGACGAAGTCGAACATTCTTTTTCCTGCCTCCCTCCTAGCACCTTCTGAGGTAGAAGCCGTCCGGCTTAGTGCTCTTCGGTTCCTGATTGCATGGCCTCGCCCTGCGGGCCCCCCCCCGAAGCCAGCGGAAAAAATGAGGGGGGGGAAGAAGCCAGCGCCGCGGGGCTCCGTCGCGACCCATGGGCCCTGCCTTCGAGCTGGTTCCGCCCACGGGGTCTTATGCTGCCGAGCAAGTCTCGAGGTCAGCTGCGAGGATATTCCCATCCAGGCTTCGCCGAGTCCCGGTTGGCTCGCCGCCGTCGCGGGAGCGGCCGCTCGCCCTCGACCCCCCGCGGATCCCGCCTCGCGCGCGCGTGTCGGACTGCCGCGGGGGGGGGGGGGGGTCGCCTCGAAGATGCGTCTCCGCCCCCGCGGCGATGCGCGCTCCCGCTCGCGGGGCGCCCCTGGGCGCCGTTGCTCCGAGCCCGCCCGCCCGCCCAGTCGGTGCAGTTGGCGATGTAGACGCGGATCAATGGCGGCCCCCTTCGAACGATGGCGCCCTGAAGTGGGCCGCCCCCGCCGCGCCCCCCGAAGGGTTGGGCGAGCCCTCCTGGGGCCTTGTTATGGCGCTACCTGGGCCGCGCAATTCCTCCCGATTGTTGCGGCGCTCCATGTCTGCTGCAGTAGTCTGCCCCGTGGGAGATGCGGGGTCCCTCTGGTTCGCCGAAGTCGACGAGGTCTAAGGGGTCTGCTTCTCTGACCGCGCTGGCGACGGCTGCCAGGCCAACTAGGCGGGTACCCCAGCGCCTGTCCCAGCGCTCCTGGCACCACCGCTTCTCGATCTGCTCTCTGCCCCCCCCCTCCCCCTCCCCGATCCGATCCCGGGCGGCGCCCCGCGCTGCTGGCGCCCGTCAACGGACAAGGTTCTCGGGGGAGGCGAATGAGACGGTGCCCTGGGCAGTTGCGCGGGCGCCCATCGCGTTTGTGCCAGCTTCGCATTATCGCATTCCCATGCCTAACTTCTGCGGGCGCCCCCAACGCCCGATCCCGCGCTGGTGGCATCGCGCTTCCATTTCGGGGCAATTTCGCGGCGCCCTCAGCGTCGCCCCAACGCCCCCAGCGCAACTCTCTGCCTCTTCCCCCGCGCCCAATCCCAGAGCGGCGCCCCGCGCTGCTGGCGTCCGCCAGGAGGGAAGGGTCTCTGGGCAGACGGGTGAGACGGCGCGTAGGGCAATTGCGCGGGCGCCCCCAACGTCTGCCTCAGCGCTAGCGGGCCCGCGGGGGTTGACCCCGACCCCGTCAGCCCCGGCAG
>CAUYUJ010010580.1:0-70000 GCA_963575745.1 Prorocentrum cordatum
AATGCTGTTGAGGGATGCTGGACCGTGGCCAGGATTTTTGGGGGAGCTCCACGCCCGATCTGGCACGCGTCCGCGGGTGCAGCAAGAGCCCGCGCCATGGGAAGGAACGCGGGGGAGGGGCCGCTCCGGAGGAGGAGAGAGGAGAGAGGAGGAGGAGGAGGAGGAGGAGGAGGAGGACGAGGGAGGAGGAGGACGAGGAGGAGGAGGAGAGGGGAGGAGGGAGGAGGGAGGAGGGAGAGCAGGAGGGAGAAGTGTGCCCCCCCCCTTCTCCGCCCCCTCGCGCTCCTGCCTCGGCGGGGCCCTCGTGCCCTCGCGCCCCCCGCGCCTCGCCCGTCTCTCGCCCCCCGCGGCCCTCGCCCTGCGGCTCCCCGCGCCGCGGCCCCCCCCTCGCGTAATATCCCCCGCTCCTCGCTGCCCGCGCTCCCTTCGCCCGCACCCGCGGGGGGGCGAGCCAGGGGCTCGGCATCGCTCGGACGCGTTGGGTTTTTTTTCTCCTTCGGCGAGGACCATCGAGGAGCATCCTTGGTCATCTGGCGAAGGAGCCACGCGCGAGACCGAGAAACACACAGGGAGTGGGCGTCCGAGCGATGGCCAAGGGGGGGTGTGTGTGTGCCAGCCTCGAACCTGTTCCCTATCCCCAAGATTGACACGCCCAAAGGCGATGGCAATCGCGGTGCGGGTCCGCGGCGGTGCGAGCAAGGGGGGGGGTTACCAGCCTCGAACTTCTCCCTATCCCTAAGATTGACACGCCAAAAAGCGATGACAATCGCGGTGCGAGTCCTCGGCGGTGCAAGCAAGGGGGGTGTTTACCAGCCTCGAACCTATCCCTATCCCCAAGATTGACACGCCAAAAGGCGATGACAATTTTAGGGATTCGCCCTCAAAAAATAAGGGAATCCCTAAGATTGGCATCGTGATGAGGAGGTGCCCAGCATAGGGATAGGGATATGTTCCAGGCTGGTAAGGGGTGGGGTCGCGAGGGGGGCCGTCCATCACCACCCGCCAAACCACCCCAACCCAACCCGAAGGCTTCAATCTGCCCTCCATTTCCAGTGGGGGGGGGGTGCGGGGAACATTGAAAAAACACAGATGAAGCTCGGACCCCCCCCCAACCCGAAATTCGGGTCTTCGGGTTGGGTTGGGGTGGTCTGGTGGGTAGTCAGTCCATGTAAGAGGGCGAGCTGTTGCTCAGAAAGCTGGGGGACTTCTGAGACGGGCACGCTGTTGGTGGGCTTTGTTGTGATGAGACCACGACACGCTGGCTTCTGCTCTTCCCGTTCCCCTTTGCCAGAGTTCCGCGGCCATCTTGCACGACAGGTGTCGTTTGCCAGAGGTGCATGTTTCGCACGAGTGCGCACTCGTCAGTTACAACGCTGGGATCAGCGCGTGCGGGAACTGCAAGCAGTGGCAGCGTGCTCTGGCGTTGCTCAGCGAGATGCGGGAGACGAAGCTGGAGCCCAACGCCATCAGCTACGGCACTGGGATCAGCGCGTGCGAGGCCAGCGGGCAGTGGGCCAATGCCCTGGATTTGCTGGAGTCGATGTTGGGAGCCCGCGTGGACCCTGCTGCTGAGAATAGCCCAGACGAGTGCTGGTACGTGCACAACTTCGAGGCAGGTGGCCCCAAGGACGTTTTGAAACACATCGTTCTTGTGGCGCTGCTGCAGCAAATGGCGGCAGTTGCAGATCCGTTCACCTTCATTGACATGCACGCTGCTTCCGGTGTTTACCACCTCCTCTCTGAGGAGGAGCTGTTCCGATGCCGCTTTTTTGAGGATGGCGTGCTCCGTCTGTCGCACGCACACGCAGCCGACTCCTTCGGCGAGGGCGTGGTTGCAGACTACCTGGCGTCGGTGTGGAGGTGCAACCAGGCCTTGGGTGCCTCTCCAGACGATCTGTGCCTCTACCCTGGGTCGCCTGCGCTGGCGTGGCAGTGGCTGAGGCCACAGGACAGCGCCCTCCTCTTCGAGGCCGCCGCCGCGCCTTACGAGGCCCTGAGGCGGAGCTTCGCCCTGCTCGACCCAGGGGCAGGTCGTCGTCTCACGCTGCTGCACGACGACTCCTACCTGCGGTGCATTCTGGGGCCCTGGCCTGGTTCCAGCGGGCGGCAGCTGGTGCTGATGGACCCGCCGTACGACTCCAGGCAGTCCCACGACACGTGGAACGTCTTCGTCCTCAGGCGCTTGCTCCAGACGTCGCCCTCCAGCTGCGTGGCCCTGTGGTACCCGCTGCCGGACCGAGAGACGGGCGCGAGTCTGCACAGCAAGGTCCGGAGCGTCGTCGCGGGCCGCGTGCTCGTGGCGGAGATGTGGTTCGAGAGCTCGGGACCGCGCGGAAGTGGTCTGCAGGGATCGGGCGTGCTGGTCATCAACCCGCCCTCCAGCGTCCACGCGCAGCTCCTTGCCGCGCTGCCAGGGGTCGGCGGGGCCCTGGGGGCCTCAGACTCCCGGGTGCTGTGGCTGTGAGGTCTCGTCGTCGTCGCCGTCGTTGCCCCGACACGTGGGATGTGCTGTGCGGCCAGGCCCCGATTTCCTGGCTCGGCTGAACGATACAGAGTCCGCGCCGAAGCCGCCACCTCAGCTGCAGGGCTTCTGCGAGTACTGCCTCTACTATAGTTGCGAGGCAGGTTTCGGGGGCGTGGATGTGTCTGTCGTCGGCATTCTTGGAGTGCGATTGGGAACGACTGCCAGAGCAAGGGCTGTCCCGTGCTTCTTGAAATGTTTTCCATGAGTCTGGCTCGAGAAGTGCTCTGACAGGGGATTGGCAAGTCTTACCACGCAGTGGTTCGCAGCTGGAGCATCACCGTGTTGCAAGGACGAACATGCTGCAAGACACCACGGCTAGCGGAATCGAGCCCTGGCATGGTCTAGGACAATTACTTTAAAGAGCATGGCAGAACGCAGCCGTCAATGTTTTCCTTGTTTTGACAAGCTTTCAAAGCGTGGTTGCGTTTGCAGAGCTGGGCATGCACTGATGTGCACAAGCGGGACGCACCACAGGCTGCCGTCGTCGTCCTTGCAGCTCTAGGATCATCGAGTGCGAGAAGGACGAGCACTGGAAGCGGGTTCTGATGGTTCTCAGCGACATGCAGGAGGCGAAACTGGAGCCCAACGTCACAAACTACACGGCTTGGACCAGCGCGTCCGAGAGGGCCGAAGCATGGCAGCAAGATGAAGTGGTGCTCAGTGAGATGTGGGAGGAGGAGGGGGAGGAGGACGAGGAGGAGGAGGAGGGAGGAGGAGGAGGAGGAGGAGGAGGAGGGGGAGGGGGAGGAGACCAGGAGGAGGAGGAGGAGGAGGAGGTAGAGGAGGAGGAGGTAAGAGGAGGAGCAGGAGGCAGGAGAGAGGGAAGGAGGAGAGGAAGGAGGAGGGAGGAGGGAGGGAGGAGGAGGAGGAGTGAGGAGGGGAGGGCGGAGCAGGGACAGCAGGAGGAGGAGGAGGAGGAGGAGGAGGAAAAGGAGGAAGGGAGGAGGCAGCGGTGGAGGAGGAGGGAAGAAGGGGGGGAGGGAGGGCGGGAGGGAGGGGGGGGAGGAGGAAGAGGGGGAGGAGGAGGAGGAGGAAGAGGAGGAGGAAGAGGAGGAGGAGGAGGAGGAAGAGGAATACTTATAATATCAATAATAATAGTAATACGAATAATACTAATACTCCTAATAATAAGACGAATAAGAAGAAGACGAATACTAATAATAAGCAGACTAATACTAAGAATAACTACTAATAATAATAATACTATTAATGAGAATAAGAATAGGCATACTACGCATCATACGCATACGAATCGTACTAATCAGAATACTAAGAATAATAATACAAACATAAGACGAATAACACTACTGGTGCCAATACGAAGAACACTAATAATAATACGAATAATAAGAATACGACGAAGACGAACAGTGAGACGAATACGAATACGACGACGACGAAGAATACGATTACGAATAAGAAGACTAATACGAAGACGCATACTAATACTAACAAGAAGAAGACGAACACGACGAATAATACGAATAAGACGACGAATACTACTACGATAATAATAAGAATACTACGACGCAGCATACGAATACTAATACTACTAAGAACACTACTACTAATAAGAAGAATATGAAGCCGACGACGAAGACTAATAATACGCATGCGACGATGACGCCGACACATAATAATAATAATACGAATACGAATAAGACGACTAAGAATACTAAGACTAATAAGAATACTAATACGAATACTAATGATACTACTAATAAAACTAAGAATACGCCTGCTAATAATAATAGTAATAATAAGAATAATAATGCCAAGACTAAGAATAAGACTAAGACGACGAATAAGAAGACGACTACTAATAATACTAATACTAAGACTACGCATAATAAGACAACTACTAAGCATACGAAGACGAAGACTAATACGAAGGAGACGACGACGACTAATACGAAGACGAACAATAATAAGACGACGAAGATGATCAGGAGGAGGAGGAGGAGGCGAGGGAGGAGGAGGAGGAGGAGGAGGAGGCGGAGGAGGAGGAGGAGGAGGACGACGAGGACGACGAGGAGGGCGACGACGAAGACGACGACGACTAGGACGACGACGACAACGACGAGGAGGACGAGCATGACGACGACAATGATGAGGACGAGGACGAGGTCGACGACGACTACGATGGGAGGACGAGGATGACGACGAGGACGACGACGACGCCGACGAGGACGAGGACGAGGGCGACGACGACGGCGACGACGATAACGTCGACGAGGACGACGACGCGGACGAGCACGACGACAACGACGACGACGAGGACGAGGACGAGGACGACGACGACGAGGACGAGGAAGACAACGACGAAGACGACGACGACGAGGACGACGACGCCGACGACGAGAAGACGACGACGATGACGACGAGGAGGACGACGACGACGACGAGGACGACGACGACGAGGACGACGACGACGACCACGACGCCGACGAGGACGACGACGATGCCGATGACGACGACGCCGACGACGACTACGAGGACGACGGCGATGATGACGACGACGAGGTGGATGATGACAACGATGGCGACGACGAGGACGACGACGACGAGGACGACGACGACGACGAGGACGACGCGACGACGAGGACGAGGACGACGATGATCACAAGGAGGATGCCGACGACGACAAGGAGTATGACGACGACGACCAGGACAACGCCTTCGAGGACGGCGACGACGACGAGGACGACGACGCGGACGAGCACGACGACAACGACGACGACGAGGACGACGACGACGACGAGGACGACGAGGACGACGACGAGGACGAGCATATCGGCGACGACGATGGCGACGACGGCAACCGACGACGACGACGAGGACGACGACGGCGGCGACCGACGACGACGACGACAACGAAGGGCGACGACGAGGACGGCGCCGAGGACGACGACGACGACGACCGACGACGACGACGAGGACGAGGAAGACGACGACGACGATGACCACGACGAGGACGAGGACGAGAACCACGAGGACGACGTCGACGACGACGACGACGAGGACGAGGACGACGAGGACGAGGAGGACGACGACGAGGATGACGATGACACCGACGACGGCGACGACGAGGACGAGGAGGACGACGGCGGCGACAGCGACGACGAGTACGAGGCCGACGACTAAGGCAGGTCGCCGCCACCGTCGGCGTCGTCGTTGTCGTCGGTCGTCGGGGAAAACGAGGACGGGGAGGACGGGGACGGGGACATTGCAGGACGAGGAGGAGGAGGAAGAGGAGGAGGAGGAAGAGGAGGAGGAGGAGGAGGAGTATGAGGAGGAGGAGCGGCGGAGGATGAGGAGGAGCGGCGGAGGATGAGGAAGAGGAGGAGGAGGAGGAAGAGGAGGAGGAGAGAGGGAGGAAGAGGAGGAGGAGGAGGAGGAGGAGGAGGAGGAGGAGGAGGAGGAGGAGGAGGAGGAGGAGGGGGAGGGGGAGGCATCGTCGGCCGTCTTCGTTGGTCGTCGGTCGTCGGTCGTCGGTGTCCTCGGCGTCGTTGTCGCCGTCGTCGTCGTTGTCGTCGTCGTCGTTGTTGTCCTCGTCGTCGTCGTGATCGTCGTCGTCATCATCGTCGGCGTTGGTCGTCGTCGGTCGTCGTCTTCGTCGTCGGTGTCGTCGGTGTCTTCGGTGTCGTCGTCGTCGTCGTCGTCGTCCTCGTCCTCGTCGGCGTCGGTGTCGTCGTCGTTGTCCTCGTCGTTGTCCTCGTCGTCGTCGTGGTTGTCGTCGTCGTTGTTGTCGTCGGTCGTCGTCGTCGTCGTCCTCGTTGTCGTCGTCGTCGTCGTCGTCGTCGTCGTCGTCGTCCTCGTCGTCGTCGTTGTTGTCATCGCGTGAGGAGGTGGTGGGTGGAGGAATGAGCACACGGAATAGAAGCCAGAGGGTGGCGATGATGGGGGAGGGGGAGGGGTGGACGCAGGGGACAGTAAGAGGAAGGAGGATTTAGTGAAGAAGGGTTGATCAGGAGGAGGGCGGGGGATGGAGGACTGGGAGAAGGAGTAGGGAGGAGGATGGCGCGAGGATGGAGGAGGAGGAGGACGAGGAGGAGGAGGATAGGGAAGGATGAGAACGGGTGATGAGGGACGAAACGGAAGAGGGGAGGAGCAGGAAGCAGGAGGGGAGGAGGAGGAGGAGGAAGAGGAGGAGGAGGAGGAGGAGGAGGAGGAGGAGGAGGAGGACGTTTTGATGTATTTTTGTGATTGTTGTCCCTTCCGCGCTTCTGGAGGCCGCTGACGCTCCTAGAGACCTCCACGGCCGATATCCCGTCGAAGAGGATGAGGATGAGGATGATGAGGAGGAGGAGGACGAACATTCTGTAGGCGGATGATGATGATGATGATGATGATGATGATGATGATGATGATGATGATGATGATGATGATGATGATGATGATGCTGATGCTGATGCTGATTATGATGATGATGATGATGATGATGATGCTGAGATGATGCTGATGATGCTAATAATTGATGATGATGCTGATGCTGATGCTGAAGCTCTGCTGATGCTGATGCTGATGCTGATGATGATGCTGATGATGGATGATGATGCTGATGATGATGATAGGATGAGGATGAGGATGATGATGTGCTGATGATGCTGATGATGATGATGATGATGATGATGATGATGATGATGATGAGAGGTGAGGAGGAGGAAGAGGAGGAGGAGGAGGAGGACGATTCGGCGGAGGAGGAGGAGGAGGAGGAGGAGGAGGAGTTGGAGGAGGAGGAGGAGGAGGAGACGGATGAGGAGAAGGAGGAGGAGGAGGAGGAGGAGGAGGAGGAGGAGGAGACAGGAGCGCAGGAAGACGGGGGAGCCGGTGGGGATATTGGGGAATCGGTGCACGGAGGACGGTTTGGGGGCGGAGGGTAGACGTAGGGCGGAATGAGTTGGTATGGGGGTGTGAGGTGGATGGAGGGAGGGCGGGGGGAAGGAGTGGGAGGGAGGAAGGAAGTGGGCGGGGTGGAGCAGGGGGGTGCGTGTGGCAATGGATGGAGCAGGGTGGGGGCAGGCGGGCGACTTGGAAGGAGTGGGACTGGCCCTTCGCAGCATAGCCGTAGCTATTTTGGCCCACGCCATTTTGGCTCAACCATTGGCGCGATGGGATTTCCTCTCGCATGGCCGGTTTTCAAGATCTCCTCGAATGCTGCACATCTGGCGAGGATCTGGGCACGGTGCCTCTTCCCTCGAGGCGGGCATAAAAAGCTGTGGGAAGACAAAGCAGTGGAGCGCGGCGCTGCTCCTTCTCCGCGAAGCGTCCCGCTTAGGTGCGAAGGTCAGTCTAGGCTGTTACATTACGACTGTCAGCGCTTGCAGTAGAGGCAGGCAGTGGCAGCGGGCATTGGCGCTGCTCGGCGAGGTGTGGGAGGCGAAGTTGGAGCCCGACGTCGTCAGCGTCAACGCTGGGATCAGCGCGTGCGAGAAGGGCAAGCAATGGCACAGGGCTCTGTCGCTTCTCGGCGAGATGCGGGCGGTGAAGCTGGACCCCGACGTCGCCCATCTATCCTGAGGTCCTCCTCCTCCTCCTCCTCGTCCTCCTATCTCCTCCTCCTCCTCCCCATCCTCCTCCTCCTCCTCCTCCTCCTCCTCCTCCTCCTCCTCCTCCTCCATCTCCTCCTCCTCCTCCTCCTTCTGCGACCTTCTGCGAACATGATCACATCCCTCGCGCAAGCGTGAAACATGTGAGCACATGACAAAAAGGAAGAGAGAGCGGGTGCGCGCACCTGATAGCCGTACTTGTCGCTGCCGAGGTGGAAGATGGGCAGGACACGACGACGACGACAGGGCGGCCCCTCGCTCTCCCCTCACTCTCAGCACACACTGGAGAGCGGCTCGGACCGACCGAATTCTCGGCCCGAAGACGGGTCGACACCTCGGCGGAGCTTCCTCAAGCTCTGAGAGGCATCTTTATTACGGGGGCGGCCCAAACACACCGCACGCAAAAACTGCGAACGCTGGGCCCCGAACGCACCGCACCGCGCGCACCACACGATACGGCCACCCCCCACATACAGACGGTGGGAGGAGTGGGCCGACCGAGCGACCCTCGGCACGCCACGGCACGGCACCTTGCAGATCCCTATCCTACTGCCTGCCTCTCCGCACCGTGCACACCCATACTTGCCCTTTTTATCCACTCGGCTCAGCTGGTGCCCATGAGCATCTGGCACCAACTCGAGGTAATTCGGCCTGCACTTGATCCTCGCTCGGACCTTCTCGACATCTGGGAGGCCGAGCTTGGATAGGTGCCTCATCGTCTCGTGGATGAGGCACACCCCCTGGGCCACGAGCGCTTCCTGGACATGCATAAGCCTCCGCACTTCGGGGTTGTGGGGCTGCAACTCGGCACCTATCCGAGCAAGACGGTCCGCCTCTCGGTTCCCAGCCCAGGCCCAGTACGGGACCCCCCGATCCAGAGCCTGGCCCCGAGAGAGGTGACTCTTAATCTTACTCACACGGATGTTATGCAGCCCCACATCCCGAGCCCTGGCAAAAATGTCGCACCAGATCTCGCTGAATGCCACATTGGTGAGGTCCTGGTCTGGCCCCAAGGCCCATATATCCAGGACCATCTTGCAGTCCGGCATGAACTCCGTTTCACACGCCCCCAGACGCCTAAGAGCCATGAGAAACGCATGAACCTCCCCCCCGCCCGCCCATTGGAGCGGGTGGGGAAGATGACCATAAATCGACCCAATCACGTTTCCCCTTATATCGACGGCCACAGCCCCTCACCCCGCACGGGCGAACAAGTCACTGTCGGGGTCCACCGCAGATCCATCCAGGCAGATCAAGTCAGCAGTGTCCAGGGTCCCAGAGGTGGGGTAGACCATCCACTGGAAGCTGGCATCCACACGGGGGGTGGGCCACCTCCATTCAGGACTGGGAAACAACGCCCTGGTCGTGCCAGGGTCTTCGTCACCTCTTTCACGACCCAGGGCAATCTTCAAGGTTAAGAGTTTCACGAACACCACGGCTGCCGTCACACTCGAAAAACCGGTGCTTCGGGGTGCCAGTGGACCCGCCGCACCACTTACAAAGCGGACTCAGGACACGGCGTCCCGCAAAAAGGCTCTGCTGCGTCGCGTAGCCTCCAGCCACGACACCTGACGCCATGGCCGCCTCGAGACCACGGCCCTGAGCTCTGAGCTTGGATAGTTTCTGGACGATCGGCCCCAAGAGGGGCCCAGAGGCCAACCCGTCCACTTTACGCCCAATTGACTGGACCAGCTTCCTCTGCGTAGAAAGCTCGATCAAGGTCTTGAGAGATCTCTTCCCAAGCACACTGGGGTCAATCGGAATCCCACGGTCCGTCACCCAATCGCAGTATCCTCGCACCGTCCAGCCGAGGCGACGAAGCGTGCACAACACCGCACCAGCAGGTCCAGTGACCTGCCCCCGGCCGAACCCAGGGGTGTTCAGAAAGGCCTCGAAACTCTTGCGCATCTGAGCTCTGGGCGCCCAGTCTCCATGCAGCGCCTGACACCACATCAGAAGGGGCGCGGCGTTAGCCGCAAAGGTTGGGTCCGTGTTGGGGTCCCCTCCAAGCTGAAACTCAATAGTCCTGGATCTACCTTTGGGGGTTCCGAAGACGGCCTGACCCCAGAGCGACCTGACTTGGCGCAGCTTGGCATCAGCCATGCCCATCACAGCACTGCCATACATCACCGCGGGCGCACCTCCAGTCTTAACAACTTTGGCGGCACCGCGGAAAGAGGAGCGCAAACCTTGAAGCCTCGTCACACGTGACTTGAGGGAGGCAACTCGTTTCTTCTGGACCCTAGCGCTCCGTTGTCGTTTTCTGAGGGCCAAATCCACCCCGAGGTTTTTGGTGGCCTTCCAAACCTGAACCCCCCACCCTTTGATCATAGTGCCCACCTCTCTCCCAACTTCAGCATGCGCAGCCATGACCACTCCCTTGTCCCTGGAGATCACCAATTGGAGCCCCTGGAGCTGGCTGAGAAGGTATTGGGCAGCGGTCCCAAGCCGCCGACCGAGGTGGGCTGTCGCACCGGCCGCGAACAAAGTGATGTCGTCCACCACGTTAAAAACTCGCGCACTCGGCCAGTGGATGATCATAGCATCGATGGGGGTGAGCAGGATGAGTTTCATCAGACTGGTCGCGAAGGCGCATCCCGCAATGATCCCCTGGCCAGCGTAAATGATACCCGACATGACCTGCCCCATCTGGAGCAACTTGGGGGCCTGATACATAGCGAGCAGCAGACGGAGCCTGACCAGTGGAAACCCATGGCGTATAGCCGCATGGGCAAGAAGGATGTGCAACACTTTTTTCGTAGGCTTTCGTAAGGTCCACCAGGGCCGCGGCCGCCCCGATCCCGACCAAAGTACCAAACTCGGTGGCTTGCGCTTTCTCCCAGACCGCCCGCTCACAGCTCTTGCCAGCCGAACCGTAATGGTACGTCCTTTTCTGGCTGCGCTCCCAGGCCACAGCCTTTCTACGCGTGACTTTGCCAAAAAATCTGCAAATCCCTGGCAGCAGCCCGATCGGTCTGACCCCCCCGTCGGGCCTGGGAAGGAGCGCCGTGAACATGAGCGCGAGCTGCGCTGGAATGCGACCGATAGCCTCACTCCGCTGCCAAATCGCACGCAGGGTCTCGAGCGCCTCGTCACAAACCAAAGCCATGTCCCGAGGGTGGATCGAGTCCGACCCAAGCGCCGTGCGCTTCTTAAATCGGCGAGCGGCGTCCCTGACATCGCTCACCGAGGCTCTGGCAGGGGCCGCAGCGCACTCGTGCCCTTGGGCGCGCAGACTGAGTATATGGTGGTCCAAAAAGGGGAAGGCGTCGGGGAAGTGTGACGCTTCAGCGGGCTGGGTCCAGACATCCTCCCAGATTCTCTGCATGCGGTCCATGAGGGCACCAGGCCCTGTGGGGGGGGGGGGTCACCTGGTCTGGCCGACGCTGGTTGCCATCCGATGGGGGCCTTGCTGTATTTATGGGCAGCCCCGCCCCCGTTGCTGACGGCGCCCTGGGCCGAACCTCTCCAACGTTCCCCCCGAGCCGACTTGAACTGGCGCTCGAGCCTATCCGCTATATCGGCGGCCTCCCGCTTGAGCGCACCCAAGTCCTGGACCGAGCAGGCGAACAGGACGTCTGGGAACAGCGGCTTCCAGCTCAGCCATTCCACGTCGTTCCTAAGGCTGGCAGGTCCTTGCATGATTTTACCTATGATCCTGGACGAGTCAGGCAGCCCCCAGGAGTCCTCCTTGGCTCTCAGGCGGCGCAGCCCGTGAAGGAGAATGCTCGCTTTCCTCCACCCCCGAGACTGGGGGCATCCGGGAGGGAACGCACCTCCTGAGGTTCGGAGAGCGGGGGCTTGCTTCAAACGTTTCTGCTTGCCTCGGCCGAAATACTTGGCATCGTGGACTTGGTAGATGGAGCCAAGCTCGCGTTCAAGCTTATCCAAGAAAACGCCGAAGCAACCGTCCAGATCGCTGGCCGACCCCCCCTTCCCCAGCACGCGCTAAAACAGCCTGATAGTCAGGTGGGGCCTCTCTGGGCCCAGGGGGGACGTCCCGAGGCAAGGGGGCAGGCCGAGGCAAAACCCAGACCTTGTCCAAACGGGGGTTCCCTTTTACAGTGACGCCGATCGGCCAGTGCGGGCTGGTGGTGGCATCTTCGTTCCTGCCGATGTCAGAAAGGGTCGGCGCCAACGCGGCCGAGCGCACATAAAAGTCGATGGTCTTCCACCTCTTGGCGACGGAGCGACAAGTGGAAACCGTGGGCGCCACAATCTGCCCCCCGAGGCGCTCGGCCCAACCCGACTCGCGAGGGAACGAGGGGTCGCAATCCCAATCCCCTCCGATGATGAGGGCAACCCGAGTCCATAAAGCACCTCCCCCAGTCTGGCCAAAAGGTGACGCCCATCTTCACCGAGGGGGGCCCCTTGAGGAAGGTACGCGCTGCCGAGAATGACCCCCCCAGGCACAAAAGCATTCACCCACGCAAGGGCGCGCCTGTGGGGGGCGGGGAGGGCGCGACTTTTGGGAATGTCCCCAAACCCGATGTTGTTTCGAACTATAATTCCAACCCCACACGACAGTCCTCCAGCGTCCGTCACGATGGACGGGTGCAGGCAGGCCAACCACCCATTCTTCTTGAGCGAGGCCTCGGTCTCGGCCCTGTCGGTGGCCTTGGGCGTGAGCTCTTGGGCGCGGATGAGCGACGCGCTGGTCTCGGCTTCCAGATGTCGTTTCAAGGGCGCGAGCGAGGTGCAGTTACAAGTCTCAAGTTGGAGCCTCTTGCTCTTGTTCGCCACCGTCCCCTCCGTCCCCTCGTGAGGTTCCAAGGGGGCATCAGGCTGTGCAATTGCAGAGAGGACAGGCCGATTCAAGCTGGCAGCCGCGACTGCTTCTCCCTCGGCCTCAGGCTCACTGCTGCCCGAGACCGAAGGCTCAACTGGCTCCACCAGCTGAGGCAAGGGAAATCTTGTTAAGAGCCGCTTCCTGCATCTGGCGACGAGGGATCCGCCCTGAGAGACCCCGCCCCAAGGACCAGGGCCAGAGGTTTCAAAACCAGGGCAAGCTGCAATGGATCCTGCAGGAGAAGGCTCAGAACACCTACCGAAATCGTCGTTGTCGTTACCCATCTCTGCCCCCAAGCCGATCCCCGAGGGTGAGTGCTCCCAGGCCTTCTCTGCGCCGTCTTCACACGCCAGGCTCTGACGTGAGACTAGCAAGGGAGGCTCTGCCCACAGGGGGGAGTCTGTGGGGGTGAGTGATGGAGCGCCCAGCGCCACCGCCGCGGCGGTGTCCCGCTCGAGCTCCGCCTCCTTCCAATTGCCGAACTGGTGCAGGTAGCCGTCTATGTCGTACATGTAGGTACCCCCCCCCCCCGTCGGTATCCTCGGAGTCCAGGCCGTCGAACACCGTCGCGACCGACGGGGGGGAGTCAATCGCCCCTCTTGCCGCCATCTGCCTTGCCGCCAGCGTCTCGGCCGCCCGCTTCACCCAGCGCACGCTGCGTCCGAGCGCGGACGTTGGGAGGGGCCGCGAAGGGGACCTTCGGCTTGGCCTCAAGCTTCGCCGCAGGCGCTGCCCTTTGCGAAGGCCTTGCGGGGGCGCCGCCATCTGCTGCCGCGGCAGCTGACGCCCCTTGCGCAGGAGCAGCTGACGCCTCCCCTTGCGACGGCAGGAAGGCGTCGTGGTGATTCGCATCTGGGATGTGCTGGACTGGCTGCTCTCCGCGATCCACTCCAGTACTCGTGCCATCTTTTGCCTTATCATCAGCTGCCACTGGCGCAGGCTCGTCACCACGTCGGGCACGCTTGCGCGCCAGGCGCGTGAGGTGCGCAGCATGCTCCAACTTGATACTGTCCACCTTGTCCATCGCTGACTTGAACAGGCCACGCGTGACCGACTGCATCTGCTGCCTGAGTTGCTCCTTCCGCGACTCGATCTCGCGGGCGTCTTCGGCAGACACCTCGAACTCGTCGCCAACCTTGAAGAAACTATCGAAGTCGATGAGGCTGACCACGTCCTGCGTGCCATCGACGACATCCGCCAAGGAGACTTTGGCCTCCACTGGCTTGCCAGCTGCAGTGTGGCCTGGCTCCTTCTCCTTTGCCACGGTAGTCGCCAACTCAGACGCGATCTTCGCATGCTCCGCATCGGCCCCCTGCAAGGACTGTTCCAGTACACGCACGCACTTGGGCTGCGCGCCGGCCCACCCCTGGTACATCTCGAGCTTGTCAACCTCCGTCGCCAGCATCTCCTCGAGCTGCTGTTCTCTGTCGTGTGTCCGCTGAGCCCTCTCCTGCACCGTGAGTTCTGACCCGCGTCGCAACTCCTCAAGCTGAGCACGATGCTTGGCTGCCGTGTTCTTGCCCCCCAGCTTCTCCGCAAGCCCCGCGAAGTTCTCCAGCTCGTCGATCGTGGGCCCTGGCTTGCCACTGGCGTCATGCAGCGGCAACGCTGGCGGTTCCTGACCCCCGCCTTGGGCAGAGAGGGCCCGCCTGGCTGCACCTCGCGAGCCGCGCCGCTCATGACTCCCACCAGCAGGCTGAGGAAGAGCAAGAGCCGACACGTCAGTGGGAGCTTCCGTACGCCATTCATGGCAGTGTTTGCAGTACTCGTACTTGCCGAGGTTCCTCTTACAACCGCAGAGAGCACGCGTCCATCTCTGCTGTTGCCCACCCCCTTCGGAGTGCGCCGTATGCTGGAGGTGTCCATCTCGTGTGCGGGAAGGCTGGCGACGTGGAGATGCTGCTCGGGCCGAAGGCTTGCCCCCTCGTCCCGCTCCTCTACCACGGCCGCTCTTACCACCTTTCCCACCGCCATCCCCCCACTCGTCCCACGCGGCGGCGGCATCCCGGCGCCACGGGAAGTTCCGCCGATCCATCGCGCGAGAGGAAGAATGGCTGCACAGGTCTACGGTGCCGCCCGAAGGCGGGACACCAACAGTACACGGAATGAATATGGAAAGGATAGAATGAAAGCAGAGAGCCCCTGTCCAACAGGGCGTCTCCAGGGTCTCGCGCGCGCGGCGGGCAAGGCCACTTGAGACGGGGGTTCCCCGATATGGCCTTGAGCCAAAATGGCTACGGAGCTCCTCCTCCTCCTCCTCCTCCTCCTCCTCCTCCTCCTCCTCCTCCTCCTCCTCCTCCTCCCCTCCTCCTCCTCCTCCCCCCCCTCCTCCTCCTCCTCCTCCTCTTTCTCCTCTCCTCCTCCTCCTCCTCCTCCTCCTCTTCCTCTTCTTCCTCCCCCTCCTTCTCCTCCTCTTCCTTCTCCTCTTCCTCCTGTCTGTCTGTCTTCCCGGCTCTCTGAGCCGCGGCGCTTTGAGCTTCTTAGCTCGGGGACGCGTCGGCCACCGCCGCCCTCTCCCTTGTCGGTGGCCCTGACGAGGTTGGGGGAGAGGGTGCCGAAACGCGCCCAGAGTCCAGCAAGGCATGAGGGTGCAAACCCGACTTGTCTGGCTGATGCTCTGGGGGGGCCTGTGCTCAGGGGAGGCTGCAGCACCGCTCAACGATGTGCTGTTTAACCGAACCTGCAGGGTGGGCCCTTTCCCAAATCCGTGCTTCGGTGCGGATCGTAAGCGCGCCTCGTTTCCGTCGTCGTCGTCGTCGTCGGCGTCGTCGTGGTCGTGGTGCGTGTTGCTCTGCTCGGGATTCTGTTTCCCTTATGCAGTGACCACCTCCTCCTCCTCCTCCTCCTCCTCCTCCTCCTCCTCCTCCTCCTCCTCCTCCTCCTCCTCCTCCTCCTCCTCCCTCCTCCCTTTTGTCTTCCTTTCCCTCCTCCCTCCCCTCCTCCTCCCCCTCTCTTCTCCTCCTCTTCCTTCTCTTCTCCTTCCTCCCCTCCTCCTCCTCCTATCTCCCCTCCCCCTCCTCCTCCTCCTCCTCCTCCTCCTCCTCCTCCTCCTCCTCCATCTCTTGCGCCTCCATTCCTCCTCCTCTTCCTCTTCCTTCTCCTTTTATCCTCCTCCTCTCCTCCTCCTCCTCCCTTCTCTTCTCCTCCTTCTCCTTCTTCTTCTCCTCCTTCACTCTTCCCGTTTATAATTCTAGACGCTTCGCGTATCCCCACCAGCCCGTCCAGAAACGACGCCCAGGCGAGTAGAGGGTCGTCCTGAGGGGCTTTTCGGCGTCTTGGGTGCCTCGGGGGGGCCTCTGTGGGCCGTTCGGGATCCTCTTTGGGGCCTCCTGGGGGCCTCTTGGGGCCTCTTGGGGCCATCTCTGGGGCCTCTGGGAGCACCTTGGGTGCCTCTGGGGGGTCTCTTGGGGCCTCTTGGGGGTCTCTTGGGGGCCTCCTGGGGGCCTCTTGGGGGGCCTCTTGGGGTCATCTTGGGGCCATCCTGCGGCCTCTTGGGGCATCCTGGGGGCCTCTTGCGGCCATCGTGGAGGAAATCGATCAAAGAAGAGGGGTTCCTTAATTAGAGTCCCCCCCCCCCAGGAGCCACGATCCTCGTGAGGGGTGTCGAATTTTAGCCTTCCCAGGGGTCGATCTTGGGCGCTCCAGCGCGCCGCGGAACCCCCTGTCCAGGTCAGTGGGGAGGGGGTAGGGGGAGGGGTAAACCCCTCCCCGAAGGGGAAGAAGGAGGGGTGGAAGAGGAAACGCTCTAAACCACCGACGCCCAGAGGGCTGGTGGGACTAATTTCTGTTGTCGCACCCCAAGGCCAGTTTTAAGGGCGGGTTGTGCGTTTCGCATGGTATTTCCTCACCACTTATAACCTGAAGTTTATTAACGCGGGACAACAGCTTCACATATGGAGGGCGGGTCGTTTTCAAAGTGCGGTTCTCGCCTAGGCGCCGCGCACATTCGTTTTTAATGTTGCAAGAGTTTCACGGATTGAGGTCGGTTTCTTTTCGACATGTGGCTTTCGCCTTAGCGCCGCGCACATTCGTTTTAACAACTTGCCAGAGTTTCGCGGATTGAGGGCGGTTCCTTTTCAAAATGTTGGTCTCGCTTTAGCGCGGCGCACGTTCGTTTTAAACATTGCAAGAGTTTCACGGATTGAGGGCGGTTCCTTTTCAAAATGTGGTTCTTGCTTTAGCGCCGCGCACACTCGTGTTCAACCGTAGCAAGAATTTCACGCATTTCCCATGACCGACGCACCAGAAATGGTGTTTTGGACGGATTCCGGATTATGCGGGTGCAACAGTTATGCTGGCTCGCGCTGGTGAATTCCCACAAATGGCGTTCTGACACGATTCCGGATCGTCAAGGCGCAGCAGTCAGGTTGATCCGTGGCGTTGAAATCGCGAGAACAATGTTCTGGCATGCTTCAGGATCTTCAAACGGTTGTCTTCCAACGAGGCAGTTCCTTCAGTTGAAATGAACAGTTGTAGGGGCTTATGAAGAGGGAGCTTGGGGGGAGGGTCAATTTTAACATCGTTGATGACTCTTGGATTTACACTGGTCCTCCTCCTCCTCCTCCTCCCCCTCCTCCTCTTCCTCCTCCTCCTCCTCCTCCTCAGAGAGCCCCAAAACGGCTCAGCTTGCTCGCCTTTTCGGAGTCTCGACCGCTCAAGACGGCCTTAGGGGACTTCCTCCTCGGTCCCGGCCGTCCAGGAGGCCCTCAGGAGGGCCCCAAGACAGGCCAAGACGGCCCAGGAGGGCGCCAAGACAGCTCCAGATAGACCCAAGAATGCTCCAAGACGTCGCGAAGACGGCCCCCAGAAGGCCCCAACGAGGCCTCAAGAGCGACCAAGAGGGGCCCATGACCTCCAACATGCCTCTGAGGACTCCCAAGAGGCCCCCACGAGGCCCCAACGTGCCCCAGGAGCGCGAGACAGACTGGTTTCGGGGCGGCCCCTGAGCTCGGGGAGACGAGGAGGGCGATACTGAACGCACGGGCGGCGCGTTCCATTCTGTCGCGGCCCCCAGCTCGGGAGCTCGGGCGCTGCGGCCTGCGCACCCCCGCCGCGCACCGCGTCGAGCGGTGTCCGCGCCCGAGGGGGGCGGGCGCCGAGGCCTCCTCGGCACCCCGGCCGCGGACGCAACTCAGCACGCCGCCCTCGCGCTCGAGCTCGTCCTCCGGGCAGCGGCGAGCGTCGACCCAGGGCTCGTGACGCCCGTGGCCACCGGGCGTCCTCGCTTCTCGGCGAGATGTGGCAAGCGAGGAGGAGGAGGCGGAGGCGGAGGCGGAGGAGGAGGAGGAGGAGGAGGAGGAGGAGGAGGAGGAGGAGGAGGAGGAGGAGGAGGAGGAGGAGGAGGAGGCCCTGGTGTGAACGCGCCTGGCGGCACCACCCATTCCCCCCCGCAGGCGGGCGCAGTCCACGCGTCAGCCCGAGTCAGCTACGGCGCGGGGATCAGCGCGTGCGAGAAGGGGGAGCAGTGGCAGCATGCTCTGGCGTTGCTCGGCGAGATGTGTGCGGCAAGACTTGAGCCCGACATCAGCTGCTTCAATGCTGGGATCAGCGCGTGCGAGAAGGGCGAGCAGTGGCACCAGGCTTTGGCGCTACTCGGCCAGATGTGGGGGGCGAAGGTTGAGCCCGACGTCATCCGCTGATCATTGTTGCCTTCCAGCTCAAGATGGCTCAGAGAAGGGCCCCAGGCGCTGCGAAGTGGGCCCAAGAGGCTCACGCCTTCCCCGAGTGGGACGACGACTCCCCTTAGGACCGCTCACAGTTCGCCCGAGCTGGTCTCCAAGACGTTCCCACGCCTTCTCCGGAACGGCTTCAAGACGGCCCAAGACCGTCACAGGATGGCACCAATCTCTGGACGGCCTCCAGACTTCGAAATAGACTCATGAGGCCCACAGGGACCCAAACCAACATGACGCAGAGAGGCTTCAAGAGAGATGCTCAAGAGAGCCCAAGAAAGCCCCGAGGTATTCCCAAGAGGGCTCCAAGAGGGCATGGAATAGGACGAGTCAGCGATCGCAACAGGCAAGCAGCAGCGCCAGCAGCATAGCCAGCAGGAGCAGTAGCCTAGAGAGGCATCAGCAGCAGCACGCCCAATCTTGCCTGATACAGGTCTGGACATGCTAGCGACAGCAGTAAGCATGTGTCAGAGTCAGCAGCAGCAGTGGCAGAGCCAAGTATTAACAGCCAGGACAAGCACGCATCACGTAGCAACAGCAGCAAGCAGCAGTGCGTTGCATCAAGAATCCATATTGGCAAGCAGAAGCAAACAGCCTCGGTAACCAAGCAACACAGCAATCAGGAGCAGACAGCAGCAAGTACAGCACGTCCCAACCAGAAGCAAATTGTAGCAGCAAGCAGCGGCAACCAGCAGCCAGCCTCAGCAGCAGCAGCAGCAGCAGCAGCAGCAGCAGCAGCAGCAGCAGCAGCAGAAAGCACAATCAAACATCAGAAGAGATTGGAGGAGTCCTCCAGAGCCCTTCCAGGAGCCTTCTCGAGAGACCGATTCCAACGCCCAACCACCACATCAGCCGACTGCGTTGCACCATTGCGTGCCAAGAACCAGCCGCGCCGCCTTCGTAATTGACTGGCGTCGGTGTGACTTACCTCTGCTGAGCCATGCTAGACGAGCAAGTTGACCTGCAGATCCCACGCACGGGCACACACACACACACGAGCCTTTACCACAATGCCCAGAGCAGCGCTTGCGACAAGTGAAGACTAGCGACGGCAGGCGGCTCCGGCAGACTCCCAGGCGCTGGCGCTGGATCGCCTGGCGCCGCTCTCGTAGGGCACCAGGTCGACCGAGGGTTGGCTCCTCCCCAGATGGATAGGCTCAGGATTGGCTCAGGATCAGGATTGACCGGCGCCTCGATGGCTCTCAGAGCCCTCCGTACGGCCTCAGTCATCAGCTCCGACGCGCAAACATATAGTCAGATTCCTTCTTGTGCGGCTTCAGAGGGCCTCCGGCGGCATACCGTGCTCCCTACACGACAGGCCGCGCTGGCGTCCGAGATGCCTCCAAGACGGCCCAGCGCCACCTCGAGGTGGCGCCAGCGCACCCCTCGGAGCGCCCCCGGAAACTTCCCATCACGCAAACATGCCCCCCAAGGGGCGCCCAGGTGTCCCCTGGAGGCACGGGGGTGCCCCCAGGGGGGGTGGGGCGTCCGGGAGCCGCCTCCTCCGCCTCTGCCTCCCCCTCCTCCCCCTCCTCCTCCTCCTCCTCCTCCTCCTCCTCCTCCCTCCCCCTCCTCCTGCCTCCTCCTCCTCCTCCTCCTCCTCCTCCTCCTCCCCTCCTCCTCCTCCTCCCTCCTCCCTCCTCCTCCCTCCTCCTCCTTCTCCCCCTCCTCCCCTCCTCCTCCTCCTCCTCCTCCTCCTCCTATCCTCCCCTCCTACTCCTCCTCCCCTCCCCCTCCTCCTCCCCAGATGACAGTGGATTTTGGAAGGACTTCGCGGACGCCCGTGTCAGTGCCAAGTTAGACATGAGATATCACAAGTTCCTTCACCACCCTGGGAAGAGCATCATCACGATATTGTTGTTCAACTCGGACGGCATGGAGGTAGATTTCAGGGCCATGGAGATGTGGCCTATTGTGAAAGGAGGCTTTCGTAACCGTAGCAGCCCCCGCAAGCTGTAGGGGGCTCCCTGTGCGGCGCGGGCGCGAAGATATCCGCGCCTTGGGCGGGCTCTCCGCGGGCCCCTCGCCCGCTCCTGTGCTCGCACTGTTTGGGGCCCTCGTTCGTTTTCCCGAATAAGCCTATAGAGGCAGCAAAGCCAGAAACAGCAGCCAGGAGTAGTCAGCCAGCAGCAGTCGGCAATCAACGAGCAGTAGAGAGCGTCAACCATAATCATTCAGCAACGGTACCAGCAAGCAGCATCAACAGAAGCCAGCATCATCGCCAGCATCAGTGTCAGCAAAGGCAGCAAGAACAGCACCACGTATTTTAAAGCAACCAGCCGTTCCACTGCCAGTCCAAGAGGCCTTGTAGCACGTAGCAGGGATCGCAAGGGGCCCCAACCCCCCCCCACTGACACAGCCAGGAACACGCTAGGGCAGACCCCAAGGTGGCTCAAAGGATCGATGTGCTGTAACATCACTGATCCTCCTGCTTCTCCTCCTCCTCCTCCTCCTCCTCCTCCTCCTCCTCCTCCTCCTCCTCCCCCTCCCCACTTGGCCGAGCCATGTTAAATGAGCAAGCCGCCTCGGGACTCGCCCCACGGGCACACACACAATTCATTTCAGCTACAATGCAGGGATCAGCGCGTGCGGGAAGGGCAAGCAGTGGCAGCTGGCTCTGTCGCTGCTTAGAGAGATACGGGAGACGAAGCTTGAGCCAGACGCCGTCAGCTACAGCGCTGGCATCAGCGCGTGCGAGAAGGGCAAGCGGTGGCACCAGGCTTTGGTGCTGCTCAGCAAGATGCGGGCGGCAAAGCTGAAGCCTGATGTCATCTCCACTACCGTGCCGCGACCAGCGCGCGCGCGAAGGTGCGCGCTGGTGGTCGTGAGCCGGCCCCCCCCAGGCCGCTCTGGCCAGGCCCTGGGCGCCGCCATGGTGCCCTCGAGAGCGGCCCCTGCCGGTCCAAGACGGCCCCAGGCGGAACACAGCCCATGAGCCTCCCATGACGCCCTGAGACGACCCCAACCCCAAGAGTTCCCCCAGGACGGCCTCCAGAGACAGACTTCAAAGGCTTCATTTTTTTTTCAATATATATATAATACTTATTATTATTATTCTTACTATTGCTATTATTATTACTACTATTATTATTGTTGTTATTATTATTATTATTAATACTAATATTAATATCATTATTTTTAAATATTATTATTATTACTATTTTTTATTATTATTGATATTATTATTATTATTATTATTCTTATTACTACTATTATTATTCAAAATATGTTCGCGTTCTCGCCTCCTCGGGCCTCAGGCAGCCCACGACGGCCCCAGGGGCCTCCCAGACCTCCTCAAGATGGCCCGAGAGGTTCCCAAGTTGTCTCCTGGCTTCCCCTGGGCTACTCTGGCCGGGCCCACCGCCGTGGTGGCCCCCGGAGCGGCCCCAGATGGTCCCAGACGGCCCCAGGTGGCCCAGGTGCGCCTTGAGACCGCGCAAAACGGCTCCGACACAGCCCAAGAGCTTCTCTTGACGCTCTCAGACAGCCCCTGAGAGGCCCCCCAGACGGCCTCGAGAGGCACACATTGTTGTCGATTTCTCTAGGGTTCGTCGATGCTTTTCACGTTCTCGCCTGCTCTCGAGCAGTGGCGAAGCGTCCTGGCTTGTCTATTGGTCCACCAAAGAATGTTCTAAGAACCTTTTGTGGTCTGCACGACCGTTTCTTAGAACGTTTCTGGCTGAGACCATTGCGTTTTAACACATCGGGCTTATGTTCTAAGAACAGAGTGGTGGTTCTTCACACAGTCTTGGGTTCCAAGAAAATTTCGTGGTAGGCCTACAGGAATACTGGGACGGTCGGTCCCTGCGCAATTCTCGGGCTGCAGGCAGCCCACGACGGCCCGATGGGCCTCCCACCCAGGAGAGCCCCAAGAGGCCAAACTTGCCGAGTCCCTCTGGCAAGCGCATATTTTGGGCATTCTCGTGCTTCTCGCTTCCAACCCGTCCACGACGGCCACAGAGGCCCCCCAAGAACCCTAGGATGCCCCCGCGAGGACCCCAAGGCGGCCCAAGACGACCCCAGGACGGCCCAAGAGGCGCCCAGGACGGCCCAAGAGGTGCCCAAGACGGGCCCAGACGGCCCCAAGACAACCACCCGAGAGGCAACCAAGACGGCCCAAGAGGGCCCCCAGAGCCCCCAGACGCTCAAAGGGCCGCCCCGACGGCCCAAAGACGGTTCCCAGCCGCTCAAGAGGCCGCCTCGACGGTCCCATGAGCCCCCTAGGCAGGCCAGGAGGCTCCCAAGACGGCCCTGGAGGACCTCCCAGGAGAGCCCCAAGAGGTCAAAATTATCTCATTCCCATCGGGAAGCGTATATTTTGGGCATTCTCGTGCTTTCGTTTCCGACGCGTCCACGACGGCCATAGAGGCCCCCAAGATCGCCGTACGATGCCCCCGCGAGGGCCCCACGACGGCCCAAGACGACCCCAGGACGGCCCAAGATGCGCCCAACACGGCCCAAGAGGTGCCCAAGACGGGCCCAGACAGCCCCAAGACAACCACCCGAGAGGCAACCAAGACGGCCCAAGAGGGCCCCCAGAGCCCCCAGACGCTCGAGAGGCCGCCCCGAAGGCCCAAAGACGGCTCCGAGCCGCTCAGGAGGCCGCCTCGACGGCCCCAGAAGCCCCCTAGGCAGGCCAGGAGGCTCCCAAGACGGCCCTGGAGGACCTCCCAGGAGAGCCCCAAGAGGTCAAAATTATCTCATTCCCTTCGGGAAGCGCATATTTTGGGCATTCTCGTGCTTTCGTTTCCGACGCGTCCACGACGGCCATAGAGGCCCCCAAGATCGCCGTACGATGCCCCCGCGAGGGCCCCACGACGGCCCAAGACGACCCCAGGACGGCCCAAGATGCGCCCAACACGGCCCAAGGGGCGCCAAAGACGGGCCTAGACGGCCCAAGATAAGCACCCGAGAGGCAACCAAGACGGCCCAAGAAGGCGCCCAGAGCGGCCCAGAATCGGTCCCGCCGATTCTGGGCTGGCGAGTTAGTGGCCAGAAACGGGTAGGCCCGCCCCAGAGGCGCGAGAATCAGCACAGGGCGCGCTGGGCGGGATTTTTGGCTGGTGGCGCGGCGGCCCAGAATTGGTCCCGCCGATTCTGGGCTGGCGGGCCTGTGGCCCAGAATCGTCCTGGCCGAACCCGGAAGCGCGCGCGGCGGCCCCGGGGCGCGCCAGGCGGGATTCTGGACCGGCGGCGTGGCGGCCCAGAGTCGGCCCCGCCGATTCCAGACTGACGGGTCGGGGCCAAAATCGGCTGGGTGGCTCCAGAGGCGCGCATGGCCCTGGGAGCGAGGGGCAGGACTCTGGGACGGCGGGCCGCGGGGCGCCAAGAATCGGCACCGCCGACTGGGCCGGCGGGCCGGTGGCCCTGAATCGGGCCAGCCTAGCCTTGCAGCCCGTGGTCGCCGCCGCCGCCGCCGCCGTCGTCGTCGCCGTCGTCGTCATCGTCGCCGCCGTCGTCGTCGTCGCCGCCGCCGCCGCCGCCGTCGGTGTCGTTAGGGGCTCGTTGGGGGCTCCCAGACGGGCGAGCAGCGCTACCTGGCGCTCCCGCAGCTCAGCGATATGTGGCAGGCAAACATGGCGCCATTCATCCTGCTCGCCTTGCGGCAGCACCCCTTCACCCCGCAAGTGGACGTGGTCCGCGGGTCAGCCCTAGTCAGCTACAATGCTGGCATCAGCGCGTGCGAGAAAGGCGAGCAGTGGCAGCGGGCGCTGGCACTGTTTAGCGAGATGCGGGAGGCGAAGCTGGAGCCCAACGTCACCTATCCTGCAGTACCAGGAGCAGCCCGTCAATGGAGCCCAGGCAGTGGTAGGGCCAGTCGACCCCAGACCACCTGCCGCGGCATTAGGCGCGCCCAGCGCCCCAGACTGGCCAAGACGCCCCTGGACGGCGCCGATTGGGCCCCCCATATTTCCATGCCGCCCACATGGGGTCGAAGTAGATGGGTGGGTGGATCGCGCCGCATCGCCGATGCATCGATGATGCGGTTCGATGTGGAGTCCGATGTCCTCCACGCCGACGTCGCCGAGCACGAAGCAAACAGCAGCAGCAGCGGCAGTACGCAGCAACAGCAATCAGCAGCAGAGTGGACACCAGGACGCATCCATCATAACGACAAACGTCACCAACAGCACGCAACAGCGGCAGCAAGATTATGCGCGGAATGCGAAGTTCGAGTCCCACTTCATCATGGCAGGCTTTCGCGGCAGCATGTCCACAACCACATGCGAGGGTGCAGACTTCGTGGACGTAGTCCACGGGTCAGCCAAGGTCAGCTACAACGCTCTGATCAGCGCGTGCGAGAAGTGCGAGCAGTGGCAGCAGGCTTTGGTGTTGCTCTGCGACATGCGGGCGGCGGAACTTGAGCTGGACGTCATCAGCTGCAGCGCTGGCATCAGCGCGTGCGACAAGGGCGAGCAGTGGCAGCAGGCCCTGGAGCTGCTGAGCAACATGCGGCTGGCGAAACTGGAGCATAATGTAATCCCTGCTTCTTGTCTTGATTACGACAGAGGGCCCTCCCGATCGTTGGGGGCCCGAGAGGCGTCTGGAGCCTCCACGGCCCCCCGAGGAAGCCCTCGGATGCCTCCCAAGACGGCCCTGGGAGCCTCAGCGGACTCACGAGGGATCGTCGGGCCCCCTTCGCCGCGCCGACGGGGGCTCGATATGAGACCCCAGATGGCCCCGCGACGGCTCCAAGAGTTCTCTGGGATGGCTCGCCGAGGACCCCGACATGGACCCACGGGGCTCCGAGCGGGCCCACGAAGGTTCCAGGAGCCAATCGGGCCCAGCACGCCCCCAGGATGGCCGAGGGTGCCCCCGGCTGACTTCCGTACGGCCCCCGGGCGTTCCCAAGAGGGCCCGAGGCAGCCCCGACAGACTGCCCCAGGACTCCCTCATGCCGCCCGTGCACGTTCCCCAAACGACACTTGAGGGTTCTTAGCGACGCTCCCCAGAGTCCCAGGACGGCCTCCAAGTCAGGTCAGTCAAAAGGAGGGCCCGAAGAGGGCCTCAACAACGCGTGTCAAGCGGGTCCCAACATCACCCCTAGCGGAGACCACGTGCTTGGGCACCTGTTCTTCGAGCACATGCTCGAAGCATTTCCACCCCTTCGTCAGGAGATTTGTGGCGTACCCACTCGTCGGTTCTCCCTCCTCATTCCTTCTTGTCCGTTCGTTGACTCTATGTGTAATGAGCAGAATTCGAAGGGGATTGAATCAAGCGCCCTCGTACTTTAGCAGCCGGAGGGGCTTAACTGAAGCAGCTTCATGTTTCAGCTGCTTGCCCGAACCCAAACTGCTCGAGCGGACTTCCGACTTCCTGCTCCATGCTTCCGCCTGAGTGCTTCAGAGCGGCTCGTGCTCCTCGCTCCCGGCTCCTCGCTGGTCGCAGCTGGCTCTCAGCGAGCCTCGCTTCTCGCTCCCGGCCCTTCGTCATCGCGCCTCGCTCCTCGCCACTCCCGCCTTGCTCCGCAGCCCCCTGCTTCCCGCCCCCTGCCTCCCCGCCCCCTGCCTCACGGCGCCCTCCCCCTGCCAGCGCACGCCCCGACGGAGCCTCGCACCGCCCCCTTGCTCCTCAGATCCCCACGCTTCGTCCTCCCGCCCCCCCTCCCTCCTTCTCCTCGCCAACTGGGGCGAGGAGGAGGAGGAGAAGGAGGGGGAGGAGAAGGAGGAGGAGGAGGAGGAGGAGGAGGAGCAGGAGGAGGAGGAGCAGGAGGAGGAGGAGGACCAGTGCAAACCCAAGAATCATCAACGATTGTGGAATCGACCCTCGCTCCAAGCTCCCTCTTCATAGGCCCCATACAACGGTTCATCTCCACTGAGGGAACTGCCTTGTTGGAAGACAACCAACTTGAAGCATGCCAAAACATTGTTCTCGGGATCCCAAAGCCACGGGTCAACCTGACTGATGCGTCTTGACGATCCTGAATTGTCCCAGAAAGCGATTCCTGGGACTTTCAACACCGCGAATCGAATCAACGTAATTGCTGCACCCTCATAATCCTGCATCCTTTCCAAACCCAATTTCTGGCACGCTGATCATGGGAATCCGTGAAACTCTTTCCTTTTGTTTTAGAATGTGCGCGGCGCTAAGGCGAGAACGACATTTTGAAAAGGAATCGCCCTCAATCCGGGAAACTCTTACATTTTTCCCCGAATGCACGCAGCGCCAAGGCGAGAGCCACATGTTGGAAACGACCCGCCCTCAATCCGTGACACTCTTACAATTTTCTAAAACGAGTGTGCGCGGCGCGAAGGCAAGAACCACATGTTGAAAACGACCCGCCGTCCATCCGTGAAACTTGTTTTGCATTTTTCTAGGACGACTGTGCGCGACGCTGAGGCGAGAGCCACATTTTGAAAGGGAACCGCCCTCAATCCGTGAAACTCTTCCAAAGTTTCAAAATGAATGTGCGCTGCGCTAAGGCGAGAGCCACATTTTGAAAACGACCCGCCCTCCATCTGTGAAGCTGTTGTCACTTTTTTAGCTTCAGGGTCATAAGTGGTGAGGAAGTCTCAGGCGGAGCGTCCGGTTCGCCCAGAAAACTGGCTTCTGGGTGCGACAGGGAAAAGTTACTGCCAGTCCTGGGACTTCAACACCGTGAATCAACGTAACTGTTGCGACCTCATAATCCTGAATCTCTCCAAAACGCCATTTCTGGTACGTTGGCCATGGGAACCCGTGAAACTCTGGTGAATGCTTGAAACGATTGTGCGCGACGCTCAGGCGAGAGCCACATCTTGAAAATGAGCCGCTCTCAATCCGTGAAGCTATTGTGAATGTTTGAAACGATTGTGCGCGGCGCCAAGGCGAGAACCACATGTTGAAACCGACCCGCCCTCAATCCGTGAAACTGCTGCAACTTGTTAAAACGACTGTGCGCGGCGCCAAGGCGAGAACCACATGTTGAAAACGACCCGCCCTCGATCCGTGAAACTGTTGCAACTTGTTAAAACGAATGTGCACGGCGCTAAAACGAGAGCCACATGTTGAAAACGACCCGCCCTCAATCCCGGGAACTTTTGCACTTTTTTAGAAATGATTGTGTGCGGCGCGAAGGCGAGAGCCACATGTTGAGAACGACCCGCCCTCAATCTGTGATGATGCTGCCCATTTTTAGGCTTCAGTGTCATAAGTGGTGAGGAAGTCTCAGGCGAATCGCCCGTCCCGTCCTTTCGATTGACCTCGGGTTGCGACCAACAGAAGTTCTTTGTACGGAAAAGGAATGGAAGAAAAGGAGGAGGAAGAGGAGGAGGAGGAGGAGGAAGATTGCGAAGAGGAGGAGGAGGAGGACGCGGAACACGACGAAGAGTACAAGGAATACAAGAAGGAGCGCGGCGAGCAGGAGGAGGAGGAGGAGGAGGAGGAGGAGAAGGAGGAAGAGGAGGTGGAGGGGGAGGACGTTGACGACGACGTCGGCGATGACGAAATGCTCGACGACGACGCTGAAGGCGCAGTCGGATTAGGAACAGGAGGACGCGCGAACACTCTCAGGAGCTACGTTGGCCAGGCAATGCTGTTGAGGGATGCTGGACCGTGGCCAGGATTTTTGGGGGAGCTCCACGCCCGATCTGGCACGCGTCCGCGGGTGCAGCAAGAGCCCGCGCCATGGGAAGGAACGCGGGGGAGGGGCCGCTCCGGAGGAGGAGAGAGGAGAGAGGAGGAGGAGGAGGAGGAGGAGGAGGAGGACGAGGGAGGAGGAGGACGAGGAGGAGGAGGAGAGGGGAGGAGGGAGGAGGGAGGAGGGAGAGCAGGAGGGAGAAGTGTGCCCCCCCCCTTCTCCGCCCCCTCGCGCTCCTGCCTCGGCGGGGCCCTCGTGCCCTCGCGCCCCCCGCGCCTCGCCCGTCTCTCGCCCCCCGCGGCCCTCGCCCTGCGGCTCCCCGCGCCGCGGCCCCCCCCTCGCGTAATATCCCCCGCTCCTCGCTGCCCGCGCTCCCTTCGCCCGCACCCGCGGGGGGGCGAGCCAGGGGCTCGGCATCGCTCGGACGCGTTGGGTTTTTTTTCTCCTTCGGCGAGGACCATCGAGGAGCATCCTTGGTCATCTGGCGAAGGAGCCACGCGCGAGACCGAGAAACACACAGGGAGTGGGCGTCCGAGCGATGGCCAAGGGGGGGTGTGTGTGTGCCAGCCTCGAACCTGTTCCCTATCCCCAAGATTGACACGCCCAAAGGCGATGGCAATCGCGGTGCGGGTCCGCGGCGGTGCGAGCAAGGGGGGGGGTTACCAGCCTCGAACTTCTCCCTATCCCTAAGATTGACACGCCAAAAAGCGATGACAATCGCGGTGCGAGTCCTCGGCGGTGCAAGCAAGGGGGGTGTTTACCAGCCTCGAACCTATCCCTATCCCCAAGATTGACACGCCAAAAGGCGATGACAATTTTAGGGATTCGCCCTCAAAAAATAAGGGAATCCCTAAGATTGGCATCGTGATGAGGAGGTGCCCAGCATAGGGATAGGGATATGTTCCAGGCTGGTAAGGGGTGGGGTCGCGAGGGGGGCCGTCCATCACCACCCGCCAAACCACCCCAACCCAACCCGAAGGCTTCAATCTGCCCTCCATTTCCAGTGGGGGGGGGGTGCGGGGAACATTGAAAAAACACAGATGAAGCTCGGACCCCCCCCCAACCCGAAATTCGGGTCTTCGGGTTGGGTTGGGGTGGTCTGGTGGGTAGTCAGTCCATGTAAGAGGGCGAGCTGTTGCTCAGAAAGCTGGGGGACTTCTGAGACGGGCACGCTGTTGGTGGGCTTTGTTGTGATGAGACCACGGCACGCTGGCTTCTGCTCTTCCCGTTCCCCTTTGCCAGAGTTCCGCGGCCATCCTGCACGACAGGTGTCGTCTGCCAGAGGTGCATGTTTCGCACGAGTGCGCACTCGTCAGTTACAACGCCGGGATCAGCGCGTGCGGGAACTGCAAGCAGTGGCAGCGTGCTCTGGCGTTGCTCAGCGAGATGCGGGAGACGAAGCTGGAGCCCAACGCCATCAGCTACGGCACTGGGATCAGCGCGTGCGAGGCCAGCGGGCAGTGGGCCAATGCCCTGGATTTGCTGGAGTCGATGTTGGGAGCCCGCGTGGACCCTGCTGCTGAGAATAGCCCAGACGAGTGCTGGTACGTGCACAACTTCGAGGCAGGTGGCCCCAAGGACGTTTTGAAACACATCGTTCTTGTGGCGCTGCTGCAGCAAATGGCGGCAGTTGCAGATCCGTTCACCTTCATTGACATGCACGCTGCTTCCGGTGTTTACCACCTCTTCTCTGAGGAGGAGCTGTTCCGATGCCGCTTTTTTGAGGATGGCGTGCTCCGTCTGTCGCACGCACACGCAGCCGACTCCTTCGGCGAGGGCGTGGTTGCAGACTACCTGGCGTCGGTGTGGAGGTGCAACCAGGCCTTGGGTGCCTCTCCAGACGATCTGTGCCTCTACCCTGGGTCGCCTGCGCTGGCGTGGCAGTGGCTGAGGCCACAGGACAGCGCCCTCCTCTTCGAGGCCGCCGCCGCGCCTTACGAGGCCCTGAGGCGGAGCTTCGCCCTGCTCGACCCAGGGGCAGGTCGTCGTCTCACGCTGCTGCACGACGACTCCTACCTGCGGTGCATTCTGGGGCCCTGGCCTGGTTCCAGCGGGCGGCAGCTGGTGCTGATGGACCCGCCGTACGACTCCAGGCAGTCCCACGACACGTGGAACGTCTTCGTCCTCAGGCGCTTGCTCCAGACGTCGCCCTCCAGTTGCGTGGCCCTGTGGTACCCGCTGCCGGACCGAGAGACGGGCGCGAGTCTGCACAGCAAGGTCCGGAGCGTCGTCGCGGGCCGCGTGCTCGTGGCGGAGATGTGGTTCGAGAGCTCGGGACCGCGCGGAAGTGGTCTGCAGGGATCGGGCGTGCTGGTCATCAACCCGCCCTCCAGCGTCCACGCGCAGCTCCTTGCCGCTCTGCCAGGGGTCGGCGGGGCCCTGGGGGCCTCAGACTCCCGGGTGCTGTGGCTGTGAGGTCTCGTCGTCGTCGCCGTCGTTGCCCCGACACGTGGGATGTGCTGTGCGGCCAGGCCCCGATTTCCTGGCTCGGCTGAACGATGCAGAGTCCGCGCCGAAGCCGCCACCTCAGCTGCAGGGCTTCTGCGAGTACTGCCTCTACTATAGTTGCGAGGCAGGTTTCGGGGGCGTGGATGTGTCTGTCGTCGGCATTCTTGGAGTGCGATTGGGAACGACTGCCAGAGCAAGGGCTGTCCCGTGCTTCTTGAAATGTTTTCCATGAGTCTGGCTCGAGAAGTGCTCTGACAGGGGATTGGCAAGTCTTACCACGCAGTGGTTCGCAGCTGGAGCATCACCGTGTTGCAAGGACGAACATGCTGCAAGACACCACGGCTAGCGGAATCGAGCCCTGGCATGGTCTAGGACAATTACTTTAAAGAGCATGGCAGAACGCAGCCGTCAATGTTTTCCTTGTTTTGACAAGCTTTCAAAGCGTGGTTGCGTTTGCAGAGCTGGGCATGCACTGATGTGCACAAGCGGGACGCACCACAGGCTGCCGTCGTCGTCCTTGCAGCTCTAGGATCATCGAGTGCGAGAAGGACGAGCACTGGAAGCGGGTTCTGATGGTTCTCAGCGACATGCAGGAGGCGAAACTGGAGCCCAACGTCACAAACTACACGGCTTGGACCAGCGCGTCCGAGAGGGCCGAAGCATGGCAGCAAGATGAAGTGGTGCTCAGTGAGATGTGGGAGGAGGAGGGGGAGGAGGACGAGGAGGAGGGAGGAGGGGAGGAGGAGGAGGGGGAGGAGGAAGGAGGAGGAGGAGAGGAGGAAGAGGATGAGGATGAGGAGGAGGAGGAGGAGGAGGAGGAGGAGGAGGAGGAGGAGGGAGGGAGGAGGAGGAGGAGGAGAGGAGGAGGAGGAGGCGGAGCAGGAGCAGCAGGAGGAGGAGGAGGAGGAGGAGGAAGAGGAGGAGGGAGGAGGCGGGGGAGGGAAGAAGGGGGGGAGGGAGGGCGGGAGGGAGGGGGGGGGAGGAGGAAGAGGAGGAGGAGGAGGAGGAAGAGGAGGAGGAAGAGGAGGAGGAGGAGGAGGAAGAGGAATACTTATAATATCAATAATAATAATGATGATGATGATAATAATAATACTAATACTAATAATAATAAGACGAATAAGAAGAAGACGAATACTAATAATAAGCAGACTAATAATACGAATAACTACTACTAATAATAATACTAAGAATGAGAATAATAATAGGCATACTACGCATCATACGCATACGAATCTTACTAATCAGAATACTAAGAATAATAATACCAACATAAGACGAATAACACTACTGGTGCCAATAAGAAAAACACTAATAATAATACAAATAATAAGAATACGACGAAGACGAACAGTGAGACGAATACGAATACGACGACGACGAAGAATACGATTACGAATAAGAAGACTAATACGAAGACGCATACTAATACTAACAAGAAGAAGACGAACACGACGAATAATACGAATAAGACGACGGATACTACTACGATAATAATAAGACTACTACGACGCAGCATACGAATACTAATACTACTAATGCTACTACTACTAATAAGAAGAATATGAAGCCGACGACGAAGACTAATAATACGCATGCGACGATGACGCCGACACATAATACTAATAATGCGAATACGAATAATACTAAGACTAATACGAATACTGATACGAATAATAATGATACTACTAATAATACTAAGAATACGCCTGCCAATAATACTATTAATAATAAGAATAATAATGCCAAGACTAAGAATAAGAATAAGACGACGAATAAGAAGACGACTACTAATACTACTAATACTAAGACTACGCATAATAAGACAAATACTAAGCATACGAAGACGAAGACTAATACGAAGGAGACGACGACGAATACTACGAAGACGAACAGTAATAAGACGACGAAGATGATCAGGCGGAGGAGGAGGAGGAGGAGGAGGCGAGGGAGGAGGAGGAGGAGGAGGCGGAGGAGGAGGAGGAGGAGGAGGACGACGAGGACGACGAGGAGGGCGACGACGAAGACGACGACGACTAGGACGACGACGACAACGACGAGGAGGACGAGCATGACGACGACAATGATGAGGACGAGGACGAGGTCGACGACGACTACGATGGGAGGACGAGGATGACGACGAGGACGACGACGACGCCGACGAGGACGAGGACGCGGGCGACGACGACGGCGACGACGATAACGTCGACGAGGACGACGACGCGGACGAGCACGACGACAACGACGACGACGAGGACGAGGACGAGGACGACGACGACGAGGACGAGGAAGACAACGACGAAGACGACGACGACGAGGACGACGACGCCGACGACGAGAAGACGACGACGATGACGACGAAGACGACGACGTGCGCGACGACGAGGACGACGACGACGAGGACGACGACGACGACCACGACGGCGACGAGGACGACGACGATGCCGATGACGACGACGCCGACGACGACTACGAGGACGACGGCGATGATGACGACGACGAGGTGGATGATGACAACGATGGCGACGACGAGGACGACGACGACGAGGACGACGACGACGACGAGGACGACGTGACGACGAGGACGAGGACGACGATGATCACAAGGAGGATGCCGACGACGACAAGGAGTATGACGACGACGACCAGGACAACGCCTTCGAGGACGGCGACGACGACGAGGACGACGACGCGGACGAGCACGACGACAACGACGACGACGAGGACGACGACGACGACGAGGACGACGAGGACGACGACGAGGACGAGCATATCGGCGACGACGATGGCGACGACGGCAACCGACGACGACGACGAGGACGACGACGGCGGCGACCGACGACGACGACGACAACGAAGGGCGACGACGAGGACGGCGCCGAGGACGACGACGACGACGACCGACGACGACGACGAGGACGAGGAAGACGACGACGACGATGACCACGACGAGGACGAGGACGAGAACCACGAGGACGACGTCGACGACGACGACGACGAGGACGAGGACGACGAGGACGAGGAGGACGACGACGAGGATGACGATGACACCGACGACGGCGACGACGAGGACGAGGAGGACGACGGCGGCGACAGCGACGACGAGTACGAGGCCGACGACTAAGGCAGGTCGCCGCCACCGTCGGCGTCGTCGTTGTCGTCGGTCGTCGGGGAAAACGAGGACGGGGAGGACGGGGACGGGGACATTGCAGGACGAGGAGGAGGAGGAAGAGGAGGAGGAGGAAGAGGAGGAGGAGGAGGAGGAGTATGAGGAGGAGGAGCGGCGGAGGATGAGGAGGAGCGGCGGAGGATGAGGAAGAGGAGGAGGAGGAGGAAGAGGAGGAGGAGAGAGGGAGGAAGAGGAGGAGGAGGAGGAGGAGGAGGAGGAGGAGGAGGAGGAGGAGGAGGAGGAGGAGGAGGGGGAGGGGGAGGATCGGCCGTCTCGTTGGTCGTCGGTCGTCGGTCGTCGGTGTCCTCGGCGTCGTTGTCGCCGTCGTCGTCGTTGTCGTCGTCGTCGTTGTTGTCCTCGTCGTCGTCGTGATCGTCGTCGTCATCATCGTCGGCGTTGGTCGTCGTCGGTCGTCGTCTTCGTCGTCGGTGTCGTCGGTGTCTTCGGTGTCGTCGTCGTCGTCGTCGTCGTCCTCGTCCTCGTCGGCGTCGGTGTCGTCGTCGTTGTCCTCGTCGTTGTCCTCGTCGTCGTCGTGGTTGTCGTCGTCGTTGTTGTCGTCGGTCGTCGTCGTCGTCGTCCTCGTTGTCGTCGTCGTCGTCGTCGTCGTCGTCGTCGTCGTCCTCGTCGTCGTCGTTGTTGTCATCGCGTGAGGAGGTGGTGGGTGGAGGAATGAGCACACGGAATAGAAGCCAGAGGGTGGCGATGATGGGGGAGGGGGAGGGGTGGACGCAGGGGACAGTAAGAGGAAGGAGGATTTAGTGAAGAAGGGTTGATCAGGAGGAGGGCGGGGGATGGAGGACTGGGAGAAGGAGTAGGGAGGAGGATGGCGCGAGGATGGAGGAGGAGGAGGACGAGGAGGAGGAGGATAGGGAAGGATGAGAACGGGTGATGAGGGACGAAACGGAAGAGGGGAGGAGCAGGAAGCAGGAGGGGAGGAGGAGGAGGAGGAAGAGGAGGAGGAGGAGGAGGAGGAGGAGGAGGAGGAGGAGGACGTTTTGATGTATTTTTGTGATTGTT
This sequence comes from Prorocentrum cordatum, assembly GCA_963575745.1. Taxonomy (NCBI): domain Eukaryota; class Dinophyceae; order Prorocentrales; family Prorocentraceae; genus Prorocentrum; species Prorocentrum cordatum. Next base: position 34,728 of record CAUYUJ010010580.1, read on the forward strand.
GTCCCTTCCGCGCTTCTGGAGGCCGCTGACGCTCCTAGAGACCTCCACGGCCGATATCCCGTCGAAGAGGATGAGGATGAGGATGATGAGGAGGAGGAGGACGAACATTCTGTAGGCGGATGATGATGATGATGATGATGATGATGATGATGATGATGATGATGATGATGATGATGATGATGATGATGATGATGATGATGAGGATGATGCTGATGATGATGATGATGATGCTGATGCTGATGATGATGATGATGATGATGATGATGATGATGATGATGATGATGATGATGATGAGGATGAGGATGATGATGATGCTGATGATGATGATGATGATGATGATGATGCTGATGATGATGATGATGATGATGATGATGATGATTGATGATGATGATGATGAGATGAGGAGGAGGAAGAGGGGAGGAGGAGGAGGACGATTCGGCGGAGGAGTGGGAGGAGGAGGAGGAGGAGGAGTTGGAGGAGGAGGAGGAGGAGGAGACGGATGAGGAGAAGGAGGAGGAGGAGGAGGAGGAGGAGGAGGAGGAGGAGACAGGAGCGCAGGAAGACGGGGGAGCCGGTGGGGATATTGGGGAATCGGTGCACGGAGGACGGTTTGGGGGCGGAGGGTAGACGTAGGGCGGAATGAGTTGGTATGGGGGTGTGAGGTGGATGGAGGGAGGGCGGGGGGAAGGAGTGGGAGGGAGGAAGGAAGTGGGCGGGGTGGAGCAGGGGGGTGCGTGTGGCAATGGATGGAGCAGGGTGGGGGCAGGCGGGCGACTTGGAAGGAGTGGGACTGGCCCTTCGCAGCATAGCCGTAGCTATTTTGGCCCACGCCATTTTGGCTCAACCATTGGCGCGATGGGATTTCCTCTCGCATGGCCGGTTTTCAAGATCTCCTCGAATGCTGCACATCTGGCGAGGATCTGGGCACGGTGCCTCTTCCCTCGAGGCGGGCATAAAAAGCTGTGGGAAGACAAAGCAGTGGAGCGCGGCGCTGCTCCTTCTCCGCGAAGCGTCCCGCTTAGGTGCGAAGGTCAGTCTAGGCTGTTACATTACGACTGTCAGCGCTTGCAGTAGAGGCAGGCAGTGGCAGCGGGCATTGGCGCTGCTCGGCGAGGTGTGGGAGGCGAAGTTGGAGCCCGACGTCGTCAGCGTCAACGCTGGGATCAGCGCGTGCGAGAAGGGCAAGCAATGGCACAGGGCTCTGTCGCTTCTCGGCGAGATGCGGGCGGTGAAGCTGGACCCCGACGTCGCCCATCTATCCTGAGGTCCTCCTCCTCCTCCTCCTCGTCCTCCTATCTCCTCCTCCTCCTCCCCATCCTCCTCCTCCTCCTCCTCCTCCTCCTCCTCCTCCTCCTCCTCCTCCATCTCCTCCTCCTCCTCCTCCTTCTGCGACCTTCTGCGAACATGATCACATCCCTCGCGCAAGCGTGAAACATGTGAGCACATGACAAAAAGGAAGAGAGAGCGGGTGCGCGCACCTGATAGCCGTACTTGTCGCTGCCGAGGTGGAAGATGGGCAGGACACGACGACGACGACAGGGCGGCCCCTCGCTCTCCCCTCACTCTCAGCACACACTGGAGAGCGGCTCGGACCGACCGAATTCTCGGCCCGAAGACGGGTCGACACCTCGGCGGAGCTTCCTCAAGCTCTGAGAGGCATCTTTATTACGGGGGCGGCCCAAACACACCGCACGCAAAAACTGCGAACGCTGGGCCCCGAACGCACCGCACCGCGCGCACCACACGATACGGCCACCCCCCACATACAGACGGTGGGAGGAGTGGGCCGACCGAGCGACCCTCGGCACGCCACGGCACGGCACCTTGCAGATCCCTATCCTACTGCCTGCCTCTCCGCACCGTGCACACCGATACTTGCCCTTTTTATCCACTCGGCTCAGCTGGTGCCCATGAGCATCTGGCACCAACTCGAGGTAATTCGGCCTGCGCTTGATCCTCGCTCGGACCTTCTCGACATCTGGGAGGCCGAGCTTGGATAGGTGCCTCATCGTCTCGTGGATGAGGCACACCCCCTGGGCCACGAGCGCTTCCTGGACATGCACAAGCCTCCGCACTTCGGGGTTGTGGGGCTGCAACTCGGCACCTATCCGAGCAAGACGGTCCGCCTCTCGGTTCCCAGCCCAGGCCCAGTACGGGACCCCCCGATCCAGAGCCTGGCCCCGAGAAAGGTGACTCTTAATCTTACTCACACGGATGTTATGCAGCCCCACATCCTGAGCCCTGGCAAAAATGTCGCACCAGATCTCGCTGAATGCCACATTGGTGAGGTCCTGGTCTGGCCCCAAGGCCCATATATCCAGGACCATCTTGCAGTCCGGCATGAACTCCGTTTCGCACGCCCCCAGACGCCTAAGAGCCATGAGAAACGCATGAACCTGCCCCCCGCCCGCCCATTGGAGCGGGTGGGGAAGATGACCATAAATCGACCCAATAACGTTTCCCCCTATATCGACGGCCACAGCCCCTCACCCCGCACGGGCGAACAAGTCACTGTCGGGGTCCACCGCAGATCCATCCAGGCAGATCAAGTCAGCAGTGTCCAGGGTCCCAGAGGGGGGTAGACCATCCACTGGAAGCTGGCATCCACACGGGGGGTGGGCCACCTCCATTCAGGACTGGGAAACAACGCCCTGGTCGTGCCAGGGTCTTCGTCACCTCTTTCACGACCCAGGGCAATCTTCAAGGTTAAGAGTTTCACGAACACCACGGCTGCCGTCACACTCGAAAAACCGGTGCTTCGGGGTGCCAGTGGACCCGCCGCACCACTTACAAAGCGGACTCAGGACACGGCGTCCCGCAAAAAGGCTCTGCTGCGTCGCGTAGCCTCCAGCCACGACACCTGACGCCATGGCCGCCTCGAGACCACGGCCCTGAGCTCTGAGCTTGGATAGTTTCTGGACGATCGGCCCCAAGAGGGGCCCAGAGGCCAACCCGTCCACTTTACGCCCAATTGACTGGACCAGCTTCCTCTGCGTAGAAAGCTCGATCAAGGTCTTGAGAGATCTCTTCCCAAGCACACTGGGGTCAATCGGAATCCCACGGTCCGTCACCCAATCGCAGTATCCTCGCACCGTCCAGCCGAGGCGACGAAGCGTGCACAACACCGCACCAGCAGGTCCAGTGACCTGCCCCCGGCCGAACCCAGGGGTGTTCAGAAAGGCCTCGAAACTCTTGCGCATCTGAGCTCTGGGCGCCCAGTCTCCATGCAGCGCCTGACACCACATCAGAAGGGGCGCGGCGTTAGCCGCAAAGGTTGGGTCCGTGTTGGGGTCCCCTCCAAGCTGAAACTCAATAGTCCTGGATCTACCTTTGGGGGTTCCGAAGACGGCCTGACCCCAGAGCGACCTGACTTGGCGCAGCTTGGCATCAGCCATGCCCATCACAGCACTGCCATACATCACCGCGGGCGCACCTCCAGTCTTAACAACTTTGGCGGCACCGCGGAAAGAGGAGCGCAAACCTTGAAGCCTCGTCACACGTGACTTGAGGGAGGCAACTCGTTTCTTCTGGACCCTAGCGCTCCGTTGTCGTTTTCTGAGGGCCAAATCCACCCCGAGGTTTTTGGTGGCCTTCCAAACCTGAACCCCCCACCCTTTGATCATAGTGCCCACCTCTCTCCCAACTTCAGCATGCGCAGCCATGACCACTCCCTTGTCCCTGGAGATCACCAATTGGAGCCCCTGGAGCTGGCTGAGAAGGTATTGGGCAGCGGTCCCAAGCCGCCGACCGAGGTGGGCTGTCGCACCGGCCGCGAACAAAGTGATGTCGTCCACCACGTTAAAAACTCGCGCACTCGGCCAGTGGATGATCATAGCATCGATGGGGGTGAGCAGGATGAGTTTCATCAGACTGGTCGCGAAGGCGCATCCCGCAATGATCCCCTGGCCAGCGTAAATGATACCCGACATGACCTGCCCCATCTGGAGCAACTTGGGGGCCTGATACATAGCGAGCAGCAGACGGAGCCTGACCAGTGGAAACCCATGGCGTATAGCCGCATGGGCAAGAAGGATGTGCAACACTTTTTTCGTAGGCTTTCGTAAGGTCCACCAGGGCCGCGGCCGCCCCGATCCCGACCAAAGTACCAAACTCGGTGGCTTGCGCTTTCTCCCAGACCGCCCGCTCACAGCTCTTGCCAGCCGAACCGTAATGGTACGTCCTTTTCTGGCTGCGCTCCCAGGCCACAGCCTTTCTACGCGTGACTTTGCCAAAAAATCTGCAAATCCCTGGCAGCAGCCCGATCGGTCTGACCCCCCCGTCGGGCCTGGGAAGGAGCGCCGTGAACATGAGCGCGAGCTGCGCTGGAATGCGACCGATAGCCTCACTCCGCTGCCAAATCGCACGCAGGGTCTCGAGCGCCTCGTCACAAACCAAAGCCATGTCCCGAGGGTGGATCGAGTCCGACCCAAGCGCCGTGCGCTTCTTAAATCGGCGAGCGGCGTCCCTGACATCGCTCACCGAGGCTCTGGCAGGGGCCGCAGCGCACTCGTGCCCTTGGGCGCGCAGACTGAGTATATGGTGGTCCAAAAAGGGGAAGGCGTCGGGGAAGTGTGACGCTTCAGCGGGCTGGGTCCAGACATCCTCCCAGATTCTCTGCATATGGTCCATGAGGGCACCAGGCCCTGGGGGGGGGGGTCACCTGGTCTGGCCGACGCTGGTTGCCATCCGATAGGGGGCCTTGCTGTATTTATGGGCAGCCCCGCCCCCGTTGCTGACGGCGTCCTGGACCAAACCTCTCCAACGTTCCCCCCGAGCCGACCTGAACTGGCGCTCGAGCCTATCCGCTATATCGGTGGCCTCCCGCTTGAGCGCGTCCAAGTCCTGGACCGAACAGGCGAACAGGACGTCTGGGAACAGCGGCTTCCAGCTCAGCCATTCCACGTCGTTCCTAAGGCTGGCAGGTCCTTGCATGATTTTGCATATGATCCTGGACGATTCAGGCAGCCCCCAGGAGTCCTCCTTGGCTCTCAGGTGGCGCAGCCCGTGAATGAGAATGCTCGCTTTCCTCCACCCCCGAGACTGGGGGCATCCGGGAGGGAACGCACCTCCTGAGGTTCGGAGAGCGGGGACTTGCTTCAAACGTTTCTGCTTGTCTCGGCCGAAATACTTGGCATCATGGACTTGGTAGATGGAGCCAAGCTCGCGTTCAAGCTTATCCATGAAAACGCCGAAGCAACCGTCCAGATCGCTGGCCGACCCCCCTTCCTCAGCACGCGCTAAAACAGCCTGATAGTCAGGCGGGGCCTCTCTGGGCCCAGGGGGGGCGTCCCGAGGCAAGGGGGCAGGCCGAGGCAAAACCCAGACCTTGTCCAAACGGGGGTTCCCTTTTACAGTGACGCCGATCGGCCAGCGCGGGCTGGTGGCGGCATCTTCGTTCCCGCCGATGTCAGAAAGGGTCGGCGCCAACGCGGCCGAGCACACGTAAAAGTCGATGGTCTTCCACCTCTTGGCGACGGAGCGACAAGTGGAAACCGTGGGCGCCACAATCTACCCCCCGAGGCGCTCGACCCAACCCGACTCGCGAGGGAACGAGGGGTCGCAATCCCAATCCCCTCCGATGATGAGGGCAACCCGAGTCCATAAAGCACCTCCCCCAGTCTGGCCAAAAGGTGACGCCCATCTTCACCGAGGGGGGCCCCTTGAGGAAGGTACGCGCTGCCGAGAATGACCCCCCCAGGCACAAAAGCATTCACCCACGCAAGGGCGCGCCTGTGGGGGGCGGGGAGGGCGCGACTTTTGGGAATGTCCCCAAACCCGATGTTGTTTCGAACTATAATTCCAACCCCACACGACAGTCCTCCAGCGTCCGTCACGATGGACGGGTGCAGGCAGGCCAACCACCCATTCTTCTTGAGCGAGGCCTCGGTCTCGGCCCTGTCGGTGGCCTTGGGCGTGAGCTCTTGGGCGCGGATGAGCGACGCGCTGGTCTCGGCTTCCAGATGTCGTTTCAAGGGCGCGAGCGAGGTGCAGTTACAAGTCTCAAGTTGGAGCCTCTTGCTCTTGTTCGCCACCGTCCCCTCCGTCCCCTCGTGAGGTTCCAAGGGGGCATCAGGCTGTGCAATTGCAGAGAGGACAGGCCGATTCAAGCTGGCAGCCGCGACTGCTTCTCCCTCGGCCTCAGGCTCACTGCTGCCCGAGACCGAAGGCTCAACTGGCTCCACCAGCTGAGGCAAGGGAAATCTTGTTAAGAGCCGCTTCCTGCATCTGGCGACGAGGGATCCGCCCTGAGAGACCCCGCCCCAAGGACCAGGGCCAGAGGTTTCAAAACCAGGGCAAGCTGCAATGGATCCTGCAAGAGAAGGCTCAGAACACCTACCGAAATCGTCGTTGTCGTTACCCATCTCTGCCCCCAAGCCGATCCCCGAGGGTAGGTGCTCCCGGGCCTTCTCTGCGCCGTCTTCACACGCCAGGCTCTGGCGTGAGACTAGCAAGGGAGGCTCTGCCCACGGGGGGGAGTCTGTGGGGGTGAGTGATGGGGCGCCCAGCGCCACCGCCGCGGCGGTGTCCCGCTCGAGCTCCGCCTCCTTCCAGTTGCCGAACTGGTACAGGTAGCCGTCTATGTCGTACATGTAGGTACCCCCCCGCCGTCGGTATCCTCGGAGTCCAGGCCGTCGAACACCGTCGCGACCGACGGGGGGGAGTCAATCGCCCCTCTTGCCGCCATCTGCCTTGCCGCCAGCGTCTCGGCCGCCCGCTTCACCCAGCGCGCGCTGCGTCCGAGCGCGGACGTTGGGGGGGGGGCCGCGAAGGGGACCTTCGGCTTGGCCTCAGGCTTCGCCGCAGGCGCTGCCCTTTGCGAAGGCCTTGCGGGGGCGCCGCCATCTGCTGCCGCGGCAGCTGACGCCCCTTGCGCAGGAGCAGCTGGCGCCTCCCCTTGCGACGGCAGGAAGGCGTTGTGGTGATTCGCATCTGAGATGTGCTGGACTGGCTGCTCTCCGCGATCCACTCCAGTACTCGTGCCATCTTTTGCCTTATCATCAGCTGCCACTGGCGTAGGCTCGTCGCCACGTCGGGCACGCTTGCGCGCCAGACGCGTGAGGTGCGCAGCATGCTCCAACTTGATACTGTCCACCTTGTCCAGCGCTGACTTGAACAGGCCACGCGTGACCGACTGCATCTGCTGCCTGAGTTGCTCCTTCCGCGACTCGATCTCGCGGGCGTCTTCGGCAGACACCTCGAACTCGTCGCCAACCTTGAAGAAACTATCGAAGTCGATGAGGCTGACCACGTCCTGCGTGCCATCGACGACATCCGCCAAGGAGACTTTGGCCTCCACTGGCTTGCCAGCTGCAGTGTGGCCTGGCTCCTTCTCCTTTGCCACGGTAGTCGCCAACTCAGACGCGATCTTCGCATACTCCGCATCGGCCCCCTGCAAGGACTGTTCCAGTACACGCACACACTTGGGCTGCGCGCCGACCCACCCCTGGTGCATCTCGAGCTTGTCAACCTCCGTCGCCAGCATCTCCTCGAGCTGCTGTTCTCTGTCGTGTGTCCGCTGAGCCCTCTCCTGCACCGTGAGTTCTGACCCGCGTCGCAACTCCTCAAGCTGAGCACGATACTTGGCTGCCGTGTTCTTGTCTCCCAGCTTCTCCGCAAGCCCCACGAAGTTCTCCAGCTCGTCGATCGTGGGCCCTGGCTTGCCACTGGCGTCATACAGCGGCAACGCTGGCGGTTCCTGACCCCCGCCTTGGGCAGAGAGGGCCCGCCTGGCTGCACCTCGCGAGCCGCGCCGCTCATGACTCCCACCAGCAGGCTGAGGAAGAGCAAGAGCCGACACGTCAGTGGGAGCTTCCGTACGCCATTCATGGCAGTGTTTGCAGTACTCGTACTTGCCGAGGTTCTTCTTACAACCGCAGAGAGCACACGTCCATCTATGCTGTGGCCCACCCCCTTCGGAGTGCGCCGTATGCTGGAGGTGTCCATCTCGTGTGCGGGAAGGCTGGCGACGTGGAGATGCTGCTCGGGCCGAAGGCTTGCCCCCTCGTCCCGCTCCTCTACCACGGCCGCTCTTACCACCTTTCCCACCGCCATCTTCCCACTCGTCCCACGCGGCGGTGGCATCTCGGCGCCACTTGAAGTTCCGCCGATCCATCGCGCGAGAGGAAGAATGGCTGCACAGGTCTACGGTGCCGCCCGAAGGCGGGACACCAACAGTACACGGAATGAATATGGAAAGGATAGAATGAAAGCAGAGAGCCCCTGTCCAACAGGGCGTCTCCAGGGTCTCGCGCGCGCGGCGGGCAAGGCCACTTGAGACGGGGGTTTCCCGATATGGCCTTGAGCCAAAATGGCTACATCCTCCTCCTCCTCCTCTCCTCCTTCCTCCGCCTCCTCCACGCCCTCCTCCTCCTCCTCCTCCTCCTCCTCCTCCCCCCCCTCCTCCTTCTTCTCACTCCTACCCCTCCTCCTCCTCCTCCTCCTCCTCCTCCTCCTCCTCTTCCTCTTTTTCCTCCCCCTCCTTCTCCTCCTCTTCCTTCTCCTCTTCCTCCTGTCTGTCTGTCTTCCCGGCTCTCTGAGCCGCGGCGCTTTGAGCTTCTTAGCTCGGGGACGCGTCGGCCACCGCCGCCCTCTCCCTTGTCGGTGGCCCTGACGAGGTTGGGGGAGAGGGTGCCGAAACGCGCCCAGAGTCCAGCAAGGCATGAGGGTGCAAACCCGACTTGTCTGGCTGATGCTCTGGGGGTGCCTGTGCTCAGGGGAGGCTGCAGCACCGCTCAACGATGTGCTGTTTAACCGAACCTGCAGGGTGTGCCCTTTCCCAAATCCGTGCTTCGGTGCGGATCGTAAGCTCGCCTCGTTTCCGTCGTCGTCGTCGTCGGCGTCGTCGTGGTCGTGGTGCGTGTTGCTCTGCTCGGGGTTCTGTTTCCCTCATGCAGTGACCACCTCCTCTTCCTCCTCCTCCTCCTCCTCGTCCTTCTCCTCCTCCTCCTCCTCCGTCCTCCTCCTCCTCCTCCTCCTCCTCCTCCTCCTCCACCTCCCCCCTTGTCTTCCTTTCCCTCCTCCCCCTCCTCCTCCTCCTCTCCTCCTTCTCCTCCTCTTCCTTCCTCCTCCTCCTCTTCCTCCCCCTCCTCCTCCTCCTCCTACCTCCCTCCTCCTCCTCTCCTCCGCCTCCTCCATCTCTTGCGCCTCCTCTTCCTCCTCCTCTTCCTCTTCCTTCTCCTTTTCCTCCTCCTCCTCCTCCTCCTCCTCCTTCTCCTTCTTCTTCTCCTCCTTCACTCTTCTCGTTTATAATTCTAGACGCTTCGCGTATCCCCACCAGCCCGTCCAGAAACGGCGCCCAGGCGAGTAGAGGGTCGTCCTGAGGGGCTTTTTCGGCGTCTTGGGTGCCTCGGGGGGGCCTCTGTGGGCCGTTCGGGATCATCTTTGGGGCCTCCTGGGGGCCTCTTGGGGCCTCTTGGGGCCATCTTGGGGCCTCTGGGAGCACCTTGGGTGCCTCTGGGGGGTCTCTTGGGGCCTCTTGGGGGTCTCTTGGGGGCCTCCTGGGGGCCTCTTGGGGGGCCTCTTGGGGTCATCTTGGGGCCATCCTGCGGCCTCTTGGGGCATCCTGGGGGCCTCTTGCGGCCATCGTGGAGGAAATCGATCAAAGAAGAGGGGTTCCTTAATTAGAGTCCCCCCCCCAGGAGCCACGATCCTCGTGAGGGGTGTCGAATTTTAGCCTTCCCAGGGGTCGATCTTGGGCGCTCCAGCGCGCCGCGGAACCCCCTGTCCAGGTCAGTGGGGAGGGGGTAGGGGGAGGGGTAAACCCCTCCCCGAAGGGGAAGAAGGAGGGGTGGAAGAGGAAACGCTCTAAACCACCGACGCCCAGAGGGCTGGTGGGACTAATTTCTGTTGTCGCACCCCAAGGCCAGTTTTGAGGGCGGGTTGTGCGTTTCGCATGGTATTTCCTCACCACTTATAACCTGAAGCTTATTAACGCGGGACAACAGCTTCACATATGGAGGGCGGGTCGTTTTCAAAGTGCGGTTCTCGCCTTGGCGCCGCGCACATTCGTTTTTAATGTTGCAAGAGTTTCACGGATTGAGGTCGGTTTCTTTTCGACATGTGGCTTTCGCCTTAGCGCCGCGCACATTCGTTTTAACAACTTGCCAGAGTTTCGCGGATTGAGGGCGGTTCCTTTTCAAAATGTTGGTCTCGCTTTAGCGCGGCGCACGTTCGTTTTAAACATTGCAAGAGTTTCACGGATTGAGGGCGGTTCCTTTTCAAGATGTGGTTCTTGCTTTAGCGCCGCGCACACTCGTGTGCAACCGTAGCAAGAATTTCACGCATTTCCCATGACCGACGCACCAGAAATGGTGTTTGGGACGGATTCCGGATTATGCGGGTGCAACAGTTATGTTGGCTCGCGGTGGTGAATTCCCACAAATGGCGTTCTGACACGATTCCGGATCGTCAAGGCGCAGCAGTCAGGTTGATCCGTGGCGTTGAAATCGCGAGAACAATGTTCTGGCATGCTTCAGGATCTTCAAACGGTTGTCTTCCAACGAGGCAGTTCCTTCAGTTGAAATGAACAGTTGTAGGGGCTTATGAAGAGGGAGCTTGGGGGGAGGGTCAATTTTAACATCGTTGATGACTCTTGGATTTACACTGGTCCTCCTCCTCCTCCTCCTCCCCCTCCTCCTCTTCCTCCTCCTCCTCCTCCTCCTCAGAGAGCCCCAAAACGGCTCAGCTTGCTCGCCTTTTCGGAGTCTCGACCGCTCAAGACGGACTTAGGGGACTTCCTCCTCGGTCCCGGCCGTCCAGGAGGCCCTCAGGAGGGCCCCAAGACAGGCCAAGACGGCCCAGGAGGGCGCCAAGACAGCTCCAGAGAGGCCCAAGGAGGCTCCAAGACGTCGCGAAGACGGCCCCCAGAAGGCCCCAACGAGGCCTCAAGAGCGACCAAGAGGGGCCCATGACCTCCAACATGCCTCTGAGGACTCCCAAGAGGCCCCCACGAGGCCCCAACGTGCCCCAGGAGCGCGAGACAGACTGGTTTCGGGGCGGCCCCTGAGCTCGGGGAGACGAGGAGGGCGATACTGAACGCACGGGCGGCGCGTTCCATTCTGTCGCGGCCCCCAGCTCGGGAGCTCGGGCGCTGCGGCCTGCGCACCCCCGCCGCGCACCGCGTCGAGCGGTGTCCGCGCCCGAGGGGGGCGGGCGCCGAGGCCTCCTCGGCACCCCGGCCGCGGACGCAACTCAGCACGCCGCCCTCGCGCTCGAGCTCGTCCTCCGGGCAGCGGCGAGCGTCGACCCAGGGCTCGTGACGCCCGTGGCCACCGGGCGTCCTCGCTTCTCGGCGAGATGTGGCAAGCGAGGAGGAGGAGGCGGAGGCGGAGGAGGAGGAGGAGGAGGAGGAGGAGGAGGAGGAGGAGGAGGAGGAGGAGGAGGAGGAGGAGGAGGAGGAGGAGGAGGAGGAGGAGGAGGCGGAGGAGGAGGCCCTGGTGTGAACGCGCCTGGCGGCACCACCCATTCCCCCCCGCAGGCGGGCGCAGTCCACGCGTCAGCCCGAGTCAGCTACGGCGCGGGGATCAGCGCGTGCGAGAAGGGGGAGCAGTGGCAGCATGCTCTGGCGTTGCTCGGCGAGATGTGTGCGGCAAGACTTGAGCCCGACATCAGCTGCTTCAATGCTGGGATCAGCGCGTGCGAGAAGGGCGAGCAGTGGCACCAGGCTTTGGCGCTTCTCGACCAGATGTGGGGGGCGAAGGTTGAGCCCGACGTCATCCGCTGATCATTGTTGCCTTCCAGCTCAAGATGGCTCAGAGAAGGGCCCCAGGCGCTGCGAAGTGGGCCCAAGAGGCTCACGCCTTCCCCGAGTGGGACGACGACTCCCCTTAGGACCGCTCACAGTTCGCCCGAGCTGGTCTCCAAGACGTTCCCACGCCTTCTCCGGAACGGCTTCAAGACGGCCCAAGACCGTCACAGGATGGCACCAATCTCTGGACGGCCTCCAGACTTCGAAATAGACTCATGAGGCCCACAGGGACCCAAACCAACATGACGCAGAGAGGCTTCAAGAGAGATGCTCAAGAGAGCCCAAGAAAGCCCCGAGGTATTCCCAAGAGGGCTCCAAGAGGGCATGGAATAGGACGAGTCAGCGATCGCAACAGGCAAGCAGCAGCGCCAGCAGCATAGCCAGCAGGAGCAGTAGCCTAGAGAGGCATCAGCAGCAGCACGCCCAATACTTGCCTGATACAGGTCTGGACATGCTAGCGACAGCAGTAAGCAAGTGTCAGAGTCAGCAGCAGCAGCGGCAGAGCCAAGTATTAACAGCCAGGACAAGCACGCATCACGTAGCAACAGCAGCAAGCAGCAGTGCGTTGCATCAAGAATCCATATTGGCAAGCAGAAGCAAACAGCCTCGGTAACCAAGCAACATCAGCAATCAGGAGCAGACAGCAGCAAGTACAGCACGTCCCAATCAGAAGCAAATTGTAGCAGCAAGCAGCGGCAACCAGCAGCCAGCCTCAGCAGCAGCAGCAGCAGCAGCAGCAGCAGCAGCAGCAGCAGAAAGCACAATCAAACATCAGAAGAGATTGGAGGAGTCCTCCAGAGCCCTTCCAGGAGCCTTCTCGAGAGACCGATTCCAACGCCCAACCACCACATCAGCCGACTGCGTTGCACCATTGCGTGCCAAGAACCAGCCGCGCCGCCTTCGTAATTGACTGGCGTCGGTGTGACTCACCTCTGCTGAGCCATGCTAGACGAGCAAGTTGACCTGCAGATCCCACGCACGGGCACACACACACACGAGCCTTTACCACAATGCCCAGAGCAGCGCTTGCGACAAGTGAAGACTAGCGACGGCAGGCGGCTCCGGCAGACTCCCAGGCGCTGGCGCTGGATCGCCTGGCGCCGCTCTCGTAGGGCACCAGGTCGACCGAGGGTTGGCTCCTCCCCAGATGGATAGGCTCAGGATTGGCTCAGGATCAGGATTGACCGGCGCCTCGATGGCTCCCAGAGCCCTCCGTACGGCCTCAGTCATCAGCTCCGACGCGCAAACATATAGTCAGATTCCTTCTTGTGCGGCTTCAGAGGGCCTCCGGCGGCATACCGGGCTCCCTACACGACAGGCCGCGCTGGCGTCCGAGATGCCTCCAAGACGGCCCAGCGCCACCTCGAGGTGGCGCCAGCGCACCCCTCGGAGCGCCCCCGGAAACTTCCCATCACGCAAACATGCCCCCCAAGGGGCGCCCAGGTGTGCCCTGGAGGCACGTGAGTGCCCCCAGGGGGGGTGGGGCGTCCGGGAGCCGCCTCCTCCGCCTCTGCCTCCCCCTCCTCCCCCTCCTCCTCCTCCTCCTCCTCCTCCTCCTCTCCTCCTCCTCCTCCTCCTCCTCCCCCCTCCTCCTCCTCCTCCTCCTCCTCCTCCTCCTCCTCCTCCTCCCAGAGTACGTCTACGATTGCGGTGCACGGTGACAGTCCTTTCCATCTGCTCCTGGTGCGCTTCATGTTCTCCCAGGCAGGTGGTCAAGTCCTCGCCGGTGCTGGCCTGGGCACGTACCGATCGATGTCATTCATGGCCTTGTTGGTAGGTCCTCAATCCTGCATTGTTTTTATGGTATCGCATTTTGCTGGGGGTGGTATGTTGTTCTTTATTGCGCTCGAGGGATACCCTAAGGGTCTGTAGCGCGTATTGGCAGCAAAACACTTTCAGATTTTTTTGTTGCTGAGGGTGGCTTTTTGTTCCTTAGAGGGCTCGAGGGATACCCTATGGGTCTGTAGCGCGTATTGGCCGCAATACACTTCCATTTTATTTCAATGCCCTCGTTTCTATATTGGTTGTTTGCTCTTCACTCGCTTGAGTCTCGCCGTAATGCCAATGCACTAGCTTCGGTGATTGCCACAGCAGTACGGTTTTGTATGGGTGCCATTTGTTTTGTCGCATGCGACGGGCGGGTGGCCATTTCCGCAGGGCTGATATTCGTGGGGCGCGGTGGGCGTGCGGTGCTGGGCGTGTTTGGCTTAATAATACCGTACTGTGTTGGGTACATACGGCGGCCAACCTCTACAGACGGCGTCAACTTCGTTTCCTCGGGTGTCACCTTGGCGGGCAGGCGCGAGGGCCTCAAGGTGTGCGTGTGAGTCGGGCAGGCAACCTTCTCTCTTTCTTTGATTTGTATGACTACGTCATTGATCCCATTCCCATTCCCATTCCATTCCCATTCCTCCTCCTCCTCCCCCTCCTCCCCCTCCTCCTCCTCCTCCTCCCCCTCCTCCCCCTCCTCCTCCTCCTCCTCCTCCTCCTCCTCCTCCTCCTCCTCCTCCTCCTCCTCCTCCCCCTCCTCCTCCTCCTCCCCCTCCCCCTCCTCCTCCCCAGATGACAGTGGATTTTGGAAGGACTTCGCGGACGCCCGTGTCAGTGCCAAGTTAGGCAAGAGATATCACAAGTGGTGCCAGCACCCTGGGAAGAGCATCATCACGATATTGTTGTTCAACTCGGACGGCATGGAGGTAGATTTCAGGGCCATGGAGATGTGGCCTATTGTGAAAGGAGGCTTTCGTAACCGTAGCAGCCCACGCAAGCTGTAGGGGGCTCCCTGTGCGGCGCGGGCGCGAAGATATCCGCGCCTTGGGCGGGCTCTCCGCGGGCCCCCCCTGGGGCCCCCTCGCCCGCCCCTGTGCTCGCACTGTTTTGGGGCCCTCGTTCGTTTTCCCGAAGAAGCCTATAGAGGCAGCAAAGCCAGAAACAGCAGCCAGGAGTAGTCAGTCAGCCAGCAGCAGTCGGCAATCAACGAGTAGTAGAGAGCGACAACCATAACCATTCAGCAACGGTACCAGCAAACAGCTTCAACAGAAGCCAGCATCATCGCCAGCATCAGTGTCAGCAAAGGCAGCAAGAACAACACCACGTATTTTAAATCAACCAGCCGTTCCACTGCCAGTCCAAGAGGCCTTGTAGCACGTAGCAGGGATCGCAAGGGGCCCCTGCCCCCCCACTGACACAGCCAGGAACACGCTAGGGCAGACCCCAAGGTGGCCCAAAGGATCGATGTGCTGTAACATCACTGCTCCTCCTCCTCCTCCTCCTCCTCCCCCTCCTCCCCCTCCCCACTTGGCCGAGCCATGTTAAATGAGCAAGCCGCCTCGGGATTCGCCCCACGGGCGCACACACAATTCATTTCAGCTACAATGCAGGGATCAGCGCGTGCGGGAAAGGCAAGCAGTGGCAGCTGGCTCTGTCGCTGCTTAGAGAGATACGGGAGACGAAGCTTGAGCCAGACGCCGTCAGCTACAGCGCTGGCATCAGCGCGTGCGAGAAGGGCAAGCGGTGGCACCAGGCTTTGGTGCTGCTCAGCAAGATGCGGGCGGCAAAGCTGAAGCCTGATGTCATCTCCACTACCGTGCCGCGACCAGCGCGCGCGCGCGAAGGTGCGCGCTAGTGGTCGTGAGCCGGCCCCCCCCCAGGCCGCTCCGGCCAGGCCCCGGGCGCCGCCATGGTGCCCTCGAGAGCGGCCCCTGCCGGTCCAAGACGGCCCCAGGCGGAACACAGCCCATGAGCCTCCCATGACGCCCTGAGACGACCCCAGCCAAGAGTTCCCCCAGGACGGCCTCCAGAGACAGACTTCAAAAACTTCCATGTTTTTTTTGTGTTTCTTTCAAAATATGTTCGCGTTCTCGCCTCCTCGGGCCTCAGGCAACCCACGACGGCCCCAGGGGCCTCCCAGACCTCTTCAAGATGGCACGAGAGGTTCCCAAGTTGTCTCCTGGCTTCCCCTGGGCTACTCTGGCCGGGCCCACGGAGCCGCCGTGGTGGCCCCCGGAGCGGCCCCAGATGGTCCCAGACGGCCCCAGGTGGCCCAGGTGCGCCCTGAGACCGCGCAAGACGGCTCCGACACAGCCCAAAAACTTCTCATGACGCTCTCAGACAGCCCCTGAGAGGACCCCCCAGACGGCCTCGAGAGGCACACATTGTTGTCGATTTCTCTGGGGTTTTTCGATGCTTTTCACGTTCTCGCCTGCTCTCGAGCAGTGGCGAAGCGTCCTGGCTTGTCTATTGGCCCACCAAAGAATGTTCTAGGAACCTTTTGTGGTCTGCGCGACCTGTTCTTAGAACGTTTCTGGCTGAGACCATCGTGTTTAACACGTCGGGCTTGTGTTCTAAGAACATAGTGGTGGTTCTTCACACAGTCTTGGGTTCCAAGAGAATTTCGTGGTAGGCCTACAGGAATGCTGGGACGGTCGGTCCCTGCGCAATTCTCGGGCTGCAGGCAGCCCACGACGGCCCGATGGGCCTCCCACCCAGGAGAGCCCCAAGAGGCCAAACTTGCCTAGTCCCTTTGGCAAGCGCATATTTTGGGCATTCTCGTGCTTCTCGCTTCCAACGCGTCCACGACGGCCATAAAGGCCCCCCAAGAACCCTAGAATGCCCCCGCGAGGACCCCAAGGCGGCCCAAAACGACCCCAGGACGGCCCAAGAGGCGCCCAGGACGGCCCAAGAGGTGCCCAAGACGGGCCCAGACGGCCCCAAGACAACCACCCGAGAGGCAACCAAGACGGCCCAAGAGGGCCCCCAGAGCCCCCAGACGCTCAAGAGGCCGCCCCGACGGCCCAAAGACGGTTCCCAGCCGCTCAAGAGGCCGCCTCGACGGCCCCATGAGCCCCCTAGGCAGGCCAGGAGGCTCCCAAGACGGCCCTGGAGGACCTCCCAGGAGAGCCCCAAGAGGTCAAAGTTATCCCATTCCCTTCGGGAAGCGCATATTTTGGGCATTCTCGTGCTTTCGTTTCCGACGCGTCCACGACGGCCATAGAGGCCCCCAAGATCGCCCTACGATGCCCCCGCGAGGGCCCCACGACGGCCCAAGACGACACCAGGACAGCCCAAGATGCGCCCAACACGGCCCAAGGGGCGCCAAAGACGGGCCTAGACGGCCCAAGATAAGCACCCGAGAGGCAAGCAAGACGGCCCAAGAAGGCGCCCAGAGCGGCCCAGAATCGGTCCCGCCGATTGGGCTGGCGAGTTAGTGGCCAGAAACGGGTAGGCCCGCCCCAGAGGCGCGAGAATCAGCACAGGGCGCGCTGGGCGGGATTCTTGGCTGGTGGCGCGGCGGCCCAGAATTGGTCCCGTCGATTCTGGGCTGGCGGGCCTGTGGCCCAGAATCGTCCTGGCCGAACCCGGAAGCGCGCGCGGCTGCCAGGCGGGATTCTGGACCGGCGGCGTGGCGGCCCAGAGTCGGCCCCGCCGATTGCAGACTGGTGGGTCGGGGCCAAAATCGGCTGGGTGGCTTCAGAGGCGCGCATGGCCCTGGGAGCGAGGGGCAGGACTCTGGGACGGCGGGCCGCGGGGCGCCAAGAATCGGCACCGCCGACTGGGCCGGCGGGCCGGTGGCCCTGAATCGGGCCAGCCTAGCCTTGCAGCCCGTGGTCGCCGCCGCCGCCGCCGCCGTCGTCGTCGCCGTCGTCGTCATCGTCGCCGCCGTCGTCGTCGTCGTCGCCGCCGCCGCCGCCGTCGTCGGTGTCGTTGGGGGCTCGTTGGGGGCTCCCAGACGGGCGAGCAGCGCTACCCGGCGCCCCCGCAGCTCAGCGATCTGTGGCAGGCAAACATGGCGCCATGCATCCTGCTCGCCTTGCGGCAGCACCCCTTCACCCCGCAAGTGGACGTTGTCCGCGGGTCAGCCCTTAGTCTCTACTACAATGCAGGAGCACGTGCGTGCGGGAAGGGTCGGGACAAGCCTGGGGGCTCTCGGCGCCCCGGCGGCCCCAGGACGGCTCCGAGACGCTCCGGAGGCCGCCCCGACGGCCCACAGACGGCTCCGAGCCGCTCAAGATGCCCCGAAGGCGGCCCAAGAGGGTCCCGAGACGCGCAATGATCCGGCCAAGACGCCCAAGATTGGCGCAAGACGGCCCAAGAGCTCCCCAAGACGGCCCAATAGGCCTCCCAAGAGGCCTCCCAAGAGAGCCCCGAGAGGCCAACATCGATGATTTCCCTTGTTTTTTTCTGAGGTTTTTTGGCTTCCTCGCTTTTTCGGCTTCCCGACGCTCCGACACCACCCCAGAGGCATCCAAGACCTGCCAAGACGGTCGAAGAGGTCCCCAAGAGGACCCCAAGACGGTCCAAGAGGGCCCCAAGACGGTCCAAGGCGGCCCCAGGACGGCCCCAGAGGCGCCCAAGACAGGCCAACGGGACCCCAAGATGGCCCGAAGAGCGGCCCAAGACGGCTCCAAGACGGCCCGAGAACCGCCCAAGAAGGCCCTAGGGGGCCCCAAGACAGCCCAAGGGGCGCGATAGACGGGCCCAGAGAGGCCCAAGAGCCCCCCAGGAGCCCAAAAGAGGTCCCCAAAGAACTGCCTCGAAGCGAGGGGGGCGGACGAGGGGACCGCCCAGGAGAACCGCCAAACTCGCCGCCGCCGCCCTAGCCGCCGCCGTGTTTGTAGATTTTCGGTGCAATTTGCGCCGTTCCTCCGAGAACCATTCCAGAAAGATGTCGTGGACGGAGTCCACGGGTCAGCCCTAGTCAGCTACAACGCTGGGATCAGCGCGTGCGCGAAGGGCGAGCAGTGGCAGCGGGCCCTGGCGCTGCTGAGCGAGATGTGGGGGACGAAGCTGGAGCCCAATGCCATCAGCTATAGTGCTGGCATCAGTGCGTGCGAGAAGGGCGAGCAGTGGCAGCGGGCCCTGGCCCTGCTGAGCGAGATGTGGGAGGCAAAGCTGGTGCCCACTGTCATCAGCTACAGCGCTGGGATCAGCGCGTGCGCGAAGGGCGAGCAGTGGCAGCGGGCCCTTGCGCTGCTGAGCGAGATGAGGGAGGCGAAGCTGGAGCCCAACGTGATCAGCTACAGCGCTGGGATCAGCGCGTGCGCGAAGGGCGAGCAGTGGCAGCGGGCCCTGGCGCTGCTGAGCGAGATGCGGGAGGCGAAGCTGGAGCCCAATGCCATCAGCTACATTACTGAGATCAGCGCGTGCGCGAAGGGCGAGCAGTGGCAGCGGGCCCTGGCGCTGCTGAGCGAGATGAGGGAGGTGAAGCTGGAACCCGACGTTATCTATACTATATGGCCGGAGGAACCGCGTGCCGGAAGGAAAAAGCGTCAAATGGCCGGAAACGGCTCCGAGACGCTCCGGAGGCCGCCCCGACGGCCCAAAGACGGCTCCGAGCCGCTCAAAGACGGCTCCGACCCGCTCAAGATGCCCCGAAGGCGGCCCAGGCCCCGAGACGCGCAATGATCCGGCCACGACGCCCGAGATTGGCCCAAGACGGCCCAAGAGCTCCCCAAGACGGCCCAACAGGCCTCCCAAGAGGCCTCCCAAGAGAGCCCCGAGAGGCCAAAATCGTTGATTTCTCTTGGTTTTTCTGATTTTTTTTGCTTCCTCGCTTTTTCGGCTTCCCGACGCTCCGAACCCCCCCCCAGAGGCATCCAAGACCGCTCTAAGACGGTCCACGAGGTCCCCAAGAGGACCCCAAGACGGTCCAAGAGGGCCCCAATACGGTCCAAGGCGGCCCCAGGACGGCCCCAGAGGCGCCCAAGACAGGCCAACGGGACCCCAAGATGGCCCGAAGAGCGGCCCAAGATGGCTCCAAGACGGCCCGAGGACCGCCCAAGAAGGGGCCCCAAGACGACCCAAGAGACGCTCAAGACGGCCCACGAGGGCCCGAAGACAGGCCCAAGAGGGGGCCAAGAGGGGGACCACGGATCGAAAATCCGAGCATTCCGCCCCAAGAGGGCGCCAGGCGGCCCAAACAGGCCCCCAAGAGGCCCCAAGGGGCCGCCAAGAATCCCCCAAAGAGGCCCCAGGAGGCTCCCAAGGAGCCCAGACGAGGCCTCAACAGAGGCCCCAACAGCTTCCAAAATGGCCCCAAAGAGGCCTCGAGCCCGCCTCCGAGCTTCCTCGCCGCGAGGGTGCCAACACGGCCCCAGACGGGCTCAAGACGGCCCAAGGCGCGCTCAAGACGGCCCAAGACGATTCCAAGACGGTCCCAGGAGGGTGCGCCCAGGACGGCCCCAGGACGGCCCAAGGACGCGCCCGGTCGGGGCCTCAAGACGGGCCAAGATGGCAAGATAGCCCCAGCTGGCAAAAATCGTTAATTTTCCATTATTTGCTGTTACACCCTTTGCGTTTCCTGCCGTTTCGGCGGTCCGATGCACCAAAAGGCCCCAGAAAGTCCCAGGAGGGTCCGAGGAAACGCCCAGGAAGGCCCCAAGACGGGCCAAGACGGACCCAGCACAACCCAAGGCGCGCTGCGACGGCTCAAGACGGCTCCAAGACAGCCCCAAGAGGGTGCCAACACGGCCCCTGCTGGGCCCAGGACGGCCCAAGGAGGCGCACAGGAGGGGCCCAAGACGACTCCAAGGCGGCCCCCTCACGGTCCCAGACGGCTCCAAGACAGCCCCACGAGGACCCCGATGGGCCCAGGACGGCCTACGGACGGCCCATGAGGGGCCCACGACGAACCAAGACGGCCCCATCACGGCACACGGTGCCCTCAAGACGGGCCTGGACGGCTCCAAGACGGCCCTTTGAGGGAGCCAACGCGGCCCCACACCCTTCGGGCGCACACTTGGGGGGGCTGGGAGCTTGCGACAAGTCTCCCACATTCATTGTCCTGCCCCATTCTGTTCGCCTGGAGGCCTCCTCCAACCCTGTGGGCGAACAAGAGGAAACCCAGCGGGCCGCCAACCCTGGGGCCCGTGGGCCCCGCGCCGCTTGGGCAGAAAGCGAACGCCGGGTCTGACAGTCCAGCTACCGCCCCCCTTTGCCCGATATGCTGTGCCATTCTGTTCCCCCAAGGGCCTTGTCGAACTCTTCGCGCCAAGCAGACCGGACCCCTGGGACAGCAGCCAATTGATATGACCCTGGGACCTCTCCGCATTCTTCGGACGAGCACCTGGGGGGCCCAGGAGATTCGGACAAGTCTTCCCCATTCCTTGCCCTGTCCCGTTCTGTTCGCCTGAAGGCATCCACAGACCCTCTGGGCGAACAGAAGAATGGGACATGGCGAACAAACCCTCCCGTTGGCGGTGATGCGACTGGACCGCACCATCAAGGCGCGGCCGGAGGTGATGGCCGACCCAACAGCGGTTTTTCTCAAGATTTTACCGGATTTCAAATTTTCTTGAAGCTCTCTTGTGCCCTCCCTGTAGATCCTTGCGTGCCTCCCCGGCGCTTTCGGTGGCTTTCCCCGATGGCCTCCCGAGCCCTTCCCCGAGCGCTCCTGAGACGCTTCAGATGGGCTTCGACTTCGACGCACATCCCCGAGAGACTTCGAAACTGTCCTCAATAGGAGGGGGGTGAACGAGCAGTGCGCTGGGCCAAGCTGCTGGAGCGCTGCAAGAGCTCGGACACGAAGGCGCGGTCTCGCTGCCGCCGCCCGAGCCGCCGCCGTGTTTGTAGATTTTCGGTACAATCTGCGCCGTTCCTCCGAGAACCATTCCAGAAAGATGTCGTGGACGGGGTCCACGGGTCAGCCCTAGTCAGCTACAATGCTGGGATCAGCGCGTGCGCGAAGGGCGAGCAGTGGCAGCGGGCCCTGGCGTTGCTGATCGAGACGTGGGAGGCGAAGCTGGAGCCCAATGTCATCAGCTATAATTATGGGATCAGCGCCTGCGAGAAGGGCGAGCAGTGGCAGCGGGCCCTGGCGCTGCTGCGCGAGATGTGGGAGGCGAAACTGGAGCCCAATGTCATCCCTCCTACAGTCGGGGCCCTGAAGAAGGAACCCTTTTCGCTGGGGAGGGGCTCCGCGTTCCTTAAGTGCTTCACAGCTTGCCTCAGGTTTCCCTTGTGTTTTCGAACAGGAAATCGGAGTTATGGAAAAAAGGGGCCTCGTTCCTTATTTAGGGTTCCTTAGGTCAACGCCCCGACTGTAACATGCAGCGTTCACCGCTTGCCAAAGGGTCGAGCAGGGGCAGTTTTGACCGGCCCCCTCTCCGGCGGCCGCCGGCGCGGCCCAGGGACCCCGGCGCGCCTCCAAGATGGCTTCACGGGCGCTCCGGAACCGCCCACGGAGGGTGGGCTCCAGAAAGAGCGCCAGGAGAGCCCTCCTCCTCCTCCTTCCACCCTCCTCCTCCTCCTCCTCCTCCTCCTCCTCCTCCTCCTCCTCCTCCTCCTCCTCCTCCCGAACCAGGAAAAGTGGGCCCAATCCTCGGGGACAACGTGCATTTCGAGAGTCCTTCGAAGCGTCCAAGACGGCCACGGAGGCCCTCAAGATCGCCCCAAGACGCCTCCGGAGGCCGAGGGCCCCAAGACGGCTCCAGGCTGCGCCAGGACGGCTCCTCAGACGCCCATGGCGGCCCCAAGAGCAGGAAGTGTCCGGTTCGGGCCGGTTCGGGCCGGTTCGGCGGCGGACCGGTTCGGTTGCAGCGGTTCGATTTCGGCGCCGGTTCGGTTTTGGTCGGTCCGGTTTTGCCAATCCGGGTCGGTTATGCCGGTTCGGTTCGGCGGTCGCGGGACGGTCCGGTTTTGGGGGGGCCGGTTTTGGGCCGGAGGAGGAGAAGGAGGAGGAGGAGTGAGGAGGAGGAGGAGGAGGAGGAGGAGGAGGAGGAGGAGGAGGAGGAGGAGGAGGAGGAGGAGGAGGAGGAGGAGGAGGAGGGGAGGAGGAGGAGGAGGAGGAGGAGGCGGAGGAGGAGGAGGAGGAGGAGGAGGAGGAGGAGGAGGAGGCAGGAGGAGGAGGAGGAGGAGGAGGAGGAGGAGGAGGAGGAGGAGGAGAGGAGGAGGAGGAGGAGAGGAGGAGGAGGAGGAGGAGGAGAGGAGGAGGAGGAGGAGGAGGAGGAGGAGGAGGAGGCGGAGGAGGAGGGAGGAGGAAGAGATGAGGGGGGGGGGGGGGACGGGGGGGCCGGACCGGGGGGGGGGTGGGCCCGGCACCGGTGGGGGGGGGTTGCCGGCACGGGGGGGGGGGTGCGGCACCGGTGGGGGTTGCCGGCACCGGGGGGGTGCCGGCACCGGGGGGGGGGGTGCCGGCACCGGGGGGGTGGGGCCAACCGGGGGGGGGGGTGCCGGCATCGGGGGGCCGGGGGGGTGCCGGCACCGGGGGGGTGCGGGGGTGCCTTGGCCCGGGGGGGGGGGTGCCGGCAACGGGGGGGGCCGGGGGGGGTGCGGCACCGGGGGGGGGGGGCGGGGGGGGTGCCGGCACCAGGGGGGGGGGTGCAGCACGGGGGGGGGGGGGTGCCGGCACCGGGGGGGGGGGGCCGGCACCGGGGCTCTTCTGGGGGCTTTCTTGGGCCGGTGGGGAGTCCCGGGGCCCGGTTCGGTTCCACCCGGTTCGGGCTTGCCGTTCGGGCCGGTTTCGACCGGCCGGTTCGGTTCGAACCGCCCGGTCCGGTTTCAGCTGGTCCGGTTCGGGCTCCGGTTCGGGCGGTTCGGTTGCAGGAGCCGCCGGTTCACGGTTACCAGTTCGGTTCGGACTCTTCTTGCAAGAGGGGGCCAGGACAAGGTGGGAGCGCTCCCGAGGGGCCCCAAGAGGGGGCCAGAAGGGCCCCGACAAGGCCACATGACGCATGTACTTGGGTGCCCCTCTCGCAAGCCCAATAATCATATCAAGTACATGCGATTTGGGGCCCTCTTGGGGCTCCCTGGGGGCGCTCTTGCGGCCCTCGTGAGGCCTTCGGGCTCCTCCAAGACAGGGCCGGGCGCATTCTGCCGCAGAAAGGCCTCTCGTGGCAGAATGGTGGGCCCGCGCGCGGCGGCGGCCTGGGGCCCTGTTGGAGCCTTCTTGGAGCCCTCTGGGGGCCCTCTTCGTGCCCTCTGGCGCGACGGCCCCAAGACGGTCCCGACACTGCCCCAGAGGCGCTCAAGACGGCCCCAAAAGGCCGCGCGGCGAGCGGCACGCAGCGCAATAGCAAGCACGGGTATACACCAGTCAGCTACAGCGCTGGGATCAGCGCGTGCGAGAAGGGCGAGCAGTGGCAGCGGGCGCTGGCGCTGCTGAGCGAGATGCGGGAGCTGAAGCTGGAGTCCAACGTCGTCAGCTACAGCGGTGGCGTCAGCGCGTGCGAGAAGGATGGGCAGTGGCAGCGGGCCCTGGCGCTGCTGAGCGAGATGAGGGAGGTGAAGCTGGAGCCCGACGTTATCAGCTACAATGCTGGGATCAGCGCGTGCGCGAAGGGCGAGCACTGGCAGCGGGCGCTGGCGCTGTTGAGCGAGATGCGGGAGATGAAGCTGGAGCCTGACGGCATCAGCTACAGCGCTGGAGCCAATGCGTGCGTAACGGGTGGGAAGTGGCAGCTGGCGCTGAGCGTGCTGAGAGCCATGCGTTTGAGAAGGTTGAACGTCGACTTCTTTGTCTACGGAATTACCGCCAGCATGTGCGAGCAAGGCGGGCAATGGAGTCAAGTGCTGTCTTTATTCAGGGAAGTGCTTGTCCTAGTTACGGGGGCATGATAAAATGCATGCCGTGTTCGACACATTTGTTTGTTCAGTTGGATCGTTGGGACCAGCGCGTGCGAGAAGGACGAGCAATGGTCGATGGCTTTGGCGCTGCTGAGCGAGGTGTTGGAGGCGAAGCTGGAGCCTGAAACCGAACGTCATTAGCTATAGCGCTGGAATCAGCGCGTGCGTGAAGGGCGAGCGGTCGCAGCCGGCGCTGGCACTGCCGAGCGCGATGCGGGAAGCGCAGTTGGAATCCACTCAGCGAGATGCGGGAAGCGAATCTGGATCCCGACAGCATCAGTTACACTGTTGGGATCAGCGCGTGTGGGAAGCGGGCAGCTATGGCAGTGGGCGAGCTTGGCAGCGGGGCAGCGGACGAGCCATGGCAGCGTGCGCTGGCGCTGCTACGCGAGATGCGGGAGGCGAAGCTGGAGCCCAACGTCATGCGGGAAGGGCGACCTATGGCAGCGGGCGCTGGCGCTACTCAGCGAAATGCGGGAGGCGAAGCTGGAGCCCAACGTCATGCGGGAAGGTCGACCTATGGCAGCAGGCGCTCGCGCTACTCAGCGAGATGCGGGAGGCGACTACAATCCTGGTCTTCGCCGTGCGAAAGGGGTGAGAAGGTCGCGAGATGCCCCCGAGCGCCCAGAGCGCCCCGCCGCTTCCGGACGGCTCCAGAGAACCCCCACGTGGCTCCAAGACGGCCTCAGGCAGCCCCACTACCGCTCCGAGACGCTCGGGACGGCGGGAGGACGTCCCAAGAGAAACCAAACTAAACCCCATGACAGCCCAAGACGACCGGACGACGGGCCAAATGCTTCCGAAGACGGCCCAACCAGACCTCGACGACGGCCTTCCGAGGCTAACAATTGTAGATGTCCGTGTGGTTTTTGAAGGTTTTTCGTGTTCTCGCCGTTTCGGGCCACGAACGGCCCCGGACGGTTAGCACAAGACACCCTCATACAGCTCTCGGTGGCCCCCAAGAAGCCCCAAGAGTGCCCGCGGAGCTGCCCACAAGGCACCAAAGCGACTTCCAACACGGCCCGAGACCCCCAACATGGCCCCAGGACGACCCAAGAGGCCCCGGAGACGGCCCAAGAGGGCCTAGGTGGACCCCGATGATCTCCCCATGACGGGTCCAGAACGGCCCCGCACGGCTCCAGGTTTTTCTACGATTGCGCCGAGATGGCCCAAGAGGCCCTCCCGAACTTACCGAGACGGCCAACGAGGGTCCCAAGACGGCCCAGCACAGGCCCCGGCGAGCCTCATAGAGCTTCAGGTTACCTCCCGTGATGCCCCAAGAGTTGCCCAGGAGGGCCCAAGCAAGACTCCCAGACGGCCCCAGACCCCCCTCATGGCTAGAAGATGGCCCAAGGGCCCCCGGGTACGACCCAAGAGGGCCCACGAGGATTCCGAAGACGGACCCACGAGACCAGAAATCAAGCAAACACTTTGTGTGTTTCCCATGCTTCTCACACTCGCCACGACAGGGCCAGGACGGCCCCACGCAGCTTCAGGCATTTTCGCGATCACCCCATGATGGCCCACAAGGCCCCGACGAGCGCAACAAGACGGCCCAACGGCCGTCTTTGGGCCTTCGTAAGCTCCCACGGATGCTACAACGCACCCCCCTGCTGTAGTATCCGTCAACGCCCTTCTCCGTCCTCTCATGGGGGATTTCTGACGCCTCATTGTGCCGTCCTGGACCTCTCTGGGAACGTCTGCGGGCGCGGACGGCCTTCTTTCGGTGAGGCCCACGAGCTCCTTTCGGGCTTCCTCATCGTCTCCAGACAGTCTGACGCCGCCCCCCGACGGACGCTAAAACGGACCCCCCTGTTGTAGCATCCGTCGGTTGCCCCCTGGAGGGCCGTATGGAGCCCTTGTCAGCTACAACCCTGGGGTCAGCGCGTGCGAGAAAGGCGGGCAGTGGCAGCAGGCTATGTTGTTGATCAGCGCGATGTTTGAGGCGAACTTGGAACCCGACTTGATCTACCATATAACGCTGGGGGAACCGCATGCCAGAAGGTCTTGGAGGCCTCTTGGGCCGTCTTGGGGCCCTCTTGGGCCGTCTGGTGGCCCTCTCGGGGGCCTCGTGGGCCGTCTTGGGCCTCATCAGCACAGATGAAGCCCGTACCCCCCCCAACCCGAAATTCGGGTCTTCGGGTTGGGTTGGGGTGGTCTGGTGGGTAGTCAGTCCATGTAAGAGGGCAAGCTGTTGCTCAGAAGGCTGGGGGACTTCTGAGACGGGCACGTTGTTGGTGGGCTTTGTTGTGATCAGACCACGGCACGCTGGCTTCCTTCTGCTCGTCCCGTTCCCCTTTGCCAGAGTTCCGCGGCCATCCTGCACGACAGGTGTCGTCTGCCAGAGGTGCATGTTTCGCACGAGTGCGCACTCGTCAGTTACAACGCCGGGATCAGCGCGTGCGGGAATTGCAACCAGTGGCAGCGTGCTCTGGCGTTGCTCAGCGAGATGCGGGAGACGAAGCTGGAGCCCAACGCCATCAGCTACGGCACTGGGATCAGCGCGTGCGAGGCCAGCGGGCAGTGGGCCAATGCCCTGGATTTGCTGGAGTCGATGCTGGGAGCCCGCGTGGACCCTGCTGCTGAGAATAGCCAAGACGAGTGCTGGTACGTGCACAACTTCGAGGCAGGTGGCCCCAAGGACGTTTTGAAACACATCGTTCTTGTGGCGCTGCTGCAGCAAATGGCGGCAGTTGCAGATCCGTTCACCTTCATTGACATGCACGCTGCTTCTGGTGTTTACCACCTCCTCTCTGAGGAGGAGCCGTTCCGATGCCGCTTTTTTGAGGATGGCGTGCTCCGTCTGTCGCACCCCGACTCCTTCGGCGAGGGCGTGGTTGCAGACTACCTGGCGTCGGTGTGGAGGTGCAACCAGGCCTTGGGTGCCTCTCCAGACGATCTGTGCCTCTACCCTGGGTCGCCTGCGCTGGCGTGGCAGTGGCTGCGGCCACAGGACAGCGCCCTCCTCTTCGAGGCCGCCGCCGAGCCTTACGAGGCCCTGAGGCGGAGCTTCGCCCTGCTCGACCCAGGGGCAGGTCTGTATCACGCTGCTGCACGACGACTCCTACCTGCGGTGCATTCTGGGGCCTTGGCCGGGTTCCAGCGGGCGGCAGCTGGTGCTCATGGACCCGCCGTACGACTCCAGGTAGTCCCACGACACGTGGAACGTCTTCGTCCTCAGGCGCTTGCTCCAGACGTCGCCCTCCAGCTGCGTGGCCCTGTGGTACCCGCTGCCGGAGCGAGAGACGGGCGCCAGCCTGCACAGCAAGGTCCGGAGCGTCGTCGCGGGCCGCGTGCTCGTGGCGGAGATGTGGTTCGAGAGCTCGGGACCGCGCGGAGGTGGTCTGCAGGGATCGGGCGTGCTGGTCATCAACCCGCCCTCCAGCGTCCACGCGCAGCTCCTTGCCGCGCTGCCAGGGGTCGGCGGGGCCCTGGGGGCCTCAGACTCCCGGGTGCTGTGGCTGTGAGGTCTCGTCGTCGTCGTCGTCGTTGCCCCGACACGTGGGATGTGCTGTGCGGCCAGGCCCTGATTTCCTGGCTCGGCTGAACGATGCAGAGTCCGCGCCGAAGCCGCCACCTCAGCTGCAGGGCTTCTGCGAGTACTGCCTCTACTATAGTTGCGAGGCAGATTTCGTGGGCGTGGATGTGTCTGTCGTCGGCATTCTTGGAGTGCGATTGGGAACGACTGCCAGAGCAAGGGCTGTCCCGTGCTTCTTGAAATGTTTTCCATGAGTCTGGCTCGAGAAGTGCTCTGACAGGGGATTGGCAAGTCTTACCACGCAGTGGTTCGCAGCTGGAGCATCACCGTGTTGCAAGGACGAACATGCTGCAAGACACCACGGCTAGCGGAATCGAGCCCTGGCATGGTCCAGGACACTTACCTTGAAGAGCATGGCAGAACGCAGCCGTCAATGTTTTCCTTGTTTTGACAAGCTTTCAAAGCGTGGTTGTGTTTGCAGAGCTGGGCATGCACTGATGTGCACAAGCGGGACGCACCACAGGCTGCCGTCGTCGTCCTTGCAGCTCTAGGATCAACGAGTGCGAGAAGGACGAACACTGGAAGCGGGTTCTGATGGTTCTCAGCGACATGGAGGAGGCGAATCTGGAGCCCAACGTCACAAACTACACGGCTTGGACCAGCGCCTCCGAGAGGGGCGATGCATGGCAGCAAGATGAAGTGGTGTTCAGTGAGATGTGGGAGGAAGGGGAGGAGGAGGAGGAGGAGGAGGAGGAGGAGGAGGAGGAGGAGGAGGAGGAGGAGGAGGAGGAGGAGGAGGAGGAGGGGAGGAGGGAGGAGGGAGGGAGGGAGGGAGGGAGGGAGGTTGGTTGGTTGGTTGGTGACCTCCCAGCGAGGTGGCATGTTGGGACTGCGGGCTCAGCCCCTTTAGTAGAGAGCTGCGGGGCCCCACCGGCGACCGACAGCAACCCCGCAACGTCAGCCCAGGGATGGATGAGACCACTCTAGGGAAGCAGCCTTGGGAGAAAGGGGGAGGGTACGAGGCCTTGCGAGCCACCGTGCCCAAACCTCCCTCAGCTTCCCAGGCTCCCTCCGGAGAGGTGCCACGCCCAAAGCCGGAAGGCTAACGCTAGATTTGGGTCTTCCTGGGGAGGGGGCATCAGCGGCCCTCCGGCAGGGATCCTCGCCCGGTCTCGGCTCCATCCTACGCCAACGCACGACGTAGGTACGAGGCTAGCCGGATGGAGGGAGAGAGGATCCGAGGGGGGGGGAGGAAGCACACGCTGCCGACCCATCCCAAACGCCACCCCACCCCAGCCACGACCGGCTCCAAGGGGTCCGCGCCGAGGTCCAGGTCGGAGCCCGACCCCCCTCTCCACACTCCAGACACTGCCGCAACAGCGTCCCCCGCACAGAGCAGGTGCGGGGAGGGGTGCCCAACGCCGACCCAGGAACTCCACACAGACCTCCAAGAGGGAATCGACCAGGAGGGAGAGAGGGAGGGAGGGCAGCAAGAAGCGCTTCATCTTCGCTCCAAAGGGGTCCACCCGGAAAGAGAAGAGGCCCGAAGCGCACTCCGGCGGGCCAGGAGGCACTCCCCCGGCCTCCCGAGCAGACACCCGCGCCCGGCGGCCACCGAGGCGGGCCCTCCCGGGCCTCCCAGGCAGTTTTCGCAATACCAAACGGGGGCCCGTTTGGTACCTCAAAAACTGCCCGGGGAGCCCCGGCAGGGCCAAGACGCGCCCGGCGGCCACGGCGTCGGGCTCAGCAGCCCCCCCGGGCAGTTTTCCCCGTACCAAACAGGAACCTGTTCGGTACCTCTAAAAACTGCCCGGGGGCAGGAGGCAACCAGGGGCGTCCCTCCGAACCGGCGGCGGCGGAGCTCGGGGGCGAATCCCGACGGACCGCAGCCACTGCACGGCCGGGAAGGCCTCCGTTCACCGAAGCGCCGACGAAGACGACGACGACGACCACGACGACGACGACGACCACGACGACGACGACGACGACGACGACGACGACGACGACGACGACGAGCGAGAGCGGGAGCAGGAACGGCGCCAGCGCCAACGACGACGACCACGGCGGCGGCGGCGGCGGCAAGGACAGCCAAAGCAACGGCGACAAGACAGCACAGCGGCAAAAGCGACGACGACGGCAGCGCAGACGGCGAAGGCGGCGGCGCGGAACCACCCCAGCCCATCCCACCCCAGCGAGGACCAGGAGGGAGGGAGGGAGGAGGAGAGAGGGGGGAGGAGGGGGGAGACCCACCCCAGCACGTCCCAGACCGCCCCAGCCCGCTGCAGCCCGGCAGAGACTGAACAGGAGGGGGGAGGGGGAGAGGGAGGGAGGGGAGTCTGCACAGGTATGTTTGCAACTCGAGTGCAGAATTCATGAAAACTCCACGCACGAACCTATACAAAGCCCACTGCAAAATTCTATAAAGTGTCAATGAAAATCCGGCTACAACTCCAGAGCGAAGTAGCTCTATGCATGAAGGGGCGACAGGGAGGAGGTGAGGCGAAGAGGGAGGAGGAAGAATCGTACATCCGGTACGAAACTCATACAAAATCCTCCGTGTACTAAACACCAAGAGAAGACATCCCAAGAGCCTCGCGCATTGCCGCGTCTGGGCACCACGCCGGGCGCACGACACGACTAGGACTGCACTAGCGCAGGGGGGGCTTGCAACGGAAGGCAGGATGAGGCGGAGGAGAGGGGACTGGCGGTGCAGTTCTGTGCACATGCTCACTCGCTAAGGCGGCGTCCAGGCCGCGGGCGGCAGCGGCGGCAAGGGCTCATCCGTCGGGCCCGCCGGGAGCACGCCGTCGCTGTACGGGGCCGTCCAAGTGAGCATCTTGGACAGGATGTTCTCGCGCACCGCTGTGGCAGCAGCGATGTGGATTTTTCCCGATTTGCGCATCCAGATGTGGACCGCGCCATGCTTCTTCCCGAACTGGAACACGAGTCCAATTGGCGCTCTCTTGTTCTTGGTGCTTTGGGTGCCCTTGCCCTTCTCCTTGGGCAGGTAGTGCCACTCGGCCCCGCGCCTGAGCAGGGGGTTGCCGGCTGGGACCGTCGAGGCCCAGTTAAGGATGGTCCTGTCGGACGGCAAGCTGCCGTCCGGCATCAGGCGCAAGAACGTGTCGTACCTCTTCTCCTCCCCCTGGCTGGACTGCCCCCGCCCCGCCCCCGAGTTTCCATGCTCATGGAGCCGCCTGTACTCCGGGAACAAAGGGTCCACCACGTCCGCTTCTACCGCCTGGAGCACTCCCTGCTGGGCGCCCTCGCCCGCACTGCCAAAGCCTGGGGGCACGGTAGCTCCCGCCGGCACCTGCCCGGGGCCCCAGAGCTGGAGACCGCTGCCCAGAAGGGCCTGCTGGGCGTTTCCGGGCTGGACTGCCCAGGACGCCGCTGCCGACTGGCAGCCCATCCAGCCAGAGGGCTCTGCGCTCCAGGCTGGTGCCTGCGGTGTCGGTGCTGCGCCGTAGCGAAGCGCTTCCCACGCCCCTGCATAGCAGCCACCCTGGGCGTTCCACTCCATAGTCGAAGGCGCCACGGCTGCGCCGCCTCCTACGCCCCATGAGCCCCGCTTGACGGCCTCTGGGACGCCCCACTGAATAGGCTGTGGCACCGCAGCCGCGCCGTGGCTAGGCGAGGCCAAGAGGAGCCGCAGCTTTTTCCACGGGGCCTCGCCCACGCTATCGTCCGGTACCTCGGCTTTCCACTCCTCGCTGCGTGCTGCGCTTGTCTTTGTCGCCCCCCACTGGTCCCAGCAGGTGCGGCAGTAGGCCTCTTGAGCGTGCGCTCCCTGGCCAAGAGCAAGCTCGCAGCCCGTGGCCCTGCAGCCGAAGCAGGTGCCGGCCACCGCTAGTCCATTGCCGCTCCCGGCCTCGGAGTCACCCTGAGACGGTGTCGAAGCCGGCAGTGGCGTGTCAGCCCCTTGCCCTTGGTGCCCAGCGGACGCCTGGTCCACGTCCTGCCAGAGCTTGGGCTGCCCTGGGGCGGGGCCTCCAGTGGCTGCTGCAGCGGCCCACGCCCGCTTGTCTGCCGCCGACATCAGCGACCACTGGTGACGCACGGCGCGTTTGAAGATAGTCGTCGCACAAGGACCTCCTCCCGCCTGGTTCTTCTCCTCCGTGCGCGACGCCGCGCGGAGGCTGAGCCGGAGAGATGGACGCTCCTGCATCCAGAAATCCAAAACTTTCTGGCTGGCCTCGGGTTCGGGACCATCGGACCCCATGCTGTTGGTTGGCCTTGTAATGGCTGTGAGGAGGGATGCGGAGATGGAAAGGCGCTGCAGCTCGGGACAACGTGGCTGCGGATAGAGGGGTGGAGAAGCAGGGGCGGCAGAGAGGCCCAGGCGAGACATCTCCAAAGCGCCCTCTCGACCGCGCTCCCCAAAGGCAGGAGGCACCCCGGGTCGCATGGGGAGCCGATGCAGGAGTGTACGCCGGGCCGTGCAGAGGCAGAAGAGACGGAAAGGAGGAGGGAGAAAGAGGAGCAGATGCCCAGGCCTCACCAACCCAGCCCAACCCGATCCCGCAGGACTGGGAGGGAGGGAGGGAGGGAGGGAGGAGGGATGAGGGGAAGAGCCCACCCCAGCTCAATCCATCTCTCCCGAACCCACCGCAGTCCTGCAGAAAGGTCAGTCCTCTAGCAAGGACTGGGAGGGAGGAGGAGAGGAAGAGAGGGGGGAAAGAGCGACCAACCCAGCCCAGCCCAGCCCAACCCAGACCATCCCAGCCCAGCCCAGCCCAGCCCAGTGAGACCTGGGAGGGAGGGGGGAGGGAGGGAGGAAGGGAGGGAGGGAGGGAGGGGGAGGAGGAGGAGGGAGGAGGAGGAGGAGGAGGAGGAGGAGGAAGAAAGGGAGGAGGAGGAGGAAAAGGAGGAGGAGGAGGAGGAGGAGGAGGAGGAGGAGGAGGTGGAGGAGTCTTCTCCCACTCTCCAGCTCCGCCAAGGCCCTGGTTTGCAACAGAACTGGCGGGGCGCAGCCGCAAACATGGAAACCAGCCCATCGGGGGGGGGGCCAGGAGGGCACCCTGCGATCGGAGCTCTTGCATGGCCACCACAGCACCACAAGAACGCCAACCACCCCAACCACCCGGCCGATCCAAGCCGCACCCACACACGACGCACGTGCGATGGCGGGTAGGGGGGGGGAGGGTGGGCGGGAGGGAGGGAGGGAGGGAGGGTGGGCGGGAGGGAGGGAGGGAGGGAGGGTGGGCGGGAGGCAGGGTGGGCGGGAGGCGGGCGGCGGAGGAGGGGCCCGCCGGCGCCCCCGCAGGTGGGGCCCTTCCCGAGGGCCCGCGCCCGCACGGACGGCCAGCCGCTGCCCCCACCGATCGGCGCCGCGCC
This sequence comes from Prorocentrum cordatum, assembly GCA_963575745.1. Taxonomy (NCBI): domain Eukaryota; class Dinophyceae; order Prorocentrales; family Prorocentraceae; genus Prorocentrum; species Prorocentrum cordatum. Next base: position 67,850 of record CAUYUJ010010580.1, read on the forward strand.
CAGAGGCGCCTCGCCGTCGCCGTCGCCGCGGTCGTGGTCTCTGTCGCGGCTGGTGGTCTTGGTCCTCCTCCTCCTCCTCCTCCTCCTGCTCCTCCTGCTCCTTCTCCTCCTCCTCCTCGCCGTCGTCGCCGTCGTCGTCGCCGTGGTCGTGGTCTTTGCCGCGGTTGTGGTCCTGGTCGTGGTCGCGGTTCCGAGGCGGGGATTCATACATGACCATCGCCTGGAGGGTCAGTTTTCGAAGCCTCGGCAGGCGGTGGATGTGGACATATTCGGGCCCCCGGGGGCCGAAACATAATCCACATCCACCGCCCGCTGGGGCACCAGGACGTCGGTTCCCAGGCGGTGGATATGGATAAATCCCCGCCTCGCAGTGGTGGTGTTGGTGGCGGTCGTCTCTGGCGTGGCGGTGGTGGCGGTGGTGGTCGTGGTCTCGGTGGTGGTTGCGGTCGTCGTGGTGCTCGTGGTGGCAGTGGTGGTCATCCTCGTGGTGGTCTCGACGACCGTGCTGCCCCTCGGAGAAAAACAGCGACGGCTCCGCGCCCCCGGATGCCTCCCAGAGCTGCCAGTGGCCCCGCAGCGTTTTCAGGGATCCGCGTCGCCTTCTCCTCCGCCTTCGCTCCGTTCTCATCGTCTCGTCGCCGTTGCCCTTCGTGCGTGTATCGGGCGAAGCTTGTCGTGCCTGACTCCTCCGACCCCCCCAGTCCAACCGCGAGCGCACCGCGCCAACCCAGACGATGGCCTCCAATTCTGCTGCTTCGTGCTGCTGCTGCTCCTCCAGCCCCCCCTCCCAATCTTCCCCTTCCCTCCTAGAGCGAGGCGGGGGTGTCGGCCAGTGGATACGGCCACCCAGAGGTGGAGCATCGCCTGGTGCTCAGCACTACGCATCTCGACACCGTGGCTGTCCGTCATCCCCCGTTTCAGGACACGCCTCCACTCATACAACACCGACCCCCCTCGGTATCTGTGAATGGCGGCCCGCCTGCGTCTTCACTGATAGCTGTGGCAATCGCCCCTGGAGTGGGCGCAGAGGGATGACATTGAGGGGGAGGCGGGAGGGGGCTAGGCCGCATGCGATTTCCTGCTCCCACCCCCCCGCCCAGAAAAACGGGCCGTTTAGATAAGAAGGCAGGGTCGGGGAGGCACCCCAGGTTGGCCTTTTCGGACGCAGCAATTTCGAGGATGGACGCCCCCCCCAAGGTGTATCCCCGAGGTCGGCTCCACCCGTTTTGCCCAGTCGCAAGTCCGGCAAAGTCGGGGATTGGGGTCGCCGCCCCCCGACCCTTCAGGGGGAGGGGCGAGGTGTAGTTAGGTCGCAGGAGCAGGATGAGGAGGATGATGATGATGACGATGAGGATGATGATGACGATGATGATGATAATGATGATGATGATGAGGATGATGATGATGATGATGATGATGATGATGACGATGATCTGCTGATGATATGCTGATGATGCTGATGATGTCTGATGCTGCTGCTGCTGCTGATGATGCTGATGACGATGATGACGATGATGAGGAGGAGGAAGAGGATGACGATCATGCTGATGATGCTGGTGACGCTGTTGATGCTGATGCTAATGTTGCTGCTGATGATGACGATGACGACGATGCTGATGCTGATGCCGCTGATGATGCTGATGCTGCTGCTGATGTTGACGATGATGATGATGATGATGATGATGATGATGATGATGATGAGGATGAGGATGATGATGATGATGATGATGATGATGATGACGATGATGATGATGCTGATGATGATGATGGTGCTGATGATGATGATGATGATGATGATGATGGTGCTGATGATGATGGTGCTGATTATGATGATGATTCTGATGACGATGATGATGCTGATGATGATGATGCTGCTGATGATGATGATCATGCTGATGCTGATGATGCTGATGCTGATCATAATGCTGATGCTGATGCTTAGTGTGTTGATGTGTATGATGATTTTGATACTTCTGGTGATAATATGGATGATGCTAATGATGATGGTGAATGTGATGCTGATCATGGTGGTGATGATGATGCTGATGCTAATGATGATGAGGAGGATGACCAAGCTGGGTCAGGGATATGATACTTCTTTTTTGTGCATCCAGGTATGCACATGTTGTACATGTAAATTTAGATGTATGC